>SJXQ01000699.1:0-283144 GCA_006408695.1 Aepyceros melampus | reverse complement strand
CAGTCTGCATCCCCAAGTCCCCCCCAACCCCAGCAGGCCCCACCCCAAGGCCACACAGGTCAAGTCTGGGGAGCTGACATGCATTTTATATGGTCCTGGTGACTTGTTCCCACCTCCCTGGAGGTCCAGCGGCTATCAGGCCTTGGCTTCTAACTACAGCTTTTAGTCTTTCTCCTGTTCTGTTCTCCTCACCATTGTCATATGCCAAGCCCAGCACCAGGTCTGTCATCCAAGAAGTATTTGACTGAGAAATAAGAAGTCACTTCAACCAGAGGACTACCTTTCAGTTCTGGAAAATGCTCACGCATTATTGCTTCAGATACCCTTGCCTGTCATGCTCCGTTCTTGCTTCTTCTGGAATGCCTCCTAGATGTCCATTTAACCTTATTATTCTTATTATTCCATGTTTCATAATGTCCCTTTCACATTTCCCATCTGTTTGTCTCTTGGTGCTGCATTCTGGAGGTAATTTTCTCAGCTCTGTCTTCCAATTATATGAATCCTCCCTTCAGCTGTATCTTTGTGTTTAATCCACTGAGTTTCACTTCAGTGACAATAGTTTGTTTGTTTGTTTTGCCACGCAGCTTGTGGAATTTCAGTTCTGCAGTCAGTGATTGAAGCTGGGCCCTTGGCAGTGACAACACAAAATCCTAACCCCTGGACCATCGGGGAATTCCTCAGACAGTAATTTTTTAGAAGGCTAATTCTTTGCTAATTTAACTCTTCTTTTTTTCATAGCATCTTACTATTTCATTTTGAGTATTATTCTGTCTTTTATCTCTTTAGTCATTGTAAACACACTTATTATCTCTTAGATACTCTCTTATTTCTGGTTCATGGGAGGACAAACATTTTCTTCTGTTGCATCTATGGACTCCTTTCATGGTGTTTCCATTCTTCATTGGTTTTAAGTTTTTTGTTGAGAGATCATCTGCATGGGGGTTGTTTTTAATCTGTGGGCTGTGTTATGGGAGCTGAGGGGTCTCTGTTGAGCAACTTTACATTTGCTTTGCTGGGGTTCCGAGATTTCACTGGTTTTAGATTAGTTTTAATTTTTCAACTTGGGATTCCAGCCCACATGGATGATGTATATTTGGACTCAACACTTGCACGTGGTACAGGCTTGGTGTTTTGAATTCTGGCTGGAATTCTTTTTTTCTATCCATAATCTTACACAGAAGACAAGTTTTCTTGCTTGTTTCCTTTTCCACACTGTTAGGTGGAGTTTTTCTAATTTGCCTTTCATGGAAGAGAGAGTCTATTGAAGACGCTGGATTTAGGCAAAAATCATGTGCCTTGTGACTTTAGGGGCCTGCAGAAGGACCAGGGCCCTTCTCTTTCTTTATTCCTTCACACAGCACAAATGTGTTTTCATGGAATATTATCAATGGATAGTTATGGAAAAAACTGGGTTTGTGGCTTCAGTTGGTAGTGGCAGCTTTGGAGTTTGTCTTCCTAATAAGACTGTCCATCACTCTTCCTCTGATAACAGTTCATGCCCTTGTGGCTACAGGGGCGGGCATGTGACCCAGATCCAGAAAATCACAACTCCCCAGCCTCTTCGATGGGCCTAGCAGGTGGGAACGTGATCCAAGAAAGACTGCTCAGAATCTTACAATTTAAATACCAGTTGTTGCCTCGCTCCTGCTAAGTTATGGTCCTGGATTTCTGGCCCAGGAAGGCCTGTGTAGGAGGAAGAAATGAAGCTAGCATGACGAGAGGGGCCAAGTGGGTAACCAGGAGGAAAGCAAGGTGTCCAGTCCCTGGAGCCCTGGCTCCCACTGCTCTTTTTCCAGCAAATCACCTTTTATTGCTAGGGCCAGTTTGAATTGGGCACCCATTTCTTATAACTCAAAGTGGTCTCACTGGGCCAACAAGGAGAAGGCAGTTCCTATCCAGCAGGGCTGGTTATCACTTTAATATGCTAATGGGTATTGGAAGCCTATAAACAGTGGTCAAGTGCACAGCATTTCCCAAACATTTCACCCAGAACCCTTTTTGCTTTGAGTATCTTGTGAGGCTGGTATTCTGAGAAGAAAACTTCGCCTTTGTTCCTCCAGCGATTCCAACTCCAACAGAGGCCAGAGCTTCCCGAGCCTTCCCACCTTCTTGCCTCAGTGGCCACCCAACTCCTTCTATGACCTGTACCAGATCATATGAGCAAGGACTAGCTGCCAGCACTAGCCACACAGTTTGCAGGATTCAGTGCAAAATGAAAAGGTAGGGCTTCTTGTTGGAAAATTCTTAAAACTTCCAAGACAGCAATAGTAGGACATGAAAGGAAGCACAGTGCCCTTCTAGGTGTGGGGCCCTAGGCTTCCTCACCGTGAAGCTGGCCCTGCCTGCTGCCATCCTGTGCTCAAGTTTGATCTCTAGAAAGCATTTTTGTTGTATCCCCTTGGCTTCCAGACCTCATTTAAATTTCCTTTTCTCTCGGATGTGGGAGGAGAAGGAATAGTGTATGCACTCACTGGCTGAAGATTTGGTTACTTTGTCTAGAGGTTTTAACTTGATTCTCAGAAAATCGGCCATTTCCTTATCTTCTTCTTGCTCCCTGTGGAGACAAGAAGAGAGGAAAGAGAGGAAAGAACAGTAAGCCAGGAGAACATCAAGGAACTGATAAAATGAGGCAAGAGTGTGGGCTCATGTATCAGACTTTATGCACGGTGCGTGTATGTTGCTGTGTGTTACATGTGAGTGGTATATGTGTGTTATATTTTGTGTGTGGGTGGTGGGCACATGTTGTTATGTGTGTACAGTGGGTGGGTGGGTGGATGTTGTTTGATGAATCTATTCTGAAGCAGAAACACATATCAGTGATGGAGTAAATGCCCACACCTGCTGGTGTGAGACCCCAGGGCAGAGGCAGGGGTGTTAGAGGACCCAGCCTCCTTACCAGAGATTTAGTGAGCTGGGCAATCCCTCTCCTGATCCTGTACCTTTAAGTTACCTTAGACAAAGAATGTGGCAGGTCTCAAAGGCAAGCCACCTCAGCTCTCCCAAGGGTCACCAGAAACAAAGTCAATGGTCCGAGCCTGGCTGAGCTGGGCAAGTTGCATCCTAGCACCTTGGAGGACTCGAGAGGTCACAGAGAATTAAAGGGAAGTTGTCTTCTGGTTTGGAAGAAGCCCGTTGAGCCCCTGCCCTGTGGATGACTCTCAAGATTTTGCTCCAGCACAAAAAAATTCAAGAATCAACACTGGCATCTTTCATGCCCTCTGGTCCCCTGCAGAGACTTCAGGAGCACTGCGGCTCCAGGGCCGATGGTTGACCAGATCAACGGGGCAGGGGCATCTGCAAATAGGAGACCCCGAAGGCTAGCGAGGGGCATCAGAGGCCCGCAGGAGACAGGAAGGGAGAGAACAGAGCTGGGAAGTGGGGAGGATGGGTGAGGAAGCAAGTTAGGACAGAGGGTAGAGTCTCTGTAGAAACGAAGTTTCTGGAAAAGGTGCCTTGATGAGTTGGGAGAAAGCTCAGTAAAAAGAAGGTGTAGGAAGCTCTTCCAGGTGCTCTGTGATGTAACTCCTCCCTGGTCACCTTCTCAGATGGCATTCACTTAAGATCCACAGGCCTTTGCAAAACTTTTTGAAGCTGGATTTAAATTTCTCTTGAATAGGCCACGGGGCCTTGGGCCAGAAGGATTCATCGGGATCTAGTGTTTGGGAAGGATTTGGCCAGGACACACCCGTTGCAAAGCTGTGAGTCTGGGAGCAGATGACGGGCTTTGGAGGGAAGCTGAGCTGCATTCTAACAGCCCCAGCCCCGCCCAGACGACACACTGCCCGCTTACCTTAACCGCTCAACCTCGGCGTCGTCCACCAGGAAGTCTCTCTTCTGCACCAGTTTGTGGACCTTCTGGATGAGCTCATCTTCTCTCTGCTTCTGCAACTTAGTTTTTTCTTTTTCTGGGAAAAAGAACACATTAGCAGAGACAGTTTGAGTGTAACTGAGTCCGAGGGGCCAGGGTTGGAATCCTGGCTTGACCATTTAACTTGCTGGATGAACCTGGGAAGGCAACTGGATTAGTTCAAGCTTCTATTTCCTCCTCTGTAAAACACACAGTAGGCTTAAGTGCAAGAATGCGGGGACTTAGTAAACAACTTGGCACAGAGCTGGCCTGTGGTGGATGCTTGCTAAATGATATTGAGGCTGCAAGGGGATCCTGAAGAAGGCCGAGGGGAGAAGGGCACAGGCGGGGTGCAGGAGGTGACTACTCTGTAGTGAGGCTTACCCAACTGGTCAGACGAAAAGCACCCACCCTTTCCCACCTGTTCCGAATACCAAGGGCTAGAGCATCATAGCAGAGACAAAACAACGAGGGCTGCACATGAAGACTGAGACGACCAGGAGGGCAGAAACTTAACCCTGCATTGGCTCCCTCTGCTCAGACCCCTTCAGAAGATAAAACTCAAGGGGCAGCTTGTCCCTCTGCCAGTTCAAACTGTCACTGACTATTTCCTCTAGATCTGGAGGCAGAACCAGAGACAAGGAGAATATAATATTTAGGTTAGAGAGAAAATCAGTTTCTTTCACTAATCAGAAGGGAGCAAGGAACTGGGATCTAGCAGCCCCTGTATTCCTGCTCATCGCTGTGCTGACGATGGTAGTGGGTCCCGAAGTCTGATTCTGCACATCACTCGTCAGCATCGTAGAGCCTCCTTGCCCTCTGCAGGTGGATTAACCGCAGTGCCCTTGGACTCAAAGAGTGATGTCACTGTCCTTTCCAACTTACCAGCAGCAGCATTCCAATACTCCCCTCTGCCAGGCCCCAGATCTTACACCACAGTCACGTGGCTATGAGTAGAGTCCCTAGGAACTCACAAACCTCCTTCCTCAAGCTATTCATCCCCATTATCCTTTGCCAGTTCAGGCATCTCCCAGGTTCCTCAGACACTCAGATGCAGCCCCTCTGCTCAGAGCCCTCAGCCCTTCCATAAACTCACAGGAGAGGCCACCTACTCAAAGGGGTCTATCCCAGTATCCCAGTTACTGACCCAGGTCTCCATACCACCAGCCAGTGCTGTTCACCTGCTTGTGTATATGACATACTCTTCTGGCCAGCATCTCTCACCTGCCTCCAGGTACTACCTACCTGCCTTAAGCCCCACCTCCTACCTGCAGGTTCCACCCACCTGTCTGTAGGCATCACCCATTTACCTGCTGGTATCACTCACCTGCCTGCAAGCATCACCCATCTGCTTCCAGGCACCACTCACCTGTCTACTGGTCCTTTTGTGCTACTTTTGTGTCTACTATTACTTTTGTTTCCCGGCATCACCCACGTACTTGCCAACTTTATCCCCTGTTGGCATCACACATCTGATTCCTATCTCCATGGGCTTGCTGATGTGACCCTCCAACTCGCTTCTCTTCTCCTCCAGCACACCTCCTTGGCCCAGGCCACCATCGTCTCTCCCTGGACCATGCCGTGGCCTCCTAACTGTAGACTAAGGTGGTTGGTAGACCTTATCATAACTGGGAGACCTCGCCATAGGATCACAATCCTGGCTTGATGCCCCAGCTCCTCCTCTTCTGAGCTGTGTGCCTTTAGGCATATTCCTCAACCTCTCTGAGCATCCAGTCTCTCAACAGAGACAGTCATAAAGTTGTTGCAAGTTTTAAGAGAGAGAAGTCAAAACACCAGGCTCACTGCCTGGCACACAGTTAGGGTTCATGAACAGTCAGCTACTATTATCATAGGCTCCTATTTTACATCATCACTTTTGCTTTCACGATTAAAGACTCTCTAGATTACACATTAACCAATCCAGGTACAAAAGAAATAAATACTTACTGAAGGAAAAGCAAGTCTCATGGCATAAGAAGCAGGCAAAAGTAAGTGCTTAATAAATGGCAACAATTATCACTGTATTACCATGTATTATATTTTCATTTAATCAGTTTCTCAACCTTGGCACTACTGACATTTGAGGCTGGACCATTCTCTGTCATGGGGGCTGTCCAGAGCACTGTAGGATGTTGAGCAGCACCCCTGACCTCCACCCACTAGATGCTAGGAGCAGCCCCCTCTCCTCGTGGTGACTGCCAACTGGGTCTCCTGACAAGGCCAATGTCCTGCAGGGCAAATCACCCTGGTTGATGGTTAAGAATTACTAGTTGAATTCTTTCCAAAACTCTAGGAGGGAGACACCATTTTCATTCTGGTTTTTTTTTTTTTTTTTTTTGAGACACTGTTTTTATGTCCAAGGGGAGGGTACCATGGCCTTTATAGCCAAGTCTAAGGATCCCCAGCCCAGAGGGGCTGGTGGTGGCAGGGGAGGTGGGTGAGACGTCTTAGCTTGTCCCTGAGAAGCCCTGAGGGTGTGGAGGGCCCCAGGTGTTCTCTCTCTTCATGTATGTGTGAAGTCACTTCAGTCGTGTCCGACTCTTTGCGACCCTATGGACTGTAGCCCGCCAGGCTCCTCTGTCCATAGGATTCTCCAGGCAAGAATACTGGAGTGGGATGCTATTTCCTTCTCCAGGGGATCTTCCCAACCCAGGAATCGAACTCGATTGGCAGGCGGGTTCTTTACCACTAGCGCTACCTGCCTGGTAGCTCAGACAGCAAAGAATCTGCCTGAAATGCAGTTCGATCTCCGGGTCCAGAGATTCCTTGGGGAAGGAAATGGCAACCCACTCTAGTATTCTTGCCTGGAGAATCCCTTGGACCGAGGAACAGGGCGGGCTAGTCCCTGGGGTCACAAAGAGTCAGATATGATTCAGCGACTTTGTCTCATCGTAGTCTGCTGAATTGATTTCTGACCCTGGCAGGAGAAGCATGATTTTCTTGGCCTTTGAGTCCTCTCTTTACTTGTTATTTTTATTGCTGTATTGCTGGGAGCATTGGGTTGTTTCCTCCTAAACCCACCTAAGTCCATCTAGAAACCTGGCACTGGTCCAGGGAATACACAGAAATGCTCTTAACAACAAGGAGTCAGAGGACACAGTAGGGAGAGGTGAACAGCAAGGCAGCAGAGGGAACTTTACTATCTGCGTTTCTTCAGGGAAGTGATTGGGGAGATGTGGTTTCCTAGGAGAATCAGTGGGGGTCGGGAGGAGGACCTGGGCTCTGTTGCTAAGTGACCCACTGACCTTGTGTGTTTCTCTGCAGGACCGCAGATTGCATTTTAAGCAGCACACGTCCTTCAGCGGAGCTGTCCCTTCCATGCAGGTTTAGCATTCCCGGTTTCTGCCTGTTGAGTGTCAGGACTGATCTCATGTTTATTTAAACTTTTTTTGAGTGAATTTTGGTATTCTAAATATTGCATGAGAATATGATTGCTGACTTTCTCATGTTTCAGCTGAGCGCCTTTTTCTTCCCACCCTAATCCCAGTCCTGGTCAGTGAAACAGCCTAGGTATTGTGTCCACCAGCCTGCCAGCTTCCACGCATTTCCCACCCATGCTCTAGAGGCTGCCAAGGCCCCCGGTGAAGCCCCTCTGGCCTGGGGAGGCCTTGGCTGGCCACACCCTTGTGTCTCCTTTGCCTCAGTGCCACCCATGTGTCTTGCTAAGAGTGGGCTCTGGGAATTCTTTGTCTCAAAAGAGAGCCATCAACCCATGCTGGGCCCATCATAGTCCCCTGGGAAGCTGAAAATTGGGATATAGAGTTGGGCTCTTGGGTGAGAAAATCATGGAAGGGAGATGAAAGTTGTAACTGAGCAGGGACCCTCTGAGGCCTTCTTGGGACAGACACCACCCGCCCCACCAACCCACATCCTCTGCTTCAGCTCCTATCTGAAATACCCTAGATAACAGTATCTGATGCACATTTCCTGAGTTGTTTTACAGAGGCTAACCACCCCGCCCTCCTACTAAATGGGACATGTTAACTGCTTGATGGACACAAGCCAGTAGCCCCCAGCCTCCTGGAGCCTAAAGATTGACAGTGATAACCCCTGGGACACTGCCCAGTGACCTCACCATCAGCCAATCAGAGAATTGTGTGCACGAGCCAATCACAGACCCTGGGATGCCCCTCCCTCACCTGGGCTTCAAGAAAGCTTTGCTGAAACCCATCCAGGAGCTCTGGTATTCTGAGCATTAGCTGTCCTGGACTTCTTGCTTGTCCCTGCAGTAAACACTGCGCTTTCCTTCCCCACCACCAGGTGTCAGCAGGCTGGCTTTACTGCACAGGGGCAAGTGGGACCCATGTGTGGTTTGGGAACAGTGGCCTTCTTGGCTCATGTGCTAGAGGGAAGACATGGGACAAGTCCCAAAATGGACAGTGAGAGACAGCAGGGGCCAAAAATATTCCACGGCTTTCCTGATTCTGGTTCTGAACCCTTGTGAGGCTGGGCTGAGCTTTCTGCCAATATTAGGATAAACAGTACTCCTGCTGCTGTTCAGTCGCCCAGTCGTATCCGAATCTTTGCAACCCCATGGGCTGCAGTGTGCCAGGCCTCTCTGTCCCTCATCATCTCCCAAAGTGTGTCCAAGTTCATGCCCATTGCATCGGTGATGCCGTCCAGCCGTCTCATCCTCTGAAGCCCTCTTCTCCTTTTGGCCACCCCTAATTTTATTTGGAAATACCCTACTTAGGAATAGGGTTTTTGTGGATGTAGTTAGTTAAGATGAGGTCATACTCATTCAGATGAGCCCTTAATCCAATAATTAGTGTTCTAATGAGAAGAGATGGGGACTTTCCTGGTGGGCCAGTGGCTAAGACTCTGCCCTCCCAGTGCAGGGGGCCCAGGATCCATCCCTGGCTGGGGAACTGGGTCCCACATGCCACAACAAAGATGGAAGGTCCTGCGTGCCACAACGAAGACGGAAGGTCCCGCGTGCTACAACGAAGACCTGGTGCAGCCGAAATAGAAATAAATAAATAAATAAATAAATAAATATATATATATATATATATTTTTTTTTTTTCTTTTAAAGAGGAGATGACACAGAGATACACAAAGAGAGGAGAGCCATGACAGAGGCAGAGACTGGAATAAGGCAGCTACAAGCCAAGGAGCGAGGATTGATGGAAACCATCAGAAGCTGGAAGACAAAAAGAGGGATTCTCTTCTCCAGCCCCAGCGGCAGGATCTTGTTCCTAAAGTTCTATTGTTTTGAAGTAACCAGGAAGGGTTAATTATGACTCCCTGCTGAATCTGTTCCTATCCCTTTAACCCTCTTTGCCTCTCAGGGAACCCTGCTGCCTCTGCCGACCTGTTAAACTAAAATAACCCTGTCCACCTGTAGATGGAGAAAGAAAGAAATTAACACACCGCACCCTGCCTGAGGTTTGCCATTCTAGGAGATAGTTGCAGGAATTAAATGGTCTTTTTCTTTCCTCTGGAGAAGGAAACGGCAACCCACTCCAGTATTCATGCCTGGAAAATCCCATGGACTGAGGAGCCTGGTGGGCTACAATCCATGGGGTCGCAAAGAGTCGGACACGACTGAGCGACTTCTGTGTGTGTGTGTGTGTATGTTTCCTCACCTCCCCCCAATCTCTGATCGATAAAAGAACCTGACATCCAGGCCCCACACGATGGTTATTTTGAGACGCTAGCCTGCCATCTTCTCCATCAGCCAGCTCCCAAATAAAGTCCCTTCCTTGTCTTAACACCTTGTCTCAGATTTACTGGCCTATCATGCGGCAAGTAGAGTGAACTTGGACTCCATGCCATCATAACAATCGATTTTAGAACATTTTAATTGCCTCAAGAAGAAGCCCCACAGCCAGAGCTGTCACTTCCCCTTTTCTTAAAGTCTATTTACTTATTATCATTATTTATTCGGGGGGCCGTGCCACATAGCATGTGGGATCTTGGTTTTCCCCAGAGATCAAACTCACGCCCCGTGCATTGGGTGCCAGGAGTCTTAACCACTGGGCTACCGAGGAAGTCCCGCCGCCCCTTCCAATTAGGGTGGCTGCTCACTTGTGTCCTGCACAGTGCCTGGCATCCCGTGAGAGCGAAGTCACTCAGTCACGTCCGACTCTTTGCGACCCCATGGACTGCAGCCCGTCAGGCTCCTCTGTCCATGGGATTCTCCAGGCAAGAATACTGGAGTGGGTTGCCATGCCCTTCTCCAGGGGATCGTGCACTGTAGGCAGACTCTTTCCCTTCTGAGCCACCAGGGAAGCCTTAGTAGTTGCTCATTAAAGCAACTAGTAGGTGCTCATTAAAGCAATGATGCCAGAAGATTCTATACTCATTGCACACACTCCTCTTAGAATAAAGTATGCTTGCTATCTTATGTCATCTCAGGGCATATCCACAAAACCGTGTGCATGCCTCATGGTTTGTTTCACTTTGCAGACAAAGAATTTAAGGCTCAGGAAATCAAGGTGCTCAATGAAGGTTATTTAGCTGGCAATCCTGGCTTCAAACCCAAATCTAGGGATTTTAAATGTTTCTCAGGGGGCAATTTGCCCACCTCCCTGGCCAGGGGATATCTGGCAACATCTGGAGACATTTTGAGAGACTTTACAGCATTATAAAATCCAAAAATTGTTAGATCAAACTGTAAGTTGGGGATTGTCTGTATGTTGAGAAGTGTAAGTGCCCCCAGAGGCATCTAACCCAGCTTGGGTGGGCAAGGAAAGTGTTCTTTGGGAAATGGGTCAGAGAAGCTATGACCTGAAGGATGAGAAGGATGTGATAGGTTAATGACATGCTGTGCTGTGCTGAGGCACTCAGTCCCCTTTATCCATGGGGATTCTCCAGGCAAGAATACTGGAGTGGGGTTGCCATGCCCTCCTCCAGGGGATCTTCCCAATCCAGGGATCGAACCCAGGTCTCTCACACTGCGGGCAGATTGTTTACCATCTGAGCCACCAGGAAGCTCAGGTTAATGCTAACAACAACAATAATAATAATAATATGTGTGTGCTAAATTGCTTCAGTTGTGTCCAAATCTTGTGCAACTCTATGGACTGCAGCCTGCCAGGTTCCTATGTTCATGGCATTCTCCAGGCAAAAATACCTGAGTGGGTGGCTGTGCCCTCCTCCGGGGGACCTTCCCGACCCAGGGATCAAACCTGCATCTCTTGGGTCTTCTGCATTGGCAGGTGGGTTCTTTACCACTAGCGCCACGTGGGAAGCCCAATAACAATAGTGCTAATTTGTTAAGCACTTAAATAGGATGTTGTTGTTGTTTAGTCACAAAGTCAAGTCTGACTCTTTGAGACCCCATGGACTGTAGCCTGCTAGGTCCTCTGTCAGTGGGATTTTCTAGGCAAGAATATTGGAATGGGTTGCCATTTCCTTCTCCAGGGGATCTTCCTGACCCATGGATCGAACCAAGTCTCCTGCTTGGCAGGCAGATTCTTTACCACTGAGCCACCTTGGACGCCTGCTAAGCACTTTACATGTTTTATCCCCTTCGTCAATCTCACAACAATCCTCTGAGACAGACAGTATAATCGTCCCAGATTAGAGATGAAGAAACTGCGTTGTAGTGAAATAACTTGCCCAAGGACACATGATTAATAAGTAACAGATGTAGGTTTGACTCCAGAATCAGAGCTTGTAACCACCACACTCTACCTATTCCCAAACAGGATAATAAGAGTAATCATTGCTAATACTTGCTGGACTCTTTGGACCAGCCATCAAGCTAAGCACATGGTTTGCATTGTTTCATTCATCACAATGAGATTTATACCCAATGAATTAGGTACTATTACTATTCCTACCCCATTTTCAGAGGAGGAAAGACTGAGTCTCAGAGAGATAACATGACTTGCCCGAGGTCAAGGAGGTGGGCAGAATTAGGACTTGAACGAGGTCTGCCTCATATGGAGTTGGTTGAGCCACGCGATCAGGAGCATTGAGTCGCAAGAATGAGGCTGCGCGAGGGCCTTCCAGACAGGGAAACTGAGCAGCTGTCTGGCGGAGGTGGGGTCCCCATGGTTACCTGGGATGGCGACCAAGTTCTGCAGCTCCTGCTTCAAGTCCATGATGTCGTTGCAGAGTTGGATGTCATCCATCCTGGGGAGAGAGGACACCGCACGACCACAGGTTACATCGACAGAACATTCTACATCCTGAGCACCACCCCAGCTTCAAACAAAGAGGACTGGTGGGAGGGCTTTGTCCTCTGTAAAGATCACACAGGCTCTTTAGAAGTTTTCCATCAAAAATAACAAGACAAAAACTGCCCATTCTCCCACGACTCAGGAATGATCACAGTTAATAACACCTTCATAGAGCTCCTTCCAGTCTTCGGGTGTCTGGTTTTTGTTGGCTTACGTGAGCGACTTCATGTCAGGGGGTCAGTGTTTTCCTTTTTCAGCTATGTGAAAAGCTTTTAAACATCACAGAATCAACAGCACAGACAGAAAATCTTCCCCTATCCTTTGGAGATATCCTTTGGAGATATCAATAACCTTAGATAAGCAGATGACACCACCCTTATGGCAGAAAGTGAGAAGGAGCTAAAAAGCCTCTTTTTGAAAGTGAGAGAGGAGAGTGAAAAAGTTGGCTTAAAGCTCAACATTCAGAAAACGAAGATCATGGCATCTGGCCCCATCACTTCATGGGAAATAGATGGGGAAACAGTAGAAACAGTATCAGACTTTGTTTTTGGGGGCTCCAAAATCACTGCAGATGGTGATTGCAGCCATGAAATTAAAAGGCGCTTACTCCTTGGAAGAAAAGTTATGACTGACCTAGATAGTATATTCAAAAGCAGAGACATTACTTTGCCGACTAAGGTCCGTCTAGTCAAGGCTATGGTTTTTCCAGTGGTCATGTATGGATGTGAGAGTTGGACTATGAAGAAAGCTGAGGGCCAAAAAATTGATGCTTTTGAACTGTGGTGTTGGAGAAGACTCTTGAGAGTCCCTTGGACTGCAAGGAGATCCAACCAGTTCTTTCTGAGGGAGATCAACCCCGGGATTTCTTTGGAAGGAATGATGCTAAAACTGAAGCTCCAGTACTTTGGCCACCTCATGCGAAGAGTTGACTCATTGGAAAAGACTCTGATGCTGGGAGGGATTGGGGGCAGGAGGAGAAAGGGACGACCGAGGATGAGATGGCTGGATGACAACACAGACTCAATGGACGTGAGTCTGAGCGAACTCCGGGAGTTGCTGATGGACAGGGAGGCCTGGCGTGCTGTGATTCATGGGGTCGCAAAGAGTCGGACATGACTGCGCGACTGAACTGAACTGATCCTTTGGAGAAAACCAGCATCAAGGGTTTCTTACCTATTCCTCTAGATTAAAAAAAATGTTTACTCTTCTATTACCAAATACATCGTTCATGTACAAAAGCATTTTGCAATTAACTATTTCTGTGTTGCACATATTACTGTCAGGACATGCATAGCTCCTCATTTTTATGATTGTATAGTATTCTGATATATTGATAAACAGTAATTTATTTAACCATTGTCCCCCATTCATAGACATCAGACTTATTTCCAGATATATTCTAGGATAGATTACTAGAAATAAAGGAATTCCTAGCAAATTAATTTCTAGAAATGCAGTTGGAGGCTTAAGTGACATGCATTTTGATAGGGATTTCCAAATTATCCTCCAAAGGGACGCTGCATGATATTCCCAGCAATAGTATAAAAAGATGCCCCCTATAACCTCAGCAATTGGGCTGCACACACGATTTTGCATTGTGTAGTCTAGTTCCATGTCTGTGTATTGCAGCATTAGCTCATCTTACTGTAAATGATGTTTGTGACAGCTACCTGGAATTCTGCCACCTAGATTTATCAGGGTGGTTTCAATTATGCCCTTAATCTTGATTACTTAGATTTTTTTCAGGTTGCTTATATTTTAGCCACTGTAGGATTAACCTAAGGCTTTTCTTTCATGTTGGATTATTTGGGGTGGGAGCTACTGATTCTTTTAGAACCACTGAATCCAAAGCGTATGACATGTCTGTGACCCGAGACACGCTTTCAGGCAGCTTCCCCACTGGGTGTGTTGTGTGCCTTCATTCTGCATGTCTTCATTGAGCATTTACTGTGTTCCCCACTGTCATAGGCTTCAGGGCTGTACCAGCCTCCCTGCCTTCATTACTGAAATGTAATCTGGGGAGACAGAGGGTAAACACAAATACAATAAAGCATCAGATGCTCCAAAGAAGAGTGAAGCAGGTGGAGGGATGGAGTGGACTGGTTTGGCCACATCAACCTTCTGTCCCAGGAAGAGATAGAGAGAAGCATAAATAGTCTCAAAGTGTTCCTCTGAGTCTACACAGCAAGCGTAGGTGAGACCAGAAGTAGAAATCAACTTGTCCACGTTCACTGATCTTTCAGCTTCCTTCTGGGGTATCTTTGTCAAGAACTTGATCTCCATTCAGAAGCGCCATCCTCAGACCAGCTTGGGGCCCCCTGCCCTTCGCGGCCAAGAATGGCCCAAATGACCCATTCCAACCGCACCATCCCAGCTTTCAGGACAAGTGGCAGGAAATGTCTCCCTTTAGCCTCCATCTCCTGCTCCTGCTGCCAGAGGGACTCCAAGCGACTGTCAAATCCTGCCCTGGAATGTCCTAGCAGGTGGCAGCTGCCACGAACGAGCATGGGGACTTTGCCAGAAGGGTACAAGCCGTTTCCCTGGGTTCCTATCCGTGATGTCCCAACCAGAGGTACTCCAGAATCCTTCTTTACATGGAGCATGTCAATTGGGCTAAATCAGTGGTTTATTTATTTGTTTATTTTTAAGGGGAACAGTTCACATGTGTTTATTGTCTATTAAGAAGGGTCATGGGCAGCAGAGCCATCTGACAGTGGATTCTGATGGCAATTCTCTGTGGCAATAAGCCCAGGTATGACTTTTTTTTTTTTTTGGTCTTTGGAGTCTGAATGTGATCTGATCAGATTTTTGTTTGATTAATTTATCTTAATTGGAGGATAATTACTAAATTGTGATTTTTTTGCCACACGTCAACATGAATTTGCCACAGGATTACATGTGTCCCCCCTATCCTGAACCCCCCTCCCACCTCTCTCCCCACCCCATCCCTCTGGGTTGTCCCAGAGCACCAGCTCTGCGTGCTGGGCTTCATGTACTGAACTCGCACTGGTCATCTATTTTACATATGGTAATATACACATTTCAATGCTCTTCTCTCAAATCATCCCAGCCTTCCCTTCTCCCACTGAGTCCAAAAGTCTGTCCTTTACATCTGTGTCTCCTTTGCTGCCCTGCACAAAGGATTATTGGTACTGTCTTTCTAAATTCCACACATATGCGTTAATATACAGTATTTGTCTTTTTCTTTTTGACTTCTGTTTAATAAGCTCCAGGTTCATCCACCTCATTAGAACTGACTCAAATGCGTTCCTTTTTATAACTGAGCAATATGCCATTGTGTATATCAATGGTTCTTAATGGGGACGATTTTGGTCTCTAGGGGCATCTGGCATGTCTGGAGACTTATTTGCCGTTATTACTGGGTGTGCGTGGAGACTGCTACTGGCATCTAGTGGGTAGAATCCAGGGATGTTGTGAAACATCCCACCACCTCAGTAGAGAATGATCTGGTTCAAAATGCCAATCGTGAAGTTGAGCAATCTTGGGTTGTAACCACAGAATTGACATAGGTATCTGATGGATAATTTCTGAAAGATGAGAGAAGGAGAGATGGTGAAAGGAACAAAAGAGCAACAGGTAATGATAGAAGCAGGGTTTCCCTGTGGTTCAGCCATAATAAAGAACCCGCCTGCTATTGTAGGAGATGCAGATGTGATTCCTGGGTCACGAAGATCCCCTAGAGAAGGAAAAGGCAATCTGCTCCAGTATTCCTTTTTTTAATTGAAGAATAATTGCCTTACAGAATTTTGTTTTCTGTCAAACCTCAACACGAATCAGCCATAGGTATACATATATCTCCTCTCTCTTGAACCTCCCTCCCATCTCCCTTCCCATCCCACCCCTCTGGGTTGATACAGAGGTCCTGTTTTGCATTTCCTGAGCCATACAGCAAATTCCTGTTGGCTATCTATTTTACATATGGTAATGTAATGAAATTGAAAGATACTTACTCCTTGGAAGGAAACCTATGACCAACCTAGATAGCATATTAAAAAGCAGAGACATTACTTTGCCAACAAAGGTCCATCTAGTCAAGGCTATGGTTTTTCCAGTAGTCATGTATGGATGTGAGAGTTGGACTGTGAAGAAAGCTGAGTGCTAAAGAATTGAAAGAGGAACTAAAAAGCCTCTTGATGAAAGTGAAAGTGGAGAGTGAAAAAGTTGGCTTAAAACTCAACATTCAGAAAATTAAGTTCATGGCATCTGGTCGCATCACTTCATGGGAAATAGATGGGGAGACAGTGTCAGACTTTATTTTTTGAGGCTCCAAAGTCACTGCAGATGGTGATTACAGCCATGAAATTAAAAGACGCTTACTCCTTGGAAAATTATGACCAACCTAGATAGCATATTAAAAAGCAGAGACATTACTTTGCCAACAAAGGTCCATCTAGTCAAGGCTATGGTTTTTCCAGTAGTCATGTATGGATGTGAGAGTTGGACTGTGAAGAAAGCTGAGTGCTGAAGAATTGATGCTTTTGAACTGTGGTGTTGGAGAAGACTCTTGAGAGTCCCTTGGACTGCAAGGAGATCCACCCAGTCCATTCTAAAGGAGATCCGTCCTGGGAATTCTTTGGAAGGAATGATGCTAAAACTGAAGCTCCAGTAACTTTGGCCACCTCATGCGAAGAGTTGACTCATTGGAAAAGACCCTGATGCTGGGAGGGATTGAGGGCAGAAGGAGAAGGGGATGACAGAGGATGAGATGGCTGGATGCCATCACCGACTCCGTGGACATGAGTTTAAGTAGACTCTGGCATTTGGTGGTGGACAAGGAGACCTGGTGTGCTACGATTCATGGGGTCTCAAAGAGTCAGACACGACTGAGTGACTAGACTGAACTGAACTCCTCCATTGCACAGCTCAAAGCAGATCCTCTACCATTTGCCTCAAATCAAAACCAGGAAATATAAAACAAGTCCTCTTCTCTGCAGCCTTGTTCATTATGGTTTTTATTCAGCCTAACTTTCAAATCCCCAGTATGAACGGAAGACTCCAGTATGCTTTCTGCCCTCACAAACTCTTTTGTAATCTTACTTACTCTCTCATTCTCTTCACCTGCTAGCTCTGCCTTCTCCTTGTCCTGGTCTGTTCATTCCCACTTCTTTTATTTAAGTGCAAATTAAAGAAAACAATGGTATCTGTAAGAATGAAAATCCCTTCAAGGCTTCTTTCCTGTTCGATGTAGGAGATGGCTTTCTGGACTTTAAATCTCTGATACGGTAAAAGGTGTGCTTCTGTGCCCTGCACAAGCAGAGATGTCAATGATCAACTGTCCTCAAGATGATTTTCTATGCACGTACCTCCCAGAAACTCAAAGTCTCACTCAAATTGTGTACATGCTGATTGATGTGACCCTAGAGCGCTCTCATCACACACTATAAATAACATGTCATTGGTTGAGTGGAAGGCAGTGTTCCCCCAGACTGACTAGTTCACCTCCATTCTTGTTCTTTAAATCCTGCCAGCGCCCAGGATATAATCAAATTCCACCTCCTCCACCAAGAGTCCCTGGCTCCTGTAGACTGTTTTCATGGTTCTGTCCCCTGAATTCCTTTTGAACATAAAGGCAAAAGCCTAGTCATGTACCCAGATTTTCTTTAAGTATACCATGCATCAGTCTTATTTCCATCATTAAGTGTAAGTACCTGAAATACAAGGACCGAGTTGAATTTGAATGAGGGGCCTGTGCAGCGTCCTGGTTTGGGTCAAATCCTGGATCTTCCATTTACAGACTGTGATTGCAGACAAATGACTCTTAGGTCCATTCTCTTGTCTGCAAAGTGAGGCTTCAACAGCCTAAGCTCTGTCAGTGCACTGCAGAAACATAAAGAGTGAACAGATGAAAGATTATAGTGATGCTGGGCACATAGGTGGGATGCAATAAGCTTTTTTTTTCTCCCATGTGGCCTATACCAGGGCAGACCACAGGCTTGGCAAATTCCGCTGGCTGTAGAGAGCATGCTGACTCTGAAGGCTGCTCTGCTGCTCATGGTGGTTTACCTGATGCTAGTGAGGAAGGTCTCCTTTTCCCCTCAGCACGTCATGCAAGGTGGCTGTCCTTCCCCCCAAAGAGAAAGGCTGACAGTCCTTGGATAGAGGTTTGGAAGAAATTCACACTCCCCAATAAGATGCACCAGGCAAACGTTTTGACATTAGATGGAGAATACAAAGATACAGTAATGAGAAAATGACAAGGTCAAGGTCTTAGTTTATCCCTTTTCCTACATGTAGTCTTCACCCCCTTTTCTATAAAAGCTTCTCTTTTTATTTGCCTCCTCATTCCATTGCACCAAGAACCTTTCTTCCTGGGTTCTCAAGCATTCAAGATCAGCTTATTTCAGCTTGTCTGCATCCCTTGTGTTGTCTGGAGTTTTTGGCTTTTCCTTCATGCATAACCTCTGTCCCCTCCTTATTCTAAGCTGCATGGCTACAGTGACCCTCTCCTGCCATACCCAGAGGTGGGCGCATTTAGAACCACCTGGAACTGTGTTCTGGGGTTGGCTTGTTGAGACCTCTTTAGTCTCTAGAATCCCAGCAATTAATTTGGGGCTACATTCTTCATGATAGATCATGAAGCAGAGCAGAAAGGGGAGAATAACTTGGGAGAGTGGGATTGATATTTGCATACTCCTGTATATAAAATAGGTAACTAGAAACAAATCTCCAGTCTATGTCCAATACAGGATGCTTGGGGCTGGTGCACGGGGATGATCCAGAGAGATGATATGGGGTAGGAGGTGGGAGGGGGGTTTAGGATTGGTCATATACACCCGTGGCTCATTCATGTCAATGTATGGCAAAACCAATACAGTATTGTAAAGCAAAATAAAGTAAAAATAACAACAAAAAAAAATAGGTAACTCGTCAGAACCTACTATATAGCACAGGGAACTCTATCAATACTCTGTAATGACCTATGTGGGAATAGAATCTAAAAAAGAGTGGATGTATGTATATGTGTAACTGATTCACTTGGCTGTGCTCCTGAAACTAACACAACATTGTAAGTCAACTAGACACTATTAAAAAAAAATAGAATGTTTATAAGAGCTGGGGAAAAAAAAAAGAAAGCATGGTGTCTAGGGAGTGTGAAAACGATTCTATTGTATGGGACCCACATTGGTTAATATTTTTACACTTGTTCTTTCAGCCTACTCAGCTGTTGGAATTTAATAGCAGTAATATATTATTGTCAAAGTAATTAAAACCTCGCCTTGATTAAAAGCAGAATGGTTTTAATTAACAGGAAGAGGTTGGGCTGGCCTTAACTTTCTCTGTGAGGGATACACCGGCCTCAGTGGACTGGCTCTCTCTCCTCTGCAGGCTTGAAGGTCCGGGAGGTGTTTATCAACGTCACCAGGCAGCAGGTGGAGGACTTCCATGGACCCGAGGACTACTGGTGCCAGTGTGTGGCGTGGAGCCACCTGGGGACCTCCAAGAGCAGGAAGGCCTCCGTGCGCATCGCCTGTGAGTATATTCAGGGTGACCCTCTTGTCCTGTAGCGGCACAGACTAGCTTTTCATAGAGGGGCTTGGGACAGGCCAGCTGCTTCTTCAGTGGGGAGATGAGAGGACGGCAAGAAACCATCAGAATTCTCTCCACCTCTAATCAGTCCCCTCTTTTAAAATTATGTTTTTAATGTTTGAGAATTCCCTCTGGAAGACAATCAGCAAATGAGCTGGGCTCAGAGATTCTGCCTAGGTTGTCAAAATGCAGGTGCCTCCACAATACCAGGAGAAATGGTTCCCCCCCCCAAAAAGAAAAAAGAAAAACCCACGCAAATGGATTCTGCTCTTCATCATCAGTGACACAGTTCAGAGGGCATTGATGGGAAATGTTGAGCAGTGACTGTTTACTGTACTTTGCCAGCAAATCTGCAAAAATAAGACATTAAAGATTAAGGGAGTTTTATAGCCTCTTGTTAAACCTCTTTCCTCTGAATCTTAAAACATGGAAATGGGTTTTAAAACTGTTTGACCCGAGTAGGACTGACAAAAAGGCTCTTGGGGAAAAAAAAAAAAAAAGAAAGATTGCCTTTCAGAAGAGCCTAAGGTTTCTTCATCATGTTATAGCATCAGTGTTTTTATCATCTCAAACATGTTTAGAAATACACAAACTTCCTCTCTCTTCCTTAAGTGTCTTCATCCCTTCCACCCCAGTGAGTCTGCATGATATCTCCTGTGCAAAGGAGTGTAAAGCCCACCCCACAGCCCCTCAAAAGAGGAGGCCAGAGATGGTTACTGTTGTTATTATTGTACTAATACCTTTTTGAATGCTGCTTTTCAGAGTGCTGTGAAGAATATAGGTCAAGGGCCATTTATCTGAGGACTCAAGGAGTTCTTCATAGCAAATGTGGATGGTTTGGGGACTGAGAATAAGAATAAATTGTGTGTTGCAGACACATTTCTGTTTTTGGGGAAATGAAATCTCCCTCTCAAGTCAGGCCCATCACCTTCACTGTCCTCACACTTTGGGAAGCTCTCGGCTGCGTGTTGACTGGGCCCTTGGAGGCCAAGGAGGAGGTCATCTTGTAAGCTGTGCTCTTTGATGTAAGAGCCGTGGGAAACGTTTTCCCTGTACCTGTAGTTGTTTTAGCCCACAAATAACTTTATGACTAGTCAGCTGAGACAGGGAATGTTTGATTTTATTCTTCCTTAAGACGCCCAGCTCTGTGCTCCTAGTGTGGCCTCAGTCAGCCTCGCCAAGGTATTTGACCCTAGTCAGGGTGAAGCAGATTACCCTTTGGAGCCCAAAGAGAGGAGCAGCAAAACCGTGTAGAGAATTTCAACACAAGTTCCCCCCATTTCCTTTGTCTTTTCCATATCAGCTGCCCCCTTCTTTTTACTGCTACCTCTTGAGCCCCACATGTGTGATATCCTATGTATAGCATCTCAGGAATCTGTCCATCTCCAAACTCTGTCACCTCCATACTTGCTCATTCATTCCTGGCAATTATGTGCCTGCAAGAAACCTCCAAAGGTTCCTCCCCTTCTTAGAAAATTTGGCAGAGAATGGCTCAAACCCATCTTTTGTTAACTTCCACAAGCGTTGATTGTATACACTGTACGCCGTCCTTCTGAACACATTGACCTTCTGCGCATCACCCTCACTTCTCAGACATGTGCCTTTGCTCCGAGAGTTTTCCTTTTTCAGGAATGTGTATGCTGGTGGCTGAGAACCCAGATACTGGGGTCCTGTTGGTTTCCAGTTACTAAGTCACTGCTTAGTGTTGCGATGGGGGCAAATGATTGTTCTCTTTGCATGTAATGTTATGATAAAAGGGTGCTGACTTCTTAGAGTTATCACAAGAGTTAGCGGTATTGATAACTATAGTATCTAAAATCATACCTCACACAGAGTTAACTCTTATCAATCATCAGTTATTATGACATATTTGATCCTCTGTATCTCCAGCATCATTAGCCCGTGATTTCCTTTTTCAGGAATGTGTATGCTGGTGGCTGAGAACCCAGATACTGGGGTCCTGTTGGTTTCCAGTTACTAAGTCCACTGCTTAGTGTTGCGATGGGGGCAAATGATTGTTCTCTTTGCATGTAATGTTATGATAAAAGGGTGCTGACTTCTTAGAGTTATCACAAGAGTTAGCGGTATTGATAACTATAGTATCTAAAATCATACCTCACACAGAGTTAACTCTTATCAATCATCAGTTATTATGACATATTTGATCCTCTGTATCTCCAGCATCATTAGCCCGTGTGTTAATACCTAAACTAATTGAACCGAGTTACATTTCTGGAACTTTAGTAATTTTTCTGTGGGTTATGGCTATGTAGACTCTACAACTTCATTTGAGGCCACCCCAAAGTATCCAATTCTCGAAAGTAGGATAGGATTTAAGAATGTTTAAAAAAAGGAAAACACTTTGCTTTTCACTGCCTACTTTTTAGCGTCAGCTGATACTTTGGGGATAATAATCTTGCAAATCTCTTTAGGGATTAAAAAATCATTTGGTCATTCTTGTACAGGATATGCACACATGACTATAACAAAGATGTGATTTTTAGGAAAAAAGAAAATCTTTAAAGCTCATGTTATACAGTTAGCTTAACATAATCTCTAATATTTAAACATATTTTTAATCTCTTCCTATGTAGCAAGTGATAGATTCTTTCATTTATTTAAAATTATTTATGCAAGTCAAGATGTGATTTATCATTAACTGTTGCATTTGACTTGGGAACCAGTGTACATTAAAATGTAAATTGAAACTTAACTATGTTTAATGGCATCAAAAGTGGAGGGGAAAACTGCCTTTAGGACCTTGCTTAGAATTCTTTTGATTTACTTGCAGAAGGGTTAAAAATTTTTTAAAAAGACAGTTCTTATTTTTTAAATAACTTTCATGTTTTGTTGAAATAAGGGATTTCTGCCTGCTATTTGTAAGCGTTTCCCAGCAAATAACATACTGCACATGAGGATAGTTTTTATTCCCAATAAATGAAAAGCCAAATTGGATATAATTGTCACTATATTTCTTCTTTTAAAGATTGGTTTTTGAAGTGCTAAAGCCTCTTCCTGTGCTCAATAAAGATTTTGATATATGAATGTAGCTTATGAATCTGATGACAATCGTCTTGAGGGGACTTTGCAAAATTAGGATCATTTTTGTATGATTGATTAAACTATTGTAGTTCAACATCAGAGCTTCTTATGCTTCCTGCATTTAACCAATGTTCCATTAAAAATTTAGCAGTTTCAAAACTGCAGTGGGCAAAACCTTTGTGGCATCTGAGCCATTCAGCTGAGAGATGTCTTGTCATGATCATGTTAGCTTATCTCTATAAAAACACCAGGAAGCTTGCTGGCATGCTATCACTTAGAGATCATCTGATTTTCAAGGGAAAAAATTCAGACACTATCATTTTATTCCTGTCACTTATACTTTCATTGAAATGGTCCCACCTGGGAATCAGTTAACTATGCAGATTTCTGGCTTCTAACCCAGACCCAAGGAAGGACCAGGGAAGCTGTGTTTGTATGAGGTTATCCAAGTGATTCTATGATTGTATAACCTTGGGACAGTGTACCCAGGAACAGGGCTTCTCAAACTTTCAACATGCATGCAAATCAGCTGATTTCCTGTTAAAATGTAGATGATTAGTTAAGAGGATTCAGTATGTCCAGTACAAGCTCTGAGATTCTGCCGTTTCTAAGAGTTCCCAGATCATGCTGATGTTGCCAGTTGGTCTATGGACCCTACTTTGAGTGAGAAGACCCTAAAACTTAGAACACCTTAGGAAATACTGTTTAGGAAGTAGTTGGCACTTAATAGCTGAGAAAATGACATTCAGACAAAGGTTAGATGGCGTGACCATAGGTATTCCAGCAAATAGATGGAAGACATGGAACCAGATCTTAAATTCATCCGTTCATCCTTCTGAGTGTTCTTGCTACTAAGCCCAGTTGATTGCATTCTTCTGTTAAACGGGAATTTGAGAACCATCATAGAGAAAAACAAGTTCATGTGCATATAAGTGTTTCCTTGAGGAAAGCAGTGATTGCTTTCTTTCTCTGTTTCTGAAAAATTGATTCTTCCATGTGGTCAAATTTTATACACACACACACACATATATATCATACATACGCACCCTATATATATTATATATGTGTGTGTGTATATATATGCACATGGGCTTCTCTGTTGATAAACAGTCTGCCTACAATGCAGGAGACTCAGGTTCAATCCTTAGGTCAGGAAGATCCCCTGGAGAAGGAAATGGCAACCCACTCCAGTATTTTTGCCTGGGAAATCCTGTGGGTAGAGGAGCCTGGCGGCCTACAATCCATGGGGCCACGATGAGTCCAACATGACTGAGCAGTTTAACAACAATATATGCACACATGTAATCCATGTGTAGGCTTCCCTGGTGGCTCAGATGGCAAAGAATCTGCCTAGAGTGCAAGAGGCCCAGGTTTGATCCCTGTGTCAGGAAGACAACCCATGCCAGTATTCTTGCCTAGAGAATTCCATGGACAGAGGAGCCTGGTGGGCTACAGTCCATGGGGTTTCAAAGAGTCAGACTCAACTGAACAACTAACACACACACACAATACATATGTATAATATATATATTTATTTATACTTTATATTATATATAAATATATATGTATATGTATATACAGTTACATAAAATCATGAGCTATTCCTTAGTGCCCAAAAAGATTAGTACAGATTTTGTTTTAGTAGCTGAAGTGCCCGTCGCCTTAAACCATTGCATTTTCTTGCATTATTCCACCCCATGCCAGAGAGATGCTGGCTGCCCATCCAGCTGCCTAGGGCTGGAAGTAGCTGAAGCTCCATTTCAAAGTGTTTTTCTAAAGGTAAATAAATAAATACAGCCCAGCCATGTTCTCCCCACCAAGTTGGCAGAAGTCCGTCTCCAGGGAGCAGTTCCCACGAGCCTCCTCTCGTTTGTCTGACTCAGTCGAGCTGGAGGTAGTCGGACCGCAGTGGCATCTGTTACTTCTGCTGCTGGATGCTTGTCAGAACGAGGAATATTCAATTATTCAGAGCTGTTTATTTTCATGGGTGAACATTTGGCCGCTTAGCTTTGCTCTTCCTTCCCATTTTTCTTCCTCTTCTTCATCTGCTAACAACATGTTTGGTGTCTGTCATGAACTCTTTGGTCAGGCAAACTCGTCTTGACACCCGAACTTCTGCTGGGGAATTGGGGGTTGAAAGAAACATTGGCCTGTTCCAGTCACATAGCATGTTGGCAGCTTGAGATAAATTGAAGCAGGAACCCACTGTTGATTATTTTTTAAAAGATGAATCTATAAAATATGGATCCTGAATATAACTTTAATAGCTTATTGGAGACATTCTTCCTAAAATATCTATGCAGTTGGGCCAAGAATGAGTGAAAAACTTAGAGAATCTTTTTTAAAAGCTATGAAACTCCCTACCTCATTTCACAGCCCCATAGCAAGAACAGTATTATTTTTTATTTACTTTGGTGGGAGAGGGTGTTATCTTCTTTAAAAAAAAATTTTTTTTTTCACATATTTAGCTTTGGTTGTGCTGGGTCTTCATTGCTGCACATGGGCTTTCTCTAGTTTCAGCAAAAATGGGCTACTCTTGTTGCAGGGCGTGGTCTCAAGGGTGCACAGGCTTCAGTAGCTGAGGTTCTCGGGCTCAGCAGTTGTGACACATGGGCTTGATTACCCAATGACTTGGGGGATCTTCCTGGATCAGGAATCAAACCCGTGTTGCCTGCATTTGCAAGCAGATTCTTAACCCCTGGACTGCCAAGGAGGTCCAAGAGGGTGAGATCTTTTTCAAAACTTAGAGGAGATATCCAGTTAAACCTGTTAGGAATCTTGGCTTCGTGGCTTTGATGAAAATTTCACATGCTAAAAGCTGTCCATAACCCTCTCTTGATGGCAAAATTAAATATAAAACAAGCATCTTCATGTTTATCTGGTGCTTAGAGTACCTAGCTAAGGAAGGGGATGGACGTTGAAATGCAGCCTGCACTCCACCAGAGAGAAATGCACCCCAGAATGTGGTTGCAACCACATGAGTGAAGGGGATGGGTTTCCTTGTGGCCATTTTCTAGCCAAGACCTTGTTCTCGTAGGTGTCCAATTTACACCAAAGTGCCCCCATAGGCTTGTGGCAGCAGAACTGGGTGCAGAATTTGTAGTACTGAGTGCAAAATGAAAGTGTAGGCCCCTCGTTCAAAAATCAAGAGTTTCAAGCCATCAGTATTAGAGCAATAAATCAGCCATTCTGTTTCACACCCATGAAGATAGCCACGATGGCAGTAATGGTGATGAGTCAGGAAATCACTTTGTATGTATAATGGTTTTATAAAAAGGGACTAATTGGCCTAAAGGCTAGGGACACATTCCAACTGGCTCCATATGGAACTGCAGACAAGATTATTCTGTTTTTCCTCCAAAGCCAGAGGCCATATCACAGGAGCTAAGTTTTAAGATAGCATATTTGGGGTCCAGCCAGCAACTAGAAATGTGCATATACCAGAGCGTTCTTCCTGGACTACATTCTCCTGCAAACTGTGCATAAGCAAGCCAGGGCTGTATGTCTGCTGATGGTGATACTGGTAAAAGAAATTACTGTATTGGGTGAGCAGGTGACTAATAGGGGTTTCTTTTAGAAAACATATTGTGACATAATTCAGACTTTCAAGAAAGTTGCAGGATAGTACAAAAAAATCCCATTAAGCTCTTTACTCACAACCTTCAAATGTCATCATTTGACCGTACTGGCTTTGACATCATGTCTTTCTGTGTTTATCACTGGATATGTTTGTAATTAGACAATGATGGTTTGTATTTTGACTTACGATTAAGTTGCAAACATGATGCTCCCTTTGCCCTAAATACGTTTCCCCTAAATGCTTTAAATACTATATGTTTGTAAAAAAAAAAAAAACAAAAACAACAAAACAAAACACATTTTCTGACATGCTGTAGTATATTTATCAAGAAATTCAAATTGATACAATTCTATTGTCCAATCTAAAGACGTTATTCATCTTTTATCAGTTGTTCTGGGAAGTCCTTTATAACAATAACAAAAATCTTAGATCATGGCTTTCATTCAGTTGCAAGGTCTCTTTAGCCTTCTTTCATCCAAATAATTGCATCGTCTTCATTTGTTTTTCATTACATTGAATTTTTTGAAGTGTAAAGGTCAGTCATTTTGTGTAGTGTTACTCAAATTTAACTTGTTAAAAAGAAATAGCAGTCACCTCGAAAGGACTTTGACAGGTCAAATCTGGGACAATTTGAGTCTCGAAAGAGATCATAGTGAAGGTTATAACTTATTAAATGAGAATCCATGAATCTACACTGATATATTTTTAAAAGAATATAAAAATAAATGGAAGGAGACAACTCTCTTTTATAATAGAATAAATGAATAAATATAGAAGGAATGATGGAAATGGAAAATCATTTAGCACCTGTCTTAAAACTAATTGATTTAGACAAGTGTCATGGATGTTGAAATCAATGACTGAAAGTTTTAGGAGTAAAAGAATGTTTGTAGAACTGAACATGAAAGTATTTCTCCACAAGTCACTGACTAATTACAAGGAGGGAGTTAGTAACTTAGCAGTAGGGAATCCCACCATACACCACTTTAAACATGTGGTCACAGTTGACATCACCAGCAGTGGGACAAATCCATGAATCACTCCTGATGAGTTAGACTGAGGAGATTGCATCACTTCAATGATAATCCTCCCATATATAGCTTATCTGTATTTAACCCTAGGGAAACATTGGACAAGGCTAAGTTGAGGAACGTTTTACATAAATGGTCATTTTTAACTACAGATATCTCGAAATTCTGGCCTGGTGTAGGAATGTTGATGGTGTGTCCTGGGGATATAAGATACTACAAGATAGACTTGGTCCACCTTTCTGAAATATCACTTGTATTTCCCTTCAGATCAGTAAAATATAAACATGAACACAATTATGGGAAAAAATTTCTTGAATTGTGGAGATGCAACTAGAAACGTCAAAGCGCTTTTGGGCATACCGTATCTTTTTAGGCTCTATCCCTAAATGCCTTGGGGATGTGACTTTATTCTCCTCTGCCAGTAGTGGCGTTTAGTAGAAAGTGTGAGTAACACTGAATTGTAAGAGATTATGATTCTATGAGTAGAGTAGGGTGATTTCTATGAAATTGTTGTAAACTGTGCTACTTTTGCTTAATGTGTACATAACTGAGTACATCCACCTTCAAGATGGGAACTTCTGGATAGCAGTGTGTGAGTTCATAGCATTTCCTACTATGGACGATGGAAAAAAAAAATCCCCCAACCAAATAACATTCCTTCATGTCATTGATTGCCAAGTATTATTTTACTGAGAATTTGCAGAAATAGGGCCACCACCTTTTTTTAGGAAATCACAATTCAGTCTGCCATTCTGGAGAAATAAACCTTAAAATTCCTAGAAAATGGCCATTTCTCTAAAAGGCCATTTCTCATAGAGGTTTAAGAGGAAGAGGATATAGATTTTGCTTCAATTCAGCTCTTATTTCCTCCACTGAAGAAACCTTCTGACAGATAGTCTGAGCAGATGATAAGCAAACAAAAGAAAACCAGTTCAGTTCAGTTCAGTCGCTCAGTCGTGTCTGACTCTTTGCGACCCCATGAACCGCAGCACGCCAGGCCTCCCTGTCCATCACCAACTCCCGGAGTTCACTCAGACTCACGTCCATTGAGTCCGTGACGCCATCCAGCCATCTCATCCTCGGTCNTCCTGAACCCCCCTCCCACCTCTCTCCCCACCCCATCCCTCTGGGTTGTCCCAGAGCACCAGCTCTGCGTGCTGGGCTTCATGTACTGAACTCGCACTGGTCATCTATTTTACATATGGTAATATACACATTTCAATGCTCTTCTCTCAAATCATCCCAGCCTTCCCTTCTCCCACTGAGTCCAAAAGTCTGTCCTTTACATCTGTGTCTCCTTTGCTGCCCTGCACAAAGGATTATTGGTACTGTCTTTCTAAATTCCACACATATGCGTTAATATACAGTATTTGTCTTTTTCTTTTTGACTTCTGTTTAATAAGCTCCAGGTTCATCCACCTCATTAGAACTGACTCAAATGCGTTCCTTTTTATAACTGAGCAATATGCCATTGTGTATATCAATGGTTCTTAATGGGGACGATTTTGGTCTCTAGGGGCATCTGGCAATGTCTGGAGACTTATTTGCCGTTATTACTGGGTGTGCGTGGAGACTGCTACTGGCATCTAGTGGGTAGAATCCAGGGATGTTGTGAAACATCCCACCACCTCAGTAGAGAATGATCTGGTTCAAAATGCCAATCGTGAAGTTGAGCAATCTTGGGTTGTAACCACAGAATTGACATAGGTATCTGATGGATAATTTCTGAAAGATGAGAGAAGGAGAGATGGTGAAAGGAACAAAAGAGCAACAGGTAATGATAGAAGCAGGGTTTCCCTGTGGTTCAGCCATAATAAAGAACCCGCCTGCTATTGTAGGAGATGCAGATGTGATTCCTGGGTCACGAAGATCCCCTAGAGAAGGAAAAGGCAATCTGCTCCAGTATTCCTTTTTTTAATTGAAGAATAATTGCCTTACAGAATTTTGTTTTCTGTCAAACCTCAACACGAATCAGCCATAGGTATACATATATCTCCTCTCTCTTGAACCTCCCTCCCATCTCCCTTCCCATCCCACCCCTCTGGGTTGATACAGAGGTCCTGTTTTGCATTTCCTGAGCCATACAGCAAATTCCTGTTGGCTATCTATTTTACATATGGTAATGTAATGAAATTGAAAGATACTTACTCCTTGGAAGGAAACCTATGACCAACCTAGATAGCATATTAAAAAGCAGAGACATTACTTTGCCAACAAAGGTCCATCTAGTCAAGGCTATGTTTTTCCAGTAGTCATGTATGGATGTGAGAGTTGGACTGTGAAGAAAGCTGAGTGCTAAAGAATTGATGCTTTTGAACTGTGGTGCTGGAGAAGACTCTTAAGAGTCCCTTGGACTGCAAGGAGATCCAACCAGTCCATCCTAAAGGAGATCAGTCTTGGGTGTTCATTGGAAGGACTGCTGCTGAAGCTGAAACTCCAGTACTTTGGCCACCTCATGTGAAGAGCTGACTCATTGGAAAAGACCCTGATGCTGGGAGGGATTGGGGGAAGGAGGAGAAGGGGACGACAGAGGATGAGATGGTTGGATGGCATCACCGACTCGATGGACAAGAGTTTGAGTAGACTCCAGGAGTTGGTGATGGACAGGGAGGCCTGGCGTGCTGTGGTTCATGGGGTCACAAAGAGTTGGACACGACTGAGCGACTGAACTGAACTGAACTGAATGTAAGTTTCCATGTTACTCTTCCCATACATCTCACCCTCCCCTCCCCTCTCCCCATGTCCATAAGTCTACTCTCTATGTCTGCTTCTCCACTGCTGCCCTGTAAATAAATTCTTCAGTACCATTTTTCCATATTCCATATATGTGCATTAGAATATGATATTTATCTTTCTCTTTCTGACTCACTTCACTCTGTATAATAGGTTCTAGGTCCATTCACTTCATCAGAACTGACTCATATGTGTTCCTTTTGTGGCTAAGTAATATTCCATTGTGTATATGTACCACAACTTCTTTATCCATTCATCTGTTGATGGGCGTCTAGGTTGCTTCCGTGTTCTAGCTATTGTAAATAGTGCTGCAATGAACAATGGGATACAGATGTCTTTCTTCAACCCTGATTTCCTCAGGGTATATGCCTAGAAGTGGGATTGCTGGGTCATATTGTGGTTTTATTCCTAGTTTTTTAAGGAATCTCCATACCATCTTCCATAGTGGCTGTATCAGTTTACACTCCCACCAACAATGCAAGAGCGTTCCCTTTCTCCACACCCTCTCCAGCATTTATTGTTTGTAGATTTTTGATGATGGCCATTCGGTGATATCTCATTGTGGTTTTGATTTGCATTTCTCTAATAATGAGCGATGTTGAGCATCCTTTCATGTGTTTGTTAGCCATCTGCTTCAGTATTCTTGCCTGGGAAATGCCATGGACAAAGGTACCTACAGTCCATGGGGTTGCAAAAGAGTAGGACATGACTTAGCCATTAGCAACAACAATGTTAGAAGCAAGAGCATTAGCACCAGACATCTCTAGCTCAGAGGGGCCGAGTGCCAGAGGTTTTTCTCACTTTCCTCATCTTTGAAATACGAATTATAATAGTACAGCTGTCCAGGATTACTATGCAGGTCAGGCATTGAGCATGTGCTGGGCCATACATAGTACAATGCTCGGTAAATGGTATCTGTCACTATTAATAGCTGTTAGAAAGAGGCAGGAGGGAAAAGAAAGAGAAAATGATGCTTGACAAGCAGTTATTTGACAAATGGAGCCCACATCTTCAAACTTCTTAAAAAACAAACCTATTTTGATTATATTCCTCTCTATAAAAATTTTTAAAATAAAATTTTTGTTAATGTTTGACAGAAAACAACAAAATTCTGTTAAGCAAGTATCCTTCAATTAAAAAATAAATAAAGTGGGAAAAAAAAGAAGAGGAAAATATTTTTTTAAATAGAATTCTTATCTGGTTGCTGGGCAGATTCCTGATCACTGTAGAAATTTTGAAAAATACAAACAAGGACAAATAAGGAAACTAAACTTACACATAACCTCGATCCACATGCACAGAGGCCACTGTTCCACCCTGAGTGTTGTTGGGGGCTTCACGCCAGTCTTTTGCCTTCACGCAATCCAGGTCTGGGGGATTTGCGCTGGGGGGTACCCTTCACCCTTTTCCATCTTGAACCTGCACTTACTTAGCATAGTTTTGAGTCCTCCTGAGTCCGCCCAAATCCCCAACACCTTAACAAACAAGGTGAAATTCTTGTGAAGCTCTCACAGGCAGACATGCATCAGAACCCCATGAAGGAGAGGAAAGGCAACCCACTCCATGGACAGAAAAGCCTGACAGGCCATGGTCTGTAGGGTTGCAGAGAGTCAGACACGACTGAAGTGACTAAGCACGATCTCATTTCAAAGCAGAAACAGACACAGACATAGAGTATCCAACAAACGTATGGATACCAAACAGGGAGGGGTGGGATGAACTGGAAGGCTGAAATTGACACATATACACTATTGATGCTATGCAGGAAACAGATACCTGAGGTGGTACTTCTATGGTGACTCAGTGGTAAAGAATCGCCAGCCAATGCAGGCGAATTGGGTTCCCTATATGATAGTAGCCACTTGCACGAGTTATCTTAACAACAGGGAGTCCTGGTAAGGAGTGCAGAACTGACAAGCTACCACCAACCAGAAGCATTTGGGAAAGGTCAAAAGGAAAGCAGAGACACCAGTCCATATGTCCTACCAACTTCTCAGAATCCTCCTCTCTGGAGTCCAACTTGGGTGAACAATGTGTGTACCACCAGCAAGGACCCTGAGTCAGTTTCAGAGACAACCCAGGAGATAACTCCATCACCATAAAACCCAAGACTGTGAGCCATGTGGCAGAGGAGCTCTCCTGGGTTCCCTCACCCTGCTGCTTTCTGCCTGGGTGCCCCTTCCCAGTGAAGTCTTTCCTGGTGGCTCAGACGGTAAAGAAGCTGACTGCAATGTGGGACACCTGGGTTCGATCTCTGGGTTGAGAAGATCTCCTGGAGGAGGGCATGGCAACTCACTCCAGTATTCTTGCCTGGAGAATCCCATGGGCTGAGGAGCCTGGCGGGCTACAGTCCATGGGGTCGCAAAGAGTCGGGCATGATTGAATGACAAAGCACAGCACAGTGTCTCCTCACGCAACTCATTTCCAAGTGTCAGACAAGACCCATTTTCTGGCCCTAGAAGGGGGTCCCTCTTCCTAAAACAATGTGAGTCTTGAATGCTAACCCCTCATACTCCTGAAGCTGCTACAGCCACTGTGGTGAGGGTGGCACGGGGGAAGCAAGGAATGAGATGATCCTTGATGACATCCTTGAGCCACCCCGCCAACATCTAGTTAATTGAAGACACTATTAATCAGATGTTCTGATCACTTGTAGCTGAAAACACCAACACATATACGTGGACATGTGCATTTTAAATTAAAGTAGGACCAAAATAAACATGCATATACCCTGCTCACTGTGGGCATTACTTCATGTTGATTGTCCAATGTCATCAAATAATATTATCCAAAAAACATTTAACCAGTTCATGCAGAGCACTTTTGAAGCTTGGCTGGAACTTCGAATAAGCCCCATTAGTCCAATTCTCTGCCGGAATAGTGCTGAACCCTAGAAATGGAATTCTGCTCGTTCTAGAGAGAGAGATGTCATTTCTGAGAAACTGATTGATGGAGAAAGGAAAAGAAAGTCAGCCCGTGTCATCACGCATCTCAACCTTTCATGTTGGGACAATGGAGAAAATTGGTCATTTTACCAGCCCTGGGTGTGGAAAGGTGAATAGGCTCTGTCAGAAAAATAGTGCTGCTGCTTTTCAAAATCTCTCTGCAAATGACATGGTCTGGAGCCTAATGGAAACCCAGCAGAGAGCAAGATGTGAAGGCAGAGGCAGACTGACAGAGGAAACGGTTGACTTTTTAAGGAAGTATTTACTTGGCTTCTTCCTGGGACTTCTGTAGTGGCTCAGATGGTTAAGAATCTGCCTACAATATGGGAGACCTGGGTTCAATCCCTGTGTCAGGAAGATCCCCTGGAGAAGGCTATCTTCCTTGGAGAATCACATGGACAGAGAAGCCTGGCAGGCTGCAGTCCATGGGATCACAAAGAGTCGGTCATGAGTGAGCAAATAACACAATACTCCGTAAGTTGTGGACACAGTGGACACCTGGGGATGGGTAAGAAGAAATAACACCTGGGATGTGCAGCCCTACCATTAACCTCCTCCATGACTAAAGCGAAAGCTCTGGTTTTCTATACACGCTACACTTGTGACTCCAAATGCATGGGTTTCCTCACACAAAGCAATTCTCCAATTCTGGTGGACACCAACCAGGTGTCCCGTCATTGAACTCAATTCTGATACTCACTACTTGGAGTGAGCACAGACCTCACAGGTCAAAGGCTCAGTCCTGACAGACTCAGAGGCCAACTGCAATTTGGGACCACTTCTACTTCTGACCAACTGGCTATGAACTGGGGGTTTCCATGATCCCCTTCCCCAGGTTTGATAATTTGCCAGAACCGTTCAAAACTCAGAATTACATCTATGTACATTTGCTAGCTTATTAGAAATGATATTTTAAAAGGTACAGATGAACAGCCAAATGAAGAGATACACAGGGCAAGGTATGGTGAAGAGTGTGGGAGTTTCCAGGCCCGCCCTCAATCTCCCATCAACTCCAAGTGTTCACCAACCTGGAAGCCCTCTAAACATCACAAGAGGTTTTATGAGGCTTCATCATGTAGGCATGATCAACTATTAACGATCAATGATTGTGGAGATCAGGCTCCACAATCTCCCCAGAGAATCAGGGATTGTGCTGCAAGTTTCAAGCTTCTAAGCAAGCCTTGGTCTTTCTATGGACCAGCTCCCAACCCAAAGCCACTGAGGCATCTCATTAGGATGTGAAACAACACTCATTACTCAGGAAATTCCCAGGGCCTACAAAGCTCTTGTGTCAAGGAACAAATGCTCCCCAAAAGATGCTCCCAGCATCCCTGACACTCAGGAAGTAACTAGAATTTCAGGAGCTCTGTCAGGAACTGGTGGCAAACACCAGGATATGGAAGAAGAATTAAAGGACTTCTTGATAAAGTTAAGGAGAGTGAAAAAGCTGGCTTGAAACTTAACAAAAAACTAAGATCATGGCATCTAGTCTCATCATTTCATGGCAAATAGATGGGGAAACAATGGAAACAGTGACAGATTTTCTATTTTCTTGGGTTCCCAAATCACTGTGGATGGCAACTGCCACCATAAAATTAAAAGATGCTTGTTCCTTGGAAGAAAAGCTATGACAAACCCAGACAGCATATTAAAAAGCATTAACATCACATTCTGACAAAGGTCTGTATAGTCAAAACTATGGTTTTTCCAGTAGTCATGTAGGGATGTGAGAACTGGACCATAAATAAGGCCAAGTGCTGAAGAATTGATGCTTTTGATCTGTGGTGCTGAAGAAGACTCTTCAGAGTCCCTTGGGCAGCAAGGGGGTCAAACTGGTCAGTCCTAAAGGAAATCAACCCTGAATATTCATTGGAAGGACTGATGCTGAAGCTGAAGCTCCAATAACTTTGGCCACCTGATGCGAAGAATTGAATCACTGGAAAAGACCCTGATGATGGGAAAGATTGAAGGCAGGAGAAGGGAGTGACAGAGGATGAGATGGTTGGATGGCATCACCGACTCAATGGACACAAGTGTGAGCAGACCTCAGGAGATAGTGAGGACAGGGAAGCCTGGTGTGCTGTGGCTCATGGGGCTGCAAAGAGTCAGACACGACTTAGCAACTGCACAACACCACCACCAACACCAGATGTATTATTAAACCATAATGACTCTGGGCAAATCATTCATCTCCCCATACTTCTGCTTCCTCGCATAGAGGATGAGGGGTTTCAAGTGTGAAACGGAGTATCTCCTGCCATAAGTAAAAAAGGGTGCCACGGTCACCAGCAATGGCAGCCCCATGGTGTGAGCTGGTAAGCCGTAAGAGAATTCAGGAAGGAGAAGAATACCTGCAATCTGACAGCTATTGAGCTGCTGCCACGGTGAACACTATGTGAGCACTGAGGAGCTGGGGGAGGAGGATCTTAAAAGGCAGGTTGCTGGCCCCAGATAGCTAAGGTACATGTTTTTATTTATTAAAATATTTCATTTATTAAATAAAATGTTTTTATTTTAATTATTTTAATTTAAATATTTGATCATTTTAATTATTAAAATGTTTTATTAAAATATTTATTTGTATAAAAAAGAGCTCTCTTTTTCTGTGCACTCGCCTGACACATGTGAAAGGAATGATTTTTAGCAAGCCCAGACTCTTGTATCTTCCCATGCTTAGAAAAGCACTAAACTCCTAACTTGAGATATCTGACTTTCCTTAATTGACAATAATCTTTTGATGTTCAGACTACCTGTTCCTGGATGCAAAGTTCTATATAACCTGACTCCTCCCCTCACCTTCTCAGAACAGTTCTTCCACGGTCACTTGAGATGCTGCCTCCCAGGCCTGAAGTTTTAAAACTTCCCACCAAATAAAATATAACTCAATTTCTATCTTTAAATTTTAAAAAAATTTTCTATTTTTTAAGTTGACACAAGATCCAGGGAGCCCTGTTCTTCCAGCACGTAGAGGTGATAACACGTTTTAGACCCAGCTGGACCGGGATCAACTCCCCCGTTGACCAGCTATATGACTTGTGCGAGTCTTTCCACTGCTCAGGGTGTCAGTGCTCTCGTTGTGGAAGAAGAATTTTACCTTTATCTTTCATTCTTCCACGAAGAATGAAATCAGCTTATGGGTACAGAGCAGGCAGCCCTGTGCTCAGCACATCTGTAGTAGGTACAGAGGAAAGGTTACTTCCGTCCACCCCTCTGCCCTGGGTAATAAGGTGGTGAACTGCCAGGCTGCCATTCACTCAGACACTCCTGAAAACTCTCAGCCAACATTCCTGCATCAAAGAATGAGTCTCACTTTCTGTGCTATTTCAATTTCCTCCAACCTAATGGCACTGAGATGATGAATGTGTGTGTCTGTTTGGCAATCTTGGATTAATGAGTTTAAACGCTGTCCCTGGGGGAGAATAAGTGTTGAGACCTCTCCAGGGAAACCGCGGTCTCAGCCCTCTCTCAGCATCAGGTAAGCTGGGGACCAAGGACCAGCGAGGTGCCTGCTATGCAGGCTCAGGAGACACATCCATCAAACAGAGGCCTTTAGGACAGTCACTGAAGGCCTGTTTTCTCCTTGCAGCACATTTACGGTCTGCATGTTAACTGGCTTCTTCCTTGATTGTAATCAGACCCTCATTTGGGAGACGACACTGTTCCTAAAAGAATGTCACCTCCCTCAAGCATGAATTACTCTTCTCTCCCTCAGGGGTTTCCAGATGTTCTCTGCGTTGATTCAGAAAATTTACTAATATTGAAAAACTCATTGAGCTGAACTCTTGGGGTCTGTGTTGAAAAATGGAATATTTCCTGACATATCAGTAAACAAGGATGTCATCGTCATCAGTGATTGCAGCCCGCCAGTGTGAGCCGATGAGCCCTAAGGAAACTCAGGAAGGAAGAGAATATCAGCAACCATCAGACTACAGCCACTCCCCAGGGTAAGCCCTGAGGAAAGGAAGCTCAGGATGTGAAAACAAAGGACACTGGGCCCAGAGAGCTGAGGTGCAGCAAATCAAAGGAATAATTTCAGTGAGTCTAGACTCTAGCATCTTCCTATACAAAGGGAAGCGCTCAGTTCCTTGATTTGAGATATCTGGTTTTCTTAATTAACGATATAATTCTTTCCTGTTCAGACTACCTGCCCTTTGTTACAAAATTTCTGTATAACCTGGCTCATCCCCTCACCTCCTCAAAGCTCTCAGGGTTACTTGAGATGCTGTCTCCTGGGCTTGATGTCCTAAAAATTCCCACTGAATAAAACAACTGTCTTTAGGTTGTGAATATTTTTTTAAGTCAACAGTGCCACATGTCAATTACAAGTTTCTATGAAAAAAATTACCAACAATATTTTTGTACTTTTGTTTTAGACCTAAAAGGATACTTTTGGTCTTTCAAAAATCATAGAAATACAGCCTTCTGGAAAAATGTCAAACAACATAGAAGTATAACTGTAGCCAGCATTTATTAATGTTTTCATACTATTGGGGCCAGGTTCTGGTGTAAGCATTTTATAGAAATCATCTCAATTAATTCTCACAGCAACCCTATGAGGTGTAGAATGGAATACTTCCTGCCATATCAGTAAACAAAGGATGTCACAGTCATCAGCAGTTGTAGCTACCACGGATGGTGAGCAGGTGAGCCCTGAGGGAACTCAGGAAGGAAAGAATACCTGCCATCTAGCTGCCATCAGACCGCAGCCACTCCAGATGGTGACGGTGCGCCCTGAGGACTCAGGATGTGGAAACTCAGGAAACTGCCCCCAGATGGCTGAGGTGCATATCAAAGGAATGATCTCAGTGACCCAGATTCTTTCATCTTCCCATACATAGAAAAGCAACAATTCCTTCCCTTGGGATGTCTGGTTTTCTTCGATTCAGAGTAATCTTTTGACAATCAGACTACCTGCCCTCCTTTGCAAAACTTCTATATAATTTGGCTCCCCTTGCTCGCCGCCTCAGAGCAGTTCTCTCAGGGCTACTTAAGATGCTGCCTCCTGGGCCTGAAGTCCTAAAAATTCCCACTGAATGAAACATAATGCAATGTTTTAGTAAGGTTGTGACTACTTTTCTAAGTCTACAGAGGTGAGCATTATTATCAGCGTCCTTTAGATGCTGTTGGGACTTGCTCAAGGCCACAGAGTGAGTAACTGAGTAGCAGGAACCTGAGCCCGGGCAGACTGACCTCTCAGGTGGGAATGCTGAAGTCCCATGCCACATGGTGGTTGGAGTTCAGGGAAGACAGAGACCACAGTAGTTTGGGGGCAGGTTCCTCAGCAGAGGCTGCCATTTACAGGAGGGGTACAATCTGGCTGGTCACAGAGAAGAATGCCAGGCACTTGGGCAAAGGACGAGCTCAAACATTGACTGTAGAAAGGAGTGTGGTGTCTGTGTTATGTGACAAGAAAGAATCCACCAAAACAGGACACACTGGTGACATATTGATCCGGGTTATGAAGGATTAAACATGGAAGCCATCTTAGGCTGGTTATGAGTCTATGAAAGCCAGTGTGGCCGACATGGTGATCAGTGTGTACACTCCAAGGAGGAACAGCACCCTCAATCTGAACTTTCTGTTTAAGGCAATCAAGAAACTTCCTGGAAGATATGTTTGCTCTTGAATCTCCAGCAGGGTCGACCAACTATGACCCTTGGGCCAAACCTACCTGCTTTGTTGGAATCCATGAATAAGAATAGATTTTACTTTTAAATAGAAAAAAAAAGAACATATCTGGACACATGAACATTACATGAATTCAGGGCTCAGTGTCTGTTAGCTTGGTGCTGTACGCGCCTCGGTTTTTGTCTCGTCACAACAAAGATCTGGAGTGACGGACACTAAACCCCCTGGGTGTGTCACAGCTCTCGGGTCTTGGACAGACCATATTAGAGCTCTCAGGTCTCGAATGGACCATGTTATAGCTCTTAGACAAATCAGTGTTACAGCTCAGTGTTACAGCTCTATTTTATTTAGAAGATGGCAGGAAAATCCATCTTTGAGGCGTGAGGGCACGTCGATCCAAAGACGCCAAGAGAAGAGCAACCCAGCACATGGGAGAGAGGGAGAGAGCTAGCTTTGGTTCCTCTTTTTATATGTTTTTCTCTCCCCGGGCCTGTTCTATGCAAATTGGACAATTGCACATCAGACTGTGATGTGCAATAAAAAGTAGACTTTATACGACAACAGCCAGGAATGTTGTTTGTTTTACCTGAGGTCCTCAGTCTGGTCCTCGGACATTCCTTTGTTCTATTTTGTGGGATTTCTCTTCCTTATCTATTAGCCACCGCCATTCTGGACTCCTTTTCCCTATTCTAACTACGTAATAGTGCAAACGTAATTGTGGTTTTGCATTGTTGAAATTTGCTGTTTGATATTAGAATACATTCTTAATAAATGTGGTTATGTTATACACCATTTTAATGTGTGTGTGTTTTTTTGCTTAATGATTTATTACTTGCTGTTTATTTTATATTTTAGACTATGGAAACAATGTTAGACAAAAAGTAAATTCGAGTGATTTTCTTATTTGAGTTAAAAATGGGTCGTAGAGTAGCAGAGACAACTCGCAACATCAACAATGCATTTAGCCCAGGAACTGCTAACAAACACACAGTGCAGCAGTGGTTCAAGAAGTTTTGCAAAGGAGACAAGAGCCTTGAAGACGAGGAGCACAGTGGCCAGCCAGCAAAAGTCGACAATGGCAATTGACAGTCATTGTCAAAGCTGATCCTCTTACAACTATGTGAGAAGTTGCGAAAGAACTCAACATGGACCATCTACGGTTGTTTGGCATTTGAAGCAAATTGGAAAGGTGAAAAAGCTCGATAAGTGGGTGCCTTAAGAGCTGACTGCAAATAAAAAAATTGTCATTTTGAAGTGTCATCTTCTCTTATTCTATGGAACAGCAGTGAACCATTTCTCAATCAGATTGTGATGTGCAATAAAAAGTGGACTTTATACGACAACAGGCAACAACCACCTCAGTGGCTGGACTGAGAAGAAGCTCCAAAGCACTTCCCAAAGCCAAACTTGCGCCCAAAAAAGGTCACGGTCACTGCTTGGTGGTCTGCTGCCCGTCTGATCCACTACAGCTTTCTAAATTTTGGCAAAACCATTACATCTGAGAGTATGCTCAGCAAATAGATGAGATGTACTGAAAACCAAAACACCTGCAACCAGCATTGGTCAACAGAAAGGGCCGATTCCTCTCCATGACAATGCCCAATCGCACATCATGCAACCAGCACTTCAACAGTTGAGTGAATTGGGTTACAAAGTTTTCCTCATCCACCAAACGCACCTCACCTCTCACCAACTGACCACTTTTTCAAGCATCTCAACAACTTGTTGCAGGGAAAATGCTTCCACGACTAGCAGGATGCAGAAAATGCTTTCCAAGAGTTAGTTGAATCTTGAAGTATACAGTTTTATGCTACAGGGATAAACAAACTTATTTCTCATTGGCAAAAATGTGTTGATTGTAATGGCTCTTATTTTGATTAATAAAGATATGTTTGAGCCTAGTTATAATGATTTAAAATTCATGATCTGAAACCATAATTACTTTTGTACCAAGCTAATATTAAAAATGTTTTATTGGAATACAGCTGTGCCCATTCATTTACCTACTATCTGTGACTGCTTTCACCCTACAACAGCCTAGCTGAGTAATTATGACAGAGACCATATGGCTCAAAATTGAAAATTTTTACTAGCTGGTCCTTTATAGAAAAATTTAGGGGTGGGTGGGGTGGGAGGGAGGTTCAAGAGGAGGGAATATATGTATACTTATGGCTGTTCATGTACTGAAAAAACCAACAAAACATTGTAAAGCAATTATCCTCCAATTAAAAATAAGCTTAAAAAAAGAAAGAAGAAAACATTTGTCTTGATCATAATCTTTGGAAAAAAAGAAAAAAACATGGAAAGGAACCAGAGATTAACCTTGTTCTTGGAGCTGAAAGAGCTCTCACCTTAAGTAGATGAAGAAGTAAATGCCCAGGGAGGAGAATATTAATCATTGAGTCATTCATTGATTTACTGACTTGTGTAACAAACCAATCATTTACAGCAGGGGTCCCCAACCTCTGGGCCTTGGACTGGTACCTCCTGTCAGATAAATGGCAGCTTTAGATTAGAAATAGAGTACACAATAAATGTAATGCACTTACATCATCCAACCCCTCTCCTCGCTTCCATGGAAAAACTCTTCCATGAAAACTGGTCCCTGGTGCCAAAAAGGTTGGCAACCACTGTTCTAGACAATCTAGATGAAACCCTACTGTATGCAGGCCTCCCAACTCAATTTACATTTTGGAAAAAACACCAGAAATCAAGCCAGCTAAGATTCCTGGCTATAAGGAGGGCCCTCAGGCTCTCACCCACCTGTTGCCTTGATTCAGGACCCAGCCCGCTTTCTCCTCTGGACTCCAGCAAGGAATTGGGCTGCACCGAGTGCGCATGAGGTTGGCCAACAGATTTCCTGCAGCACCAGCTAATGTGATTTGGCAGTTTCTGCAATGCCATTCATCCTCCACATCCTTCCCTTCACTGAAGGCAACACTAAGTTTTGCGACTTTTTATTTTCTACTTTTATTCCCCCAATCTCTTGCCTGTGTTACAGAGAGGAACTGACTCCATGTTAGATCTGTTTCTTTTCCTTTAACCTTTGCTTCCCATTTTTTCTGTTCACTAGAAGGACACTGTCCATACATAATGGCCTGCCTTGGGGAACCTTCCCCCTCTGCCTGAAGTTTAAACCAAAATCCCTTTGTTCAGGACCCTGAACACCTGTGGATGGCTACAGGAAGGAAGAAATGTCACATCTCCTCCCAAGGTTGGCCATTCCAGGAGATGTCTGTGAGATTAGTGATCTTTTTACTTTACTGCCTCACCTCTCCCTTCTCTATTCTATAAAAGAACCTGGCATCCAGACCCCAAAAGGGGGTTATTTTGAGACATTAGTCTACCACCTTCTCAGTCTGCCAGCTTTCCAAATAAAGTCATATTCTTTGCCTCAACACCCTGTCTCTTGGTTAATTGCCCTGTTGTGCGATGAGCAGAGCAAGCTTGGACTCAGTAACACCTAGAGAGTGCCTACATGGAAACATAGGAGTCATCCCCTTGGATGGCTCAGCAAGCTGTGAGGGTTCTGGTCCTGGATTTCCCTAATCCTAGCCCTGAGGGCCTTGGCTGAGTGGTCCATGAAGAATTAAAGATGCTGGGACATTCCTGGTGATCCAGTGGTTAAGACTCCATGATTTCAATGTAGGGGACATGGGCTCTATTCCATCTCTGGTTGGGAGACTAAAATCCCATGTGCTGTGCTGTGCCACCCATTTGACAAAAATGAAAAGAAAAGAAAAGAAAGAATTAAAAATGTGGACAAAGATTAAACTGCAAATAGGTAAGTTAGAGAGATGGAAGGGAAAGTTAGAAGGAGGAGGAGGAAAAGGAGGAGGGGAAGTGGAGGAGTAAGGGGAGGAAAAGGATGGAGGTGGGAGGGGGAGGAAAGAGGAGAGGAGAGAAAAGGAAACACCATGAATGTCCAACCATAGAGCATCGGTTACACATATTACTTTCCAACAATACAAGGAAGAACTCTGCAACCATTTAAAAGTTATTGCTGGCTAGCCCGCAGTATTTTCTCCAGAGGATCTCTCTATGGTAAGTCATGGAGGGTTCCCAGATTCAGCCAATAAAAACACAGGATGCCAGTTACATTTGAATTTCAGGTAAATAAGGAATAATTTTTAGTATAAGAATGCCCTGTGCAATCTTTGGAACATACTTATACTCAACAATGAGGTATTTAAAATCCTAAAAGATGAGGCTGTAAAAGGCTGCACTCAACATGCCAAAAAATTTGGAAAGCTCAGCAGTGGCCACAAGACTGGAAAAGGCCAATTTTCATTCCAATCCCAAAGAAAGGCAATGCCAAAGAATGTTCAAACTACCAAACAATTGCACTCATTTCACATGCTAGCAATGTAACGCTCAAAATTCTTTAAGCCAGGCTTTAATAGTATATGAACTGAGAACTTCCAGATGTCCAAGCTGGATTTAGAAAAGGCGGAGGTACCAGAGATCAAATTGCCATCATCCACTGGATCACAGAAAAAGCAAGAGAATTCCAGAAAAACATAAGGCCTTTGACTGTGTGGATCACAACAAACTGTGAAAAATACTTAAGGAGATGAGAATACCAGACCACCTTACCAGTCTGCTGAGAAACCTGTATACAGATCAAGAAGCAACAGTTAGAACTGGACATGGAACAATGGATTGGTTCAAAATTGGGAAAGGAGTATGTCATGGCTGTATATTGTTACTCTGCCCATTTAACTTATACACAAAGTGTGTGTGTGTGTGTGTGTGTGTGTTTGTGTGTGTGAGTCACTCAGTCTTGTCTGACTCTTTGTGACCCCATGGACAGTAGCCCACCAGGCTCCCCTGCCCGTGGAATTCTCCAGGCCAGAATAGTGGAGTGGGTAGGGATTCCCTTCTCCAGGGGATCTTCCTGACCCAGGGATCAAACCTGCATCTCCTGCATTGCAGGTAGATTCTTTACCATCTGAGCCACCAGGGAAGGTTGATATGAAGAGTACATCATGTGAAACGGCGGCCTCTCACAACCCAGAATCATGGTTGCTGGGAGAAATATCAACAACCTCAGATATGCAGATGATACCACTCTAATGGTAGAAAGTGAGGAGGAACTAAAAAGCCTCCTGATGAGGGTGAAAGAGAAAAGTGAAAAAGCTGGCTTGAAACGCAACATTCAAAAAACTAAGATTGTGGCATCCGGTCCCACCATTTCATGGCAAATAGATGGGAAAAAAGTGGAAACAGTGACAGATTGTATTTCTTGGGCTCCAAAATCGCTGTGAACAGTGACTGTAGCCATAAAATTAAAAGATGCTTGCTCCTTGAAAGAAAAGCTATCACAAACCTAGACAGCATATTAAAAAGCAGAGACATCACTTTGCCAACAAAGGTCCATCTAGTCAAAGCTATGGTTTTTCCGGTAGTCATGTAGGGACGTGAGAGCTGGACCATCAAGAAGGCTGAGCACCACAGAACTGATGCTCTTGAATTGTGGTGCTAGGGAGAAGACTCTGGAGAGTCCCTTGGACAGCAAGGAGATCAAACCAGTCAATCATAAAGGAAATCAACCTTGAATATTCACTGGAAAGACTGATGGCTGAAACTGAAGCTCCAATACATGGATCACTTGATGTGAAGAGTCGACTCATTGGAAAAGACATTGATGCTGGGAAAGACTGAAGGCAGGAGGAGAAGGGGGCAACGGAGGACAAGATGGTTGGTGGTTGGATGGCATCACCTACTCAATGGACATAAGAGTGAGCAAATTCTGGGAGACGGTGAGGACAGGGAAGCCTGGCATGCTCCAGTTCATGGGGTTGCAAAGAGTCGGACACATCTGAGCAACTGAACAACAATACTCAGTATGATGTCATTGATCTGAAATTCAGATCTAACTGGGTGTCCTTCACTTTCTCTGCAATCCTACAAGAAGAGGGAGGCCAATCCATCAGGGGGCTGATGGATTTCAGCCCCATCATCTAAGCCATCCTTAGTCCAGAGGGCCTGCTGTGTGTAGGGCTGGTGGGACACCTTCTGCAGCCACAATAGTTAGAAGAGGGGCTGCATCTCAGTCTGATGCCTCTCCATTCCCCCCGGACAGGCCTCCTAGTGATGTGGGAGTTTGAGAAGACACAAGAAGAAATAGCAAAGACAGTCGATGGACTGATGGGAGGAGAAAACTGGGTACGATATGGAAACATGTGTCAACGGCCTTGAAAATATTTAAACTCTAGTGATTTCCATTTTTAGGATTTCATCTTAGGGAGATAATTAAGGGTCCATAAAAATGTAGCTGTGATTATGTGCAACAGAGTCTTGTTTGCAACAATAAAACACTGGAAGCAACATAACTGTCGACAACAATAGAAGGCTGCTTAAATAAAGGAAGGGACAGGGGCAGAATGGAATTCTCCCCAGGTATTAAACATGATGCTCAGAAGAGATGTTAACTGATACAAGAGAATGAACCATACCAAAGAGCAGTTAAGAAACGTTAGGACCCAATTTTGCAAAGTAAAGATGCTTAGATAAAAGACAGGAAGACTCCATTCAAAATGTTACAGTGATTATTTTGAGAGATTTTCTTTTTTGGCTGCGGCACAGGCTTGCAGATTCCTAGCTCCCTGATCAGGGACTGAATCCATGCCCTTGGCAGTGAAAGCATGGAGTCCTAACAAGGGGAAAACCAGAGAATTTCCCTGGAGGATTTTTTATTTCCTTCATTTGCTTTGTATTTTAATTTTTTATTTGTTTTTACAATATGCATGCATTATCTGGATGATTTTTAAAGGGTTTTGTTTTTTGTTTTAAATTCCCATGGGCCAGTCTCGGGTCCCTGCAGCCATGGCAGAAGCCGCTCTGTGCCCTTATCTTTTGAGCCTCATTTCTGGCCGCAGAGCCGGTATTCCTAGCGGCCCGCCTGCTGGCCTGTGTGATCGTGGTGCATCCTCAAGCCTTTGCTCCTTTCAAGGTGTCCCCCACTCAGAACACCTCTGTGTCTCTAACTCCTATGCAGCCTTCAGGAAAGCCCTAGCATCTCCTCCCAGAGTCTTCAAGATGCTCCCATGTGGCCTCACGTCCTCTTCCTTCAGTTCCACAGCCCGTCACTCCCCTGATAATCATGTGGGCACTTGTGTTTCTCCCTAAAGAGACTGTGCACCCTTTAAGGGGTTTGCCTCTTCCCTCTGTGATTCCAGTACATCACACGTGCCTGACACATCGCATTAAATCCATGATGAAGAGAGGAAGGCAAGCTAGTGGGCGGACATGGAGGAGTACACACTGTCCTGGATCTCTATTGAGCAGGGCCTTAGGACTGCCAGTGCAGATGGAAAATTCTCAAATCCCGTGACAGAGACACACAAGAGCGAGAGCGTCTATCAATGGCGGTGAGTCACTCTCCAGAGAAATCCAATTAAACATCCGGATTTCAAGTGATCTTGCTTTGCATTCTGCTATCAATACAGTTTCTATTCTGAGCTCTCAGCATTTGGGCCTCCTGTGCCTTCCATTGTCTGATCGCTGCTGAGTTCCTGCTAGAAGCGACCATGTCTTCTCCCCTAAACCTTCCCTCCCAGCTTCCAAGTTCATCTGTCCCTCATGCTGACGCTGACAAAAGCGAACGTGCATTTGAGCACTTCCCAGGAGTCAGCAACAGGGTCTAGACCCATCTCTTTAAATCCTCACCATCTATAGGGCAGGTATGATCATTCTCAACTTGACAGAAAACTCAGAGAGGTTACCTACATCGCCCAAGATCACACAGCTGGCAAGGGATGAAGGCAAGATTTGAAAAAAGACAATCTGACTCCAGAGCCCTGATAATCGCACTATCACAAGCTGGCTAGAAATGTGACTCTGATAAACCAGGTTGCCCCCTTCTACCCCGGACCCACATCCTCTGCCCCAGCCTTGATGTCAGGAGCCTTTAAAAATACTTTCAACCACTGTCTGTTCCAAGATGTGGATTTTCTTGGGAGATGGCTTTAGCCCCACCCTATAATTTCCATTAGCCCTCAAATCCATTTCAATACTTTAAAATGTTTTTGAAAAAACAAACCAAAATAAATAAACCTCAAAATGTTTTTGAGATGGGCAATCAACCTTTTCCCCAGTTTTGTATAAAGTCCAAGTTTAAAAAAAAAAAAAAAACTTGGGAGAAAATCATGCACTTTTTACTGATCTCTTGTTGCTGTTTGGTTGCTAAGTTGTGTCTGACTCTTTGCAATCCCATGGACTGTAAGTCACCAGGCTCCTCTGTCCATGGGATTTCCCAGGCAAGAACAGTGGAGTGGGTTGCCATTTTCTTCTCCAGGGGATCTTTTGACCCACAAACCTGCGTCTCCTGTGTGGCAGGCAGATTCTTCACCATGAGGCCACCTGGGAAACCCCAATGAGCTCTACCATCAATCAATAAAAAACTGTGGGCCTGCTATTGCAAATGCAGCCTTCAGATAAATCCCTTGATTCTTCCTTGTGATCTTTGGCCCAAAGCCCCTCCTATACAGGAGTTCTAAAGCTGTCATTCCTTTCCCCTAAGTATCTAACAACTGAAGGAAGAAAAGCTTAGAAACACAATTTGTTAACCCCAAGCCCGGGGAAAGTCTCCCTGCCTGAAAGGTAGCCTATGGCTTTGGCCAAGCTGTCCATCCTCTTAGCTTAACAGCTAGCATCCCTCTATAAGCCCTGGGTTAGCTACAACCACCACTCACAATTTCCCTTGGATACTTGGTACTATCAGAAGAGATCTGCTTTTGAGGGTAGGCAAATTAACATTTAAATGACTCTCAGGTTTGTTCAGCATCAGTGATCAGTGGCCTCCTTTCTATGGAAGCAGGATCCCAGGGTTTGAAACTGGAGCCTATTATACAGAGACCAGTAAGTCAGAAAGAAAAACACCAATACAGTATACTAACGCATATATATGGAATTTAGAAAGATGGTAACAATAACCCTGTGTGCGAGACAGCAAAAGAGACACAGATGTAAAGAACAGTCTTTTGGATTCTGTGGGAGAAGGCAAGAGTGGGATGATTTGAGAGAATAGCACTGAAACATGTATATTATCATATGTGAAACAGATCGCTAGTCCAGGTTCGATGCTTGAGACAGGGTGCTCGGGGCTGGTGCACTGGGATGACCCAGAGGGGTGGGATAGGGAGGGAGGTGGGAGGGGGGTTCAGGATGGGGAACATATGTACACCCATGGCTGATTCATGTCAATGTATGGCAAAACCACTACAATATTGTAATTAGCCTCCAATTAAAAAAAAAGAAAAAGAAAAAGAAACTGTGGGTTTCCTCTGCTGGATCCTCCAAAGCCGGAACAGAGTGGGGGTATAATTGCTGGTGCTCAGGTGCTCAGTCGAGTATGACTCTTTGCAATCCTCTGGACTGTAGCCCGCCAGGTTCCTTTGACCATGAAATTCTCCAGGCAAGAATCCTGGAGTGGGCTGTCATGCTCTTCTCCAGGGGGTCTTCCCAACCCAGAGATTGAACCTGGGTCTCCTGCATTGGCAGATGGATTCCCTGAGCCACCAGGGAAGCCAATGATGATTTTGAGGTGAGGTGAAGTCGCTCAGTCCTGTCCGACTCTTTGCGACCCCATAGATTGTAGCCTACCAGGCTCCTCCATTCATGGGATTTTTCAGGCAAGAGTACTGGAGTGGGTTGCCATTTTCTTCTCCAGAGGATCTTCCCAACCCAGGGATTGAACCCAGGTCTCCCACATTGTAGGCAGATGCTTTACCGTCTGAGCCAAAAGATTTTAGCTACCATTTATTCAGAATTTACTGTGTGATGGGCGTGTGTTAAATGCTTTCTACAAATTCAGTTCAGTTCAGTTTAGTCGCTCAGTCGTGTCTGACTTTTTGCGACCCCAGGAACCTCAGCATGCCAGGCCTCCCTGTCCATCACCAACTCCCGGAGTTCACCCAAACCTAAGTCCATTGAGTCGGTGATGCCATGCAACAATCTCATCCTCTGTCATCCCCTTCTCCTCCTGCCCTCAATCTTTCCCAGCATCAGGGTCTTTTCAAATGAGTCAGATCTTTGCATCAGGTGGCCAAAGTATTGGAGTTAACTCAGTTAATTCTTAGATGGGTTATAATAACTCTTCAAGTTATTGGGTTATAATAACTCTTCAAGTATCTCATAGATACTATGAGACCATCTCTCTTTTATAGATGAAGATCCTGTAGCCTCTAGAGTTTAAAGTGGTTCAACCAGAATCACACAGCCAGTTAAATGGTGGAGCCAGGGTGCTAGTGTAAGCAGTGCCACCTCGATGCTCATGTTAAGGCAGTGAGAAGCTTGTCCTTTATTGTTCTAAGAAATTCAACATTTTATTAAGCTATTAAGTGAAAGTGTCAAGGCTATGGTTTTTCCAGTGGTCATGTATGGATGTGAGAGTTGGACTAAAGAAAGCTGAGGGCAGAAGAATTGATGCTTTTGAACTGTGGTGTTGGAGAAGACTCTTGAGAGTCCCTGGGTCTGCAAGGAGATCCAACCAGTCCATCCTAAAAGAAATCAATACTAGGTGTTCATTGGAAGGACTGATGTTGAAGCGGAAACTCCAATATTTTGGCCGCCTGATGCGAAGAGCTGACTCATCTAAAAAGACCCTCAAGTTGAGGAAGATTGAGGGCAGAGGAGAAGGGGACGACAGATGAGATGGTGGGATGGCATCACCAACTCAATGGACATGAGTTTGGGTAAACTCCGGGAGTTGGTGATGGACAGGGAGGCCTGGCATGCTGCGGTTCATGGGGTCGCAAAGAGTTGGACACAACTGAGCAACTGAACTGAACTGAAAGTCGCTCAGTGGTGTCTGACTCCATAGACTAATACAGTCCATGGAATTCTCTAGGCCAGAAAATACTGGGGTGGGTAGCCTTTCCCTTCTCCAGGGGATCTTCCCAACCCAGGAATTGAACTGGGGTCTCCCGCATTGCAGGCAGATTCTCTACCAGCTAAGCCACAAGAGAAGTCCTAAGAAATACAGTACAACCCTCTTTAAGAATACAAAATCCTATAGACAGCATGACTCACTATTTTGAAGGCTGTTTACAGACCATCTACTTGACTCACAGATGACTCTTTGGGTTGTAACTGAGCAGGAGCCTAAGGAGCCATTCCAAAACAGGCCACCTGACTCTTTTCTCTTTTTTTTTTCTTTTTGGCTGTGCTGGGTCTTCACTGTGCCTCACGGGCTTAGTTGCCCTGCAGGATGTGGGATCTTAGTTCCACAACCAGGGACTGAACCCACATCCCCTGCGTTGAAAGGCAGATTCTTAACCAGTGGACTCGTAGGGAAGTCCCTCCACCTGACTCTTGGATAAAGTAAAACTTTAGCCCCCTAGGCCTTCCACAATCCCAAAGAATAAATTTATCAAATAAGTGCGAAAATGCAGAAACAAAGGAAAACAAGCAAGACAAAATAATAATAGTTTAACCATTAAACAAAGTCAAGAAGCTTTAGTTCCTTCTCTTGAACTATATACAGATAATATTCTGAGCCATTCTTGAGATGTTTGCAGATATTGAATCCTCCACCAGATGGAAGAAGTTAACTGCTTTCTGCCCACAAGCATGTAGATTTCTCAGACCAGCTGAAACCAGAAAATTGATGATGTTGACTCCTGATTACCTCACCACCAACCAATCAGAAGAATGTTCACAAGCTGACCACATACCCCACAACTGCCCTCCCTCACCCTGTCTTTAATAACCTTTTCCAGAAAGCCCTTGGGGGCATTCAGATCTTTTAAGCACTAGCTGCTCTGGACACCTTGCTTGGTGCCTGCAATAAATGCTACTTTCCTTCACCATGGCCTGTCTCAGTAGACTGGGTTTACCACCCACGGGTGAGGAGTCTCACTCTTATGATGGACAAAAGCTGGAATTTTGGGGTGTTCAATATCCAAACTCTAGTTTTAGGGGAACTCTTCATTGTGTTAGTGCCCACTGGAGAAATTTAAAAAGTAAGCACTCCTTCACACTCAGCCAACCAGAAGATGCTGCCCAAGACCACTCGACAAACGACACAGAGAAGAAAGGACAGTGAGGCTGGATCTGTGATACCCAGCAACAGTGGTGGTGGCTTTCTGGCCAGACTGGTCCTGTGGCCAGCCTCTGGAACTCTGGGTTCCGACGCATTTTCTAGATTCCCTTTGGTTCTATGAGCCCTTTGCCCCCCCACGCCACCCTAAGCATTCCCGTAAATCCTTTTCTGTGCTTGAGTTTGCAACCACAAGCTGGAACTGCAACACACTTCTCTCCGAAGTGGCTCCTGCCTCTGAGGGAAGTGCTGATGGGGACAACTTTCTCATCTTAGGTCACTTTAGTGAGTCTGTAACACCTTCCATGGATACCTGGATAGTTTGCCCCTTAATTCAGTTCTGGACAAAAAGTACCAGTAAGAGGTGTTAGGAAAGACAGGATAAGATTTGGACTTGGGTTAGGTGCTTCGGAGGCTGGTTTAAAGGAAGTGTCATTTACTCAGGATTGGATGCCATCAGCAAGTGGGGGAATTCTTATATCTTGAGAGGGTATCTTAACAATCCTTATACCAAAGTGAGAAGAACCGTGAGACTAAAGCTTCAGTTGGTAAAGAAGCAGCTGCAGTCACTGAGATGAGCCCAGGTTATGGAGGTGCTTGGTCACTTTTTTACAGTTTGGACGATGTTCCCGTCCTATTCATTTTCAGACGCACTTGTGAAGTTGTCTTGGTTTGGTCTTGACCTGTCTTAGTCTTAAAATGGCCTCATCTGATACTGGCGAGCTGCAAAACTTTATGTTCAACGCAATGTCCTGGCCTAGCGAGCAGCTAACATATATGAACGTATGAAATCCTTGACTCCAGGGACCAGTCCTACCCACTTTTGTCTTCCCTGAGGTGCTCAGCATGGTGCCTGGCACACAGAATGTCCTCTGTGACCGCAGAGCAACTGAGCGGATGTGCCACAGCTAGAGAGTCGGTCTGCCGCATCAAAAAATTCCTCATGAGGTAACGAAGATCCCATGTGCCACAACTAAGACCCAACAGAGCCAAATAAAAAAATTAAAAAAAAAAAAGGATGTTCTCTTGAATGCTGGCTGAACTCACTATAGGCCCAGGGAACTCGGGTCCTGGCTTGATGAGGACCATGCTGAAATATGGTTTCCATATAAATATGGTTTCAATGTAAACATGTGACTCATGCATGCATGCGGGCTAAGTCGCTTCAGTTGTGTCCAACTCTGCAACCCTATGGACTGTAGCCAGCCAGGCTCCTCTGTCCAGGGGTTCTTCAGGCACGAATACTGGAGTGGGTTGCCATGCCCCCTCCAGGGGATCTTCCTGACCCAACCATCAAACCAGTGTCTCTTATGTCTCTTGTATTGGCAGGCAGGTTCTTTACCAATAATGCCACCTGGGAAGCCCAAGACTCATCACATACAGAATGAACACTTGTCAAAAATGTATTTAACCCATTAGAGGGAACCAGTAAGATGGTAAAGCTCATTCCCAGAGCATTTAAGGAACTGGACTTATGGGGACTCCTTAATAAGAATCTTAGAATAAGATTGCTAGGTTAGATAGACAGTTGGTTAACAGCCTCTAGGGCAATGAAACCATCACCTTTAGGGCTACCGTTTGGAAAGGACATGTCAACATGTAATTTCATACTGTCAGTGCTCTAATCAAATAGTAAATAATAACCCAGTCAAGCACAGACACCCTCCCAGATGATTAAATAATATTAATACTTGGGCACATTGTTAAACAGTGTCCCAGGATGACATGGAAAGAACATGCTTGCTCTACTCCCTTCCTTTATTTCCAATTTTTTGTTAATTTTTACTTTAAAAGCATAATAAAAGACTCTCATGGCTTCTTAGGAACACATTCAGCTGACTTTTTTTTCCATTACTTTGTATTTTGCAGTGGTATCATGGCTAATATTCACTGAATAATTACTACACATTAGGCACTATGACAATTTCTTAATTTTTTTTTTTTTTTTTAACTTTTTTTGGCTATGCTGAGTAGCTTGTGGGATCTTAGTTCCCTGACCAGGGATCAAACCTGGGACGGGGCAGTGAAAACGCCAAGTCCTTACTTGGACTGCCAGAGAATTCCCATGATAACTATTCTATATGGCTTAGCTCATTTACTTTTCACCAAAAAATCCCTAGGAGGTAATTCATTCTGAGGAAAACAAGTGTAGTATAATAAAAATTATATATTTGGTCTTTGTTCCTGCTTCCTGGCACAGAACTCCTAAAAACGCTTTGAGTTTCCTGAGTGATGTGTTATTCATAATAATATTCATAATAATCTCCTCTGATTATTATGCTGGCGTAAACACCTGAGTTTCTGAGTTTATGCCAGCATGACTCAGGTGGGGCCCCAGGTAGCTTCAGGTTGCGGCTAGTCACCACGTAAGCAGATAGGGTAGGGAGTGCCCTGGAAAAGAGAACCAAGCGTGGTTTTCTTGACAGAAGAGAAGCCATTTTTGACTAAAGCCATTTCGTGATCTAAGCCTGGCCACAATGCTTGTCCTTAAACAGGTCTCAGTAATTAATGATCTTAAGGGAACAAAAGAATGCAGACACAAATGGATGCTATCAGGCAAGAGAAAAGACATCCAGTTCTGTTTCAGTGGTAAAGATTAGCCTGTTACAATCAACCACCACATCTACTGGAACCTAAAGTGGTAGTGATGTTGATCTTTTCTGATCCTCATACTTCAGTATCAACTAAAGCTTGGACTCTCCCCTTCGTGAAATATGCATGTGCCCTTAGCTTAAAATGTCTCCAGTTTTGCTGTTCAGGGAGACACTGCTTTGGGAATGATCCCCAGTGCTCTCCTTACTTGCTGCAAGTAATAAATCCTTCCGTTTCCCAATCTTTGGCTTGGTTGTGGTTTTGTTTTGTTTTGTTTTTGGCTTTGAAACAGGAGGGAAGGGGGATGGACACAATATTTAAAAGAATGACATAGCCATTGGACATGACAATAAGTGGGTAGAACTAATTAGATCAAAGATGGCAAAAAAAAGTCAACTTCCACCAGTCCTTGAGCCTCGGTACATACTCATTGTAACACATCAGCAAGCTATTTAATAAATGACATTCCCGCAGGTGCCATGACAGTTCCAAGGCTGAACAAAAAGTGGGCAGTGGCCCAGTTCCTGGAAATCCCCACACCTTCCCCCAAATAGCTGGAGTATCCCTCCCGCTAATTAGTCTATGAAGTTGTTGCTGTTAAATCACTAAGTAAGCTCAGACTCTTTGCCACCCTATGGACCGCAGCACATCAGGCTTCCCTGTCCTTCACTATCTCCCAGAGTTTGCTCAAACTCAGGTACGTTGACTCGGTGATGCCTTTCAACCATCTCATCTTCTGTCATCCCCTTCTCCTCCTGCCTTCAATCTTTCCCAGCATCAGGGTCTTTTCCAATGATTCAGCTCTTCGCATCAGGTGACCCAAGTATGGAGTTTCAGTTTCAGCATCAGTCCTTCCAATGAATATTCAGGATTGATTTGCTTTAGGACTTTCAGCTCAGTTCAGTTCAATTCAGTAGCTCAGTCATGTCCAACTCTTTGCAATCCCATGAATCGCAGCACGCCAGGCCTCCCTGTCCATCACCAACTCCCGGAGTTCACTCAGACTCACATCCATCAAGTCAGTGATGCCATCCAGCCATCCTCTGTCATCCCCTTCTCCTCCTGCCCCCAATCCCTCCCAGCATCAGAGTCTTTGCCAATGAGTCAACTCTTCACATGGGGTGGCCAAAGTACTGGAGTTTCAGCTTTAGCATCATTCCTTCCAAAGAAATCCCAGGGCTAATCTCCTTCAGAATGGACTGGTTGGATCTCCTTGCAGTCCAAGAAACTCTCAAGAGTCTTCTCCAAAACCACAGTTCAAAAGCATCAATTCTTTGGTGCTCAGCTTTCTTCACAGTCCAACTCTCACATCCATACTTGACCACTGGAAAAACCATAGCCTTGACTAGACGGACCTTTGTTGGCAAAGTAACATCTCTGCTTTTGAATACGCTATCTAGGTTGGTCACAACTTTTCTTCCAAGGAGTAAGCGTCTTTTAATTTCATGGCTGCAGTCACCATCTGCAGTGATTTTAGAGCCCCCAGAAATAAAGTCTGACATTGTTTCCCCATCTATTTGCCATGAAGTGATGGGGCCAGATGCCATGATCTTCGTTTTCTGAATGTTGAGCTTTACGTCAACTTTTTCACTCTCCACTTTCACTTTCTTCAAGAGGCTTTTGAGTTCCTCTTCACTTTCTGCCATAAGGGTGGTGTCATCGGCATATCTGAGGTTATTGATATTTCTCCCGGCAATCTTGATTCCAGCTTGTGTTTCTTCCAGTCCAGCGTTTCTCATGATGTACTCTGCATAGAAGTTAAATAAGCAGGGTGACAACATACAGCCTTGACGTACTCCTTTTCCTATTTGGAACCAGTCTGTTGTTCCATGTCCAGTTCTAACTGTTCTTCCTGCCTGCATATAGGTTTCTCAAGAGGCCTGTCAGGTGGTCTGGTATTCCCATATCTTTCAGAATTTTCCACAGTTTATTGTGATCCACACAGTCAAAGGCTTTGGCATAGTCAATAAAGCAGAAATAGATGTTTTTCTGGCACTCTCTTGCTTTTTCGATGATCCAGCAGATGTTGGTAATTTGATCTCTGGTTCCTCTGCCTTTTCTAAAACCAGCTTGAACATCTGGAAGTTCATGGACTTTACCTACTCCTAAAAAAAACTGACAACCCCGTACCCTGATGCCTCTAGCCTTCCAAGAGGTTCCACACTCTGTCTGGGAAGTTCATTTCTCTCTAAATAAATCTACTTCTTACCTACCATTTTGTCTCTCACTGAATTCTTTCTGCAATGAGACATTAAGAATCTGAGTTTCATTAAGTCCTGAAACCACGTGTCTAATCTCAATTAAAAGACCATGAGTTTCTGGTCTTTTAATCTGAGCCACACGGTTTCAGCTTGACACCCACCAAGAAGAGAACTCAGTTTTTCGGGTAACAACCAGGAAGACCAAACATGGGATTAGAAGGTGGGTGCTTCTATCCCCACCTCCCCATCTCTGGAGAGAAGAGGTGGGATGCAGATTGAGTTATAGAAACTCTGGCATATGTACACTTAGGCCTGATTCACATTGTTGTATGTATGGCAGAAACCAACACAATATTGTGAAGCAATTAGCCTCCAAATAAGAATAAATTAAAAAAGAAACTCTTAAACAGTGACATTTGTGGGGGTTCTGGTTTGGGGGACACAGGGATCTGAGAAGGTGTGCCCACAGGGGAGGGGAGGTTTTACATGCTCACCCCTCCCCCTACACTTTGCCCAAATGGAGCTCCTTCATTTGGCTCTTCCAAAACTGTAGCCTTTATTTCCTTATTTTTTTTGTAGTTTTTATAATAAACCTGTAAATGTAAGTAAAATGTTTTCCTGAGTTCCATGAATCATTGCAGCAAATGATCAAACCTTGTGTATGTGTGGAGGGTCATAGAAACCCCCAAATTTGTAGCTGGCTGGTCAGAAGTGTGGGTGGCCTGGGACTTGCGACAGGTATCTGAAGGCTATCATGTGGGATGGAGCTCTTTCAGTGGTGGGATCAGATCTGAACTCCAGGTCGGCATGTAACTGGATTATTGGATATCCAGTTGGTGTTAAGAGAATTGGAAAACTGATGTGTAAGACTGACACATATTAGGTGTCAGAAAGAGTGATAAAGTTAATTCCTATATCAGAACCCACAAAATAGAGGCTGGCCCAGCGGCTGGGCCCACATCACACATTCAGACCTAAGTCAGTCTGTGTTTACGGGGTCCCGTTGTTGAAGAATCCTAACACACACCAATTGTAATCCTCCAACGCAGCTACAGTGTGTGTGTGAGCTCAGTCATTTCAGTCGTGTCGATTCTTTGAGTCTATATAGACTGTAGCCTGCTAGGCTCCTCTGTCCATGGGGGTTCTCCAGGCAAGAATACTGGGGTGGGTTGCCATTTCCTCCTCCAGAGGATCTTCCCGGCCAGGGATCAAATGCGCATCTCCTGCATTGCAGGCATTCTTTACCATCTGAGCCACTTGGGAAGCCCAGGTTCATCGGTATCATATTTTAATTTTTAACATTAGAAAACTTTAGTATAAAATTTTTACAGCACCATAAACAGAAGAACCAATATTTTTCCTTTTTAAAAGACATGACAATAAATTCTTAAAGCTTTCCTAAATATTACCTAAAGTCATTCCAACAGGTATCCTACCTCGGGAAAAACTGGACCAAATGAATCAAAGTCCCACAGCCAAGGTCTCAGCCGAGGTCCCATCTCCAAACCCAGTGCTGCTGATCGCTTGAGCACGCCCTGGCTCAGGTTAACTTTGTCGGGGGAGCAAGCAGAGATAGCAGAGTCAAGGCAGACGACAGATGGCCAGAAGGCTTATCCTCCAGGCAGTTAATGAAACCATGGGCAAGGATCCCTGAATTTAATCACCAGAGCACCGAGCAGACCTACTCTAAACGTTCTAGGAGCAGATGGAGTTTTTCCTCCAGAACAGCTCAAGGCCATTTATGGTCACCTAAGGGGCATTGTTAGTACTCAGAGACAGTGGAACAGCCACAATAATCACCATCTTTAAGGGGGAAGGACAATGCAGAGGTCCCTTGCCATCAGCCGGCACAGTTCAAGTCGGGCTAAAATGCTTGTCTATTCAGGCTTTTCTAAAGCGTTGCTTTCAAAGTGAAACGTAGATCTCACTTTGTGCCCGTGTTCAGTCAATCAGCCGTGTCCGACTTTGCCACCCCACGGACTGCAGCACACCAGGCTTTCCTGTCCTTCACCATCTCCTGGAGTTTGCTCAAATTCATGTTCATTGAGTCAGCGATGCCATCCAACTATCTCATCCTCTGTTGCCCCCTTCTCTTAAACAGTTACTACCCTTAAATGCCAGAATCCCTCGCAGTTCAGTAAAGAAGTTCAGAAATCCCCTGTCTTCCAACTCTTGGCTTACTCATGTGATTTCTTAAAATTAAAAAAGAGACCCCGTGTTGGTTTTTAGGGGTCGAAAACAGGTGGGCAATGGAATGAGTTGAAAGTGATCATTACTGAGTGATTATAAATTCTGCTTCTGGTTATGTGCCTTTAGAAAGCTTATAAATGTAAATTTCTTGATAAACACAGCACCGCTTTCAATTAAAGGCTTAATCAATGAACTTCTATAATGGATGTGATGATAAGGACAACAGATGGCACCGGGATTCTCGGACACCCTGAGAGACCACAAACATACATTTCATTTTGATTCTGATCATGAGCTAAGCTACAGGAGAGAGAGGACCTTATTGCTGTGCCAATGTGGGCACATTTTATACCTTCACTCAATTTCATCATTAAAAAATTGGCAAGAACCCAAGATGAGTCATCTGCAAGCAGCTGACAGACACTTGGGTTCTATTTCATTCAGGGAAGAGGTGAGGAACATATATGGAAGGTATGGGAAGAATAATCCAAAGTGTTTTCAGACTTTCAATGGCCAAGCCACATCTGGATTGATTAACTCCGAATCTGGAAGTAAGACTCAGGTATCAGCATCTTCTCTAAAGCTCTCCAAGGGATTCCTTGGCTCCGGGTGAGTCAAGGTTGAGCCAGTGATTTTGAGGAGAATCGCCAGCCTAGAGCAAGACAGACAGGTTTCACGGCCTCTGGCCACTGGCTGCTTCTGTAAAGCTTCTTGATGTGTATCTTTTCTTAAAGAACCACTTTATGTATTTATTTTTGGCTGGGCTGGGTCTTTGTTGCTGCGCACAGGCTCTCTCTAGCTGCGGCAAGCGGGGGCTGCTCTCCGGTTGTGGAGTGAGGGCTTCTCATTGTGGAGGCTCCTCTGGCTGCAGAGCAAGGGGTATGTAGCTGGCAGGCTTCAGGAGTTACAGCATGTGGCCTCAGACGTTTCTGTTCCCGGGGTCCAGAGAGCAGGTTCAACAGTTGTGGCACAGGGGTGTAGGTGTGCCATGGCACGTGGAATCTTCCTGGATCGGGGATCGAACTTGTGTCTCCTGCATGGGCAGGCGAATTCTTTACCATTAAGCCAGCAGGGAAGCCCTCTTGATGGGCATCAAAGCTCAACTAGGGAAGCAAAACCACCATGAGTTACGGGGCAAGGGATGATTATAGGAATCAGATTGGCCACAATCATGGGAGCAGCCGGTGAGGTGGAGGTCAGGGGAGGGAAGGTGAGGACCAGAGGGCTGCCCTTCTGAGAGGTCAGGCACATGCATCTGGTTACGGTAGGGCTGCAGAGGGGGGCAGGTCTATGCACGTCTTCGCCTTGTCTGCCCAGTGTCTAGAAGACATGGGGCCATGTTTGGCCAGCAGTTCAGGCAAGCCCGAAGACAAGTTGGACAGGAAGCAGTGGACAGTGAGGATGAGCCGGAACTACCTTCACGCTCTAACCATGGCCGCCCTCAAAGGGTCAACACTGCTGCTTCCCTTCTGCCTCCCAGAATCTTGCACTTTTATTTTTAGTTTTTCATAATTATAGCTAACATCCATTGCATACTCTATGCCAGTCTGGAGAGTACTGTTCTAAGTGCTTTTAGATTTAGTTTCTTTTTTCTTTATAATGCACACTTTTTAAATTTAGTATCACAATATTAATCATAATGATTACTGTAATTTTTTTTTCGGGAGTATAGTTGCTTTACAGTGCTGTTATTTTCTGCCGTAGAGCAAAGTGAATCAGCCATGTGTATATACATAGCTGCTCTTCCTTGGACTTCCTTCCCATTTTGGGTCACCAGAGAGTGCTGAGTAGACTTCCCTGTGCTCTACAGTCAGTTCTCATCAATTATCTATTTTGTCTCCCACCTTTTACTTGGAACCATAAAGGGAAAGGGATTCTGGGAAGTAGAGGTCTTAGCATAGTTATGTTTTCCATATATTTCAGTAAAGGTGTCAGAAATTAGGGGAATGTTAACACCTTAATAGCTGGTACCCAAATTCCTCTTAGGGAGGAAATGTTTTTTCTGGGAATCATAGTTTGACAAACTCTTGGGGTAGTGTCACCAAGAGCCCAGGCACCTTTTGGTGCCATGGCTCTCAGAAGAGCATGAAATTGCTCTTGGTGGGGCAGGAAGAGGCATGTGTCTTACTTGGGATGGAGGGAGCTGAGAAAAACAAGAGCAAGGGAGGAGACGAGACTGGCTCAAGAAAAAGAACTGCCTTGGGCAGGCTGATGAAAATGACCTTATTAGCCAGGAATATAAAATGTGGATTTTTAAATTGTTTGTAAAGAGCTCGGTGCCACCCCTTCCATGAGCCTTAGTTCTACAACTCCTCAAATGACCTGTGGAAGCATCACAGGGCTTTGTTTTGATTTGTTGCTATGGAAACTGAAGCATCTGCATTGCACAGCCACACAGATGGTGTTGTAGAACCAAGCCCAGGGGCAGAGAGGATATAAGAGGGAACCTGCTAGGGATGCAGAGACCACTGCCATGGGTTTTGGTTTTCCCCAGGCTGTGGCATCATGGGTGGGAGGCACTTCTCCAAGGGTCTGGAAAGTAGGTACCCAGGGTAGAAGAAGATGTGCATCTTACACAGATCCGGTTCAGCAGGGCAGCCTGAGGAGCAGAAAAGGAATGTCGTGGCCAAGTTCATTCTCTGCTTTTGGGGACCCTGGTCATCCTTGTTTGCTGCTCTTAATAAGGCAGTGGTGCTGTCTTTCCCACCAAAGTATGGTTTTCTCTACTCATCCACAGTCTTTGGTTTGCAAATCTCCCATCACATAACCACAAAAAAGGCTTGCCCAGTGGCTCAGACGGTAAAGAATCTCCCTGCCACTCAGGAGAGCTGGGTTGGATCCCTGGGTTGGGAAGATCCCTTGGAGAAGGGAATGGCAACCCACTCCAGAATTCTTGTTGGAGAATCTCATGGACAGAGGAGCCTGGAGGACTAGAGTCCATGGGGTCACAAAGAGTCGGACAGGACAGAATGACTAGCACTCATGTCCACTTTCATCACCTAACTGGTCCGGTCTCTCTGTATTCCAGGAGAGAGACTCTGACTGGCCCAGGCTAAGCCAATCTGGACCAATTAGCTCTGACCTGGAGGAGGGGAGTGGGGAGAGGCCAGAACCTCCCACATGCAGAGCTGATTCTCTAAGGAGGGGCAGTGGGGCTGGGAGGCAACCACTGGTACTTGTGAACAGCCAGCTCTGAGTTAAGCTACTGGAGCTAGAATCTCAACCCTTCTCATTCTTAGCTTAATCTCCTCATTTGTAAAATGTGACTCATTAGTACCTGCCTCATCAGGTTGCTATGAAGATGAAAACCAGTGATCCATTGAAAAAATTTAGCATTGTGCCTGGCACATGTATATGCTCAAGATTCATTAGATGAATTAGCAATGACAGCACTGAGAATTGATCACAGCATCTCAGCCCCTGCTACTCCACCCCTTCACCCATCTAAAGCTTCCATCTTTTACTCTGGACATCTCCAGATCTTGTCTCCTCCCCTGGACTGTTAGGGCAAGTCCTCATACATATTATTCACTGCAGGTGCTTACTGAATAAAGGAAAGAATAAATAAGTGCTTGGATATCCCTATGTAGGAAACTCATGACCTCCCAAGGTTCCAACTTTTGTAATTCCAAGTATTTGCTAAGGCCCCTCTTATGCTGGGATGGTTAACTGGATTCTCTGCAGCATTTGTGATTCTAGTTCCACAAAGAAGAAACCAACTCGCTCCTCCACATGACAGTCCTTCTGATGTTTCAAAAGGGATCTCAGATGCCCTGTATCACCTCCTCTCCAGTCTGTGTGTGCCTTCCCATCACGGAAGAGACCTTCATTCCACCCCCCAATCTCCACCCTTCTCCTGTGCCCCCTCTTCAAAAGAAATAGGCTACTACTAAAAGCCAAGCACATGAGCCGGATGTCTGCTCTTACCAAGCATCTGTGCATTTCCAAACTCACTTTCTTCCTGAAGGAAAGGAAAGTAACATTTAATGAGCATTTATATTGTGGGGGGACACTTAATAACATGATCGCTTTTACTCCTCAAAATCACCCTAGAAGAGGTTAGCTGCATCGCCATTTGACGAATGAGTTAGCCAAGGCTCAGAGAGGTTAAGGTATCTGTTCAAGATTGCACAGCATACAAATGGCAGTTAGAATTCAAAGGTAGGTGTAATATCATCTAGAGAAAGTTACACGCCTTTCCTTTTATCAGAAAATAACTGTCAAAGAACCAAGACATTTAGTAATGAAAACAAACAGGCTGCCTCTCCTCTGGCAGGATCCAAACTGGGAGGGTCTTCAGTTCAGTTCAGTGCACTCGCTCAGTCATGTCCGACTCTTTGCGACCCCATGAATCGCAGCACATCAGGCCTCCCTCTCCATCACCAACTCCTGGAGTTCACTCAAACTTATGTCCATCGAGTCGGTGATGCCATCCAGCCATCTCATCCTGTCATCCCCTTTTCCTCCTGCCCCCAATCCCTCCCAGCATCAGAGTCTTTGCCAATGAGTCAACTCTTCGCATGAGGTGGCCAAAGTACTGGAATTTCAGCCTTAGCATCAGTCCTTCCAAAGAACTCCCAGGGCTATCTCCTTCAGAATGGACTGGTTGGACTCCTTGCAGTCCAAGGGACTCTCAAGAGTCTTCTCCAACACCACAGTTCAAAAGCATCAATTCTTTGGCGCTCAGCTTTCTTCACAGTCCAACTCTCACATCCATATATGACCACTGGAAAAACCATAGCCTTGGCTAGACGGATCTTTGTTGGCAAAGTAATGTCTCTGCTTTTCAATATGGTATCTAGGTTGGTCATAACTTTCCTTCCAAGGAGTAAGCATCTTTTAACTTCATGACTGCAGTTTGAAACCCCTGAAGAGTTTAGGGGACTGAGGACAGAAGGACAAGAGTTCCAGGCCAGAATTCCAAGAGGAAAGATCTATGTAACTGATCACTCAATGACTAGCAGCCAATTAAACAAAGCAAAAGATATAAATCAGGATACTGTCTTAATGAGTAGCTATGGCGACGTCCCCAGTGGACCAGTGGTTAGGACCTCGCCTTCCATTGCAGCGGATGTAGGTTCATTCGGGTAGCTGAGATCCCACATGCCTCTTGCTAAAAAGCCAAAACACAAAACAGAAGCAATACTGTAACAAACTCAATAAAAGATAGACACTAAATGAGTGGCTATGCTGTGTAGACCCAAAACATGAAGGCAAATCTACTAAGGTGTCTGCATTTTTTCCCTTCCTGTTTCTCTTTTGAGCAGCCTGTCCTGAAGATGTCAACAGGGGGCTGGTTCTTATCTGAAGAGAAATGAGGCACAGGCAAGCATTATCTGATTCGGGGCTAAGTGCAGAGCAAAGAGCCGAGTCCTCAATTGAGATCATCAAGTGATACGGACAAGCACCTCTCAACCCCAGCTGCCACTCACATCAGCAGTTTTCCAGAGACAAGCAAAGAGCGGGGAAAACCCTGCATTGTCAGGCACGCATGACGGAGCCTGCACGCTTCCTCTGTCTCATAAGATGCTTTTTCCTTGGGAGATCTCAAAGAATGATGAACACTCAGCATCAGATGAAGCAACGCAGTTTCTCCCTGTGGTGTATGCTGTCTTCCCCTCAGCTCGACCTTGCATGGACATCCCTTGTCACTGTTGCTGCCACCCTGGGAGGCCAGCTCTGCACTTGGCCCTTATATGAATTGCCACAGTCTCTTAAGGTAGTCAGCTGAACAATGTCCCTCCCTAACTCCCAGAACTTAACACATTACCCTAGACGGCAAGTGGGACTCTGCAGGTGTGATTCAATTAGGGATCTTGGGAGGAGGAGGTTATCTTGGATTATACAGGTAGGCTGATGCCAGCAGAGAAGGGATGGTACCACGTGTGGTCTTTGAAGATGGAGGAAGGGACAACGAGGAGGGGAACGTAAGACATGAGGCTCTGGAAGTGGGAAAGAGCTCGGAAAAGGATCCTTCCCTTGGAAAATGAGTCTCCAGAAGCTTGGCCCCACCAACACTTTGATGGCAGAAACCCACTGCTGACTTCTGGCCTCTAGAATGACAAGAGGATAGGTGTGGAGGTGTTTGTTTTTTTTTTTGCCTCACCATATGACTTGCAGGGTCTTAACTACCTGATCAGGGATGCAACCCGAAAGTGCAAAGCCCTGACCACTGGCCCACCAGGAAGTCCCCCGGGTATTAAGTCACCAACTTCGTATAGCTTGTTGCAGCAGCCACAGGAAACTCTGTAAAGTACACTGCAAGCTGCTGCACCAAGGTCTCCCTCTGTAGGAATACTCTGCATGGAACCACTGGAAATGAGGCAGGTACTAAAAAAAGAAGGCAAGCCAAGCCCTTGCTCATTTATTAGGTGTATACTCACGGAGCACCTGCCCTGAGACGGGCCACGTGTTGGGTGCTGCCTACACTGTGAGGAGTTTAAACTGCTCAGCCTGTATCCTCATCAAGGCTGAGGGGAGCAGGAGAGAGACAGGGAATACGGACTTGCATTGATAAGCACAGATTTATAAATGGAGGAAAAAAGACCTTGGTGACTGGGACAGGACGGGACCCAGACTGGAAAGTGCTGGGAAGGCTTCCCCTAGGAAATGACCCTGGATCTGAGCCCTGGGGAAAGAGGGAGAGTTAACCAGGAGGAGCGGGCAGTAGGGGGCATCTAGATAGAAGGGACAGCCCGGATGAAGGTGGCCGTGGAAGAGGAGGGACTGAAAGGAGGTCCATGGCGAGCAGAGGTGGGGCCACAGGGGGAGAAGTGATGAAGACGAGAAGGGGGAGACGGGGTGGGAGCAGACTGATGTGAACATTCTGGAATATGCTTCCTGATGCTTACGTGTGAGAGTTTCTTCCGTGACGAGGGTGATGCTCTACAAAGAGCAACGGCTTTCTATTTGGATAGCCGTTAGCCAGAACTGACTAAGGAGCGTTTGAAATGTGGCTAAGACTACTGAAGGACTGCGTATTGAGTTTTATTTAATTGTAACTAATTTAGGTGGGGATTCCCTGGAGGCTCAGTTGGTAAAGAATCCCCCTGCAACGCAGGAGACCTGGGTTCGATTCCTGGGTTGGGAAGACCCCCTGGAGGAGGGCATAGCAACCCGCTCCAGTATTCTCGCCTGGAGAATCCCATGGGAAGAGTCTGGTGGGCTACAGTCCATAGGGTCGCAAAATGCCAGACACAACTAAGCACAGCACAGCACACAGTAATTTAAGTTGAAATAGTCACATGGGGCTCGTGCATACTCAATTAAACACAACAGCTCTCGGCTGGATAGAGCTGTTTGTGACCCCCAGCTCTAGGCTGGATAGAGCTCTTTGTGGCCCCAGCTCTAGGCGGGATAGAGCTCTTTGTGACCCCATGGACTGCAGCTCACCAGGCTTCCCTGTCCATCACCAACTCCCAGAGTTTGCTCAAACTCATGTCCATTGAGTCAGTGATGCCATCCAACCATCTCTTCCTCTGCCATCCTCTTCCCCTCCTGCCTTTTTCAGCATCAGGGTATTTTCTAATGAGTCAAATCTGTGGGTTCAAATGTTAATTTCATCCAGAAATTTCCTCACAGGCACACCCAAAATTATGTCTAAACACATATCTGGGTGCCCCAGAGCCCAGTCAAGTTGACACATAAAAGTAAGCATCATAAGAACCTGATACAAGGTCCCCTTCCCAGCTCAGCAGAGCCCAGGGGAGATCCTCGGGGCCAAGGGCATGAAACCCTTTATGGTAAGACAGTCAAACACCCAGAGAGATCTTCCTTTCCCAAAGCTTGTTCTGAATTTGAGAGGCCACAAGGAGCAGCAGATGCCTGTCCAATGGGGGATATTTTTTCTCTATTTGATCAGCCAGGTCCCTACTCTCATCCCTACCTCCCCAAACCATTAGGAATTCAGGAGGGTCCTTCCGTTCAGAGGTCTCACCTGGAACACTCACCCTCCATCTCTTTCCTCATCTTTTTTCATCTTCCCTTAAGGCCTCCTTCCTTTTTCCTTCCCCAGCTCCTCACAGTCTGGTATATTTTGTCCAAGACAAATTGCTTTTTAGATCTTCTGCAATTAAAGGCATCTCTTCCCACCACCTGATATGTACAGTGGCTCCAGCAACGGTGACCTGTTCTTAGGAGATGCTATTTAAAACCCAGGGTGCAACCGGAGTGACGCAGAACTGCCAAACGGGGCTGAGAAGTGTCAAGTTACATAAACGCACATGCTTCATTTTGCCTTTGGCTTGAAGCTTTTCCTAACAGGCTTCAGAATTATCAGCTCATTAAAGGTAAAAAGGAGGCAGGTGTATCAAAATTTTTAAAAATAACAACAATAATAAAGTCAAGTCCCCAGAGCAGAGTTGGACTTGATGGTAAGAGCCACTCCCAGATCTTAGGGGAGAGAGGTGGTTTTCTGGGTCTTCTCTGGGGGATAACTAAGCAGCCGTGATCCTTCTCCCTCAAGGCATGGTATTAACAGTTAGAGGAGGGAAGGGAATGTTGGTTTGCTTGTAACCTAGGAAGAGTCACCTACTTTCACGTGTCCTCTCTTTCCATCCCTTGTGACAATGCTGTCAGGGAAGCATCAACACCCCATTGACCAGAGGGGAAAACTGAGGCTGGAATAGGGCAAGATTGGCTCCAGTCCCCAGAGTCAACAAGAAACAGACCTGGGGTTCAAAACCATCTAAGAGACTCTAAGCTTGATGGTTGAAATCATGGACCCTGGACTCACAGTGCTGGGTTATATCACTGCTGTTTCGTGGAAGCTGAACAACCCTGGGCAATACTTGACCTCTCTGTGCATTAGTTTCCTCATCTATAAAAAGGGCAGGGAGGATGCTGTATGTCAATTAAGTTGTAGTGAGGAAAGCACTTAGAACACTGCCCAACACAGCAAGTGTTTGAAAAGTTGCTGTTTACAACTCATGAACCCTCTACCACCATACCCTGAATCTCTTCCAGGTTCTAGGGCCTGAGTGCTTAACCATACTTGGTTCTTCTATTATTTTTTTTTACTTTTATTGGAGTATAGTTGCTTTACAGGAAATGGACCCTGAATATTCGCTGGAAGGACTGATGCTGATGTTGAAGCTCCAGTCCTTTGGCCACCTGATGTGATGAGCCAGCTCACTGGAAAAGACCCTGATGCTTGAGGGTCTGATTGAGGGCAAAAGGAGAAGAGGGTGGCAGAGAATGAGATGGTTAGATAGCATCACCAACTTAATGGACATGAGTTTAAGCAAATCCCAGGAGATAGTGAAGGACAGGGAAGCCTGGCATGCTGTAGTCCATGGGGTTGCAAAGAGTCAGACACAAGTGAACGACTAAACAACACCAACAGTTGCTTTACAACGTTGTGTTAATTTCTACCATACAGTAAAGTGAATCAGCTACACCCATACATACGTCCCCTCCTTTTTGGACTTTCCTCCCATTTAGGTCACCATAGAGCACTGAGCAGAATTCCCTGTGCAATAAATAGATTCTCATTGTCTATTTTATACATAGTATCAATAAAGTATATGTCAATCTCAATCTCCCAATTCATCCCGCCCCCTCCTTTTCCCCCTGGTATCCACACGTTTGTTCTCTACGTCTGTGTCTCTATTTCTGCTCAGTCCTTCTTAATAAAACAAAGTTACTGGGGTCCAAGCCCAGAATCTGGAGATACTGGAACTCAAGGACTGTGCTCCTGAAATCTATCCTTCACACACCCGTCCTGCTGCCCGCTACAGCTCTGACTCTTATTAATTAGAAGATACCGCTGCCCAGAGCACAGTGTAAAATGAAGATAACCGCCCCCTCCCTCACCTCCGAAGATACTTAATTATCTGAAACCCAGATAAACAGCAGGACCAGGTTTGCAGAGGTGATGTAGAAGGGCTGAGGCGGGCCGGCAGGGGCTGCGGGAGGAGTTATGCAAAGCTAATGGTGTGAGTCAGTGCTGGAATCAAGGGGGAGAAAATGAATCTGGGGTTGTCGACAGCCTCCGCAGGCCAGGATGGCGAGAAGCATGGGATGGGGCCGCAGCGGGAGGGAGTGGCAGGTGGGTGGCATCGGGGGTCAAAAGTGGAACAAAGGAGGCTTCAAGTTTCACCTCCTGGACATTTACCACTGATTAAAGAGGCGTTTTTGTGACACTGAGGCGTTTATTGCCTCTTTCAAATGAAGCTCATAAAATTGCCAGATTTCTAGAGGGAGATCTCTGAACTTGGGAAGCAGGAGACCAGTGAAAGGAAAACATTCAGAGCAGATGCACCCGGTATGTGGTGGAGACACGTGCCCGCTGGTCACTCAAAGCCCTTCTCTGAACCTGACCTCGTGAGCATTATTTAGGGTGAGCAGGTATGCTGGGGGCGCACCTGACTGGTCCTTCCATTAGCAAGCACTTTTTATAGGTTGTATTATAATGTGTGCATAGGGCTCCACAAAGGCCTTACCCTCCGTGAGGGTTCAATAAATGTTGACTCTTGTGGTCCCCGAGGACCCTTAGAGGAACAGGGCACTACTGCCAATTCCCAGCAGGTTGACTTGAAAACCTTGACTAAGTCGGAGCTCATTTTAGGCTTCAAATAATATCACTTCTCTCCAGAGAAAGGCTATGAAAAAGTCCAAAGCCTGATGCCTCAGAATCATTTCTGTTTCTGCCCAATTGCATTCAAGATGGCAGAACAAGATGACACCCAGTGTGGGACTGTGGGATTGGGGATCTCCCAGCAGGAGTCTGTCTTTGCATTCTAGAGAGTGAGGCGAATAGAAAAGGTGTCCTTCTGCTGGGAATAAGTAAGAGGCTAACTTGGGGTTCAGAGCTCTGCCCCCTTGAGTTCAAATCCCAGTTCCACCTCTACCAGCTGGTGACCTTGAAAAAGTTATTTCACCTCTATAATTGCCGTTTTCTCATCAGTAAAGCAGAAGGAATAGAATCCACTCCCTCAGAGTGGGTTTATGATTCAAAAAGTTGAGATAAGTGAGCAAATGTGTACAACGCACATAGCACGTGTGCAGTATATCAGTACCTGAGGTAAACAGCAGTTCTTTTGAAAACTGTTGTGTGCCCAGGGACACAGACAAGGACAGGAGAGAGCCGGTATGATCCCGAGCCCACGTATTGTGAATTCATGCTAGTTCCCGGGGAGGGACAGGAAGGCAGAACTAGCAGAAGCCGTGAGTCGCAGAGGAGAGGGCAAGACGCGGAGAGAAGACGGAAACCCACGATGGAACAATGCTCATCTCCAGGGGTGTTGGGACAGCAGCCTTTAGACCTTTAGAAAGAGTCAGCACAGCGGGAGACATCAAAGTGAGAAGACACCCTCTGCCATGAAATAGGATCTGACTCACACAGACTCCAGGGGAGCGAAGGGTAGTAACTTGATTACTTCTGAGCAGGTGTGACAAAACCAATCTTGTCCTGGTTATTACAGCTACAGTTATTGGGGCCATTTCAGTCAAGGGCTGTCACATTCCTCTCTCTTGGAGATTCCCACCTGAGCCTGTAAATGCTTAGTATGGTCTAAAATTCTACTTCCCCCATATCCTATCCAAAGGGGTCTTGTGTGTGTGTGTATGTTTTGAAGGGAAGCTATTGGGGTAAGGATGGAATGTGAAAGAACAATTTTTGCACACTCATCGAATACTAACTGGCCTAATAAGTGCTGGGCATTGTTCAAGATTCTGGGAGAATTCAACAGAGAAGATGGATCAGATCTCTGCCCTCAAGAGCTTACACTCTTTAAGGCATCATCTTGGGAAATACATTCAGAGCTCCTTTCTTCCTTCATTCTTTCCTTCCTTCCTTCTTTTCTTCCTTCCTTCACTCATTCACTCACTTAATAAAAACTCGGGACTCAGACTGCATCCTACCTTAGCTACTTATTAACTAAAGTAAACTTGGGTCAGTTTCTTAACCTCCAGCTCAGTTCAGCACAATCACTCAGTCGTGTCCAACTCTTTGCAACCCCATGAACTGCAGCACGCCAGGCCTCCCTGTCCATCACCATCTCCCAGAGTTCACCCAAACCCATGTCAGTTGAGTCGGTGATGCCATCCAGCCATCTCATCCTCTTTCATCCCCTTCTCCTCCTACCCTCAATCTTTCCCAGCATCAGGGTCTTTCCAAATGAGTCAACTCTTTGCATCAGGCGGCCAAAGTATTGGAGTTTCAGCTTCAACATCAGTCCTACCAATGAACACCCAGGACTGATCTCCTTTAGGATGGACTGGTTGGATCTCCTTGCAGTCCAAGGGACTCTCAACAGTCTTCTCCAGCACCACAGTTTAAAAGCATCAATTCTTTGGCACTCAGCTTTCTTCACAGTCCAACTCTCACATCCATACATGACCACAGGAAAAACCATAGCCTTGACTAGATGGACCTTTGTTGGCAAAGTAATGTCTCTGCTTTTTAATATGTTGTCTAGGTTGGTCATAACTTTCCTTCCAAGGAGTAAGTGTCTTTTAATTTCATGGCTGCAATCACCATCTGCAGTGATTTTTGGAGCCCAGAAAAATAAAGTCAGGCACTGTTTCCACTGTTTCCCTATCTATTTGCCATGAAGTGATGGGACCAGATGCCATGATCTTCGTTTTCTGAATGTTGAGCTTTAAGCCAACTTTTTCACTCTCCTCTTTCACTTTCATCAACAGGCTCTTTAGTTCCTCTTCATTTTCTGCCATAAGGGTGGTGTCATCTGCATATCTGAGGTTATCGATATTTCTCCCGGTAATCTTGATTCCAGCTTGTGCTTCCTCCAGCCCAGCGTTCCTCATGATGTACTCTGCATATAAGTAAATAAGCAGGGTGACAATATACAGCCTTGACAGACTCCTTTTCCTATTTGGAGCCAGTCTGTTGTTCCATGTCCAGTTCTAACTGTTGCTTCCTGACCTGCATATTCTTTCTCTAAAATGGAGACAAGACTAGGACCCACCTGCACCTTAAACCCTATAGCAGTGTGAAGGCCTGGCTTTGAGAAAGAACCAGGAAACCAAACTCCAGAAGGGTCCACACCCAGCCCCTTAGCCCAGGTGGCCACAGATGATGGATGAGGTGTTTGTCCAGGTCTGAGTGGGCCATGATCTCTACCTGGACATCTTGGAGTCTGCTGTGCATCTCTGAGATCGATAAAATTCTGTGCCTCCAGGCAAGGCTACCTACTCTAAAGGCGAGGCTTGGGAGGAGAACCCTCACTGTTATCCACCGCTGTCTGCAGGCTGCTAGCAAGACTTCTGGGGGCCAAGAAGCCAGCCCCTCCCTGGGAGTAGGTCACTAAGCCTCCGAAATATGTCCTGACAGCATTGACATCCTTCTGTATCTTTTGGATAGTCTGATTTATCCAAGTGTCTACTGTTGACATTTGTCTCTAAGCGATCAGACTCATGAGCACATTGGGGAAATTTAGTGAGGTCACAAGTCAAGAGCTTATGCCGGCCTGGCCCAGGGCTGGAGCTTGCATTTTGGCCTATCACGTCTCTGAGCACTTGACATGTATGTGCCAGAAGTGGGGATAACATGCATGCACACACACACACACAATGCAAAGGTCAGGAAATGCTCAGTGATAGCCATTGTTGCAAAAGCAACCTTGGCCCCTCTGAGCACCTGCAGGCTGAAGAGAGCCCTTCAGTACTTTAAAGCCGAGCTCACGTTCTCTGTCTCCTTACTGTTTAAAACATGGGGAGTATATTGTCAATGCTAGTAATTTTTTTCTAATTGGGGTATAGTTGCCATGTTGTATCATGAATCAATATTTCTCCTTTTATTGCTAAATAATGTCCCATTGCATGGCTTTGTAAACATAACGCTGCTATAACATTCTTGTGTGTAAGTTTTTGTGTGAACATATCTTTTCGTTTCTCTTGGGTACAAACTTAGAGTGGAGTTTCTGGGTTGTAGGGTGATTCTTTAACCTTTTGAAGAATCGCCAGATTGTTTTCTAAAGCAGTGCGTCAGTTTAAATTTCTACTGCAGTGTATGAGGGTTCCAATTGCTCTCCACATCCTTGCCAACACTTCTTACTATCTGTCTTTTTTATTATAATCATTCTAGTGGGTGTGAAGTGATATTGCATGGTAGTTTTGGTTTGCATAGCCTGATGGCTAAATGAACATCTGTTCATGTGTTTATTAGCCATTCATGTATCTTCTTTGGAGAGATATTGATTCAGATCCTTTCCCCGTTTTTAAATTGGGTTATGTCTTTTTATTACAGAGGGCAAATGCCATGGACGGAGAAGCCTGGTAGGCTGCAGTCCATGGGGTTGCTAGGAGTCAGACACGACTGAGGGACTTCCCTTTCACTTTTCACTTTCATGCATTGGAGAAGGAAACGGCAACCCACTCCAGTGTTCTTGCCTGGAGGATCCCAGGGACGGGGGAGCCTGGTGGGATGCCGTCTATTGGGTTGCACAGAGTCGGACACGACTGAAGCGACTTAGCAGCAGCAGCAGCATAGCTGCTTTACAATGTTGTGTTGGTTTCTGCTGTACAGCAGCATGAATCAGTTATATGTATACATGTATCCCCTCCTTCGTGGACCTCCCTCCCCCAATCCCACTCCACTAGGTCACCACGGAGCACTGAGCCGAGCTCCCTGCTATGTTGCAGGTTCCCACTGCGGCTGCTAAGTCGCCCCAGTCGTGTCCGACTCTGTGCGACCCCACAGACGGCAGCCCACCAGGCTCCCCCGTCTCTGGGATCCTCCAGGCAAGAATACTGGAGTGGGTTGTCATTTCCTTCTCCAATGCATGAAAGTGAAAAGTGAAAGTAACTAGCTATCTATTTTACACATGGCAGTATATGTATGCCATTCTAATCTCTTGATTCATCCCACCTTAGTAATATGTTTTTAATGTTAGAAAAAAATCTGTAGATAAGAACTGAAGCTTAATTATAATTTTAGAACCAAATATAAGTTTTATGCTCTTTGAGAATGTAAACAATAAAAATAGGAAAAAAAAAAGTGAGACCCAGACAGTAATTTAATCATCTTTTATAGGGTTTTATATTGACTAACAGTTATATACTAAGAAACAGGGCATCCCAGGGGGCATGTGAGGTAAAGAATTCGCCTGCCAATGCAGAAGATGAGTGCTGATTCAACCCTTGGGTTAGGAAGATCCTCTGGAGGAAGAAATGCCACTCCAGTATTTCTTGCCTGTAAAATTCCATGGACAGAGGAGCCTAGCAGGTTGCAGTCCATGGGGTCGCAAAGAGCAGGATGCGATGGAGCGACTGAGCACACAGGAATAAGAAATAGAGGAATAGATAGCCACTCCTCGAGGCAGTAGTGAGAATGTGCTTGGCACACAGTTATACACAGTAAATGTCAGGTTCCTGGGCATCCTCCCCCTCCTCACTCCTTCCTTTTCTTGGCCACTTTCCTCAAGCACTTACATAAACCTGAGCTCAGATTCCCGTCGGACCAAGACTTCCCGGAGACGCTGGATTTTCGCCATCTCCAGCTCGATCTCCTCCGGCCTCATGGTTGTCTCTGCCATGGAGATGATGTCCAGCTGATCTGTGCAGGAGATACAAAATGCAGGTGTCAAGACCCCGAGAGCTGTATGGGTTTTCAAGAATTCCCTTTGGGACAGTCCCCGCCTTGCTCCAGTAACCTTCACACCCCAAGAAGGCACACAGATCTTTGCCAGTGTTTCAAGTCTGTATTTGTGAATGGGCCCTTTAGAAACTAGAAAGCACGTTTCCATGGGAACCTTGTTACAAGGCAGGAGGAGGCTCAGGCGGGGGTCATCCAAAACCTGTTCAAGGTTATAACGTGCCCTTGGCAGTTCTTGCCTGGTCCCAGCTTCTGAGTCTCGGTCCCTTTGACCGTGAGCATTCATCCTGTCCCAATTCCAAGACCAGCGTTTTTAGGCAGAAAAATGGGTATCATAATTACTTTTAGTAACACCATTAATAATTATCTTATAGGAATACTAAGTAATGTAAGTAATAGTAACATGAAATGATACAAGTTTGTTGTAGAAAATTCAGATAATAAAGATAAGCAAAGAAGAACGAGGTAAAAATTCACCTACAAACTCTCTGCTCAGAGGGAACCCCATTTTGATGGACATTCTTCTGACCTTATATTGTTTATATATATGCATGTTGTCATATAAGTAAAGCCATATATCAAAAAAATATAAGACCATATAGGCCACACACACATAGAACCATATAATTATCAAATATATAGAAAGACACTATATATGTGTACGTGTGTGCTCTCACTGTGTTCGACTCTTTGTGACCCCATGGATTGTAACTTGCCAGACTCCTCTGTTCATGGGATTTTCCAAGCAAGATTATTGGAGTGGGTTGCCATTTCCTCCTCCAGGGGATTTTCCCGACTCAGGGATCAAACCCATGTCTCCTATATTGGCAGGCAGATTCTTTACCAACTGCATGACATGGGAAGCCCTTATATATATGCCTGTATATAAATATATCTGCATGTATGTTATATATATACGCCCCATCATGGATCACACCCTTGTTGTGGCAAAGGGGCTTGTGTAACTCAATGAAGCTACGAGCCATGCTGTGCAGAGCCACCCAAAATGGATGGGCCATAGTGAAGAGTTCTGACAAAATGTGGTCCACTGGAGCACGTGGTATTCTTGCCTGGAGAACCCCATGGACATGGGGTATGAAAAGTATGAAAAGGCAAAATGATACGATGCTGGAAGATGAGCGCCTCCAGGTCAAGAAGGTATCCAAAATGCTACTGGGAAGAGCGGGAGGCAATTACTACATGAATTTGAGCAAAATTCTGGGAGAGAGTGGAGGACAGAAGAGCCTGGGGTTGCAATGAGTCAGACATAACTTAGTGACTGAACAACTATGTATATATGCACGTATACTAGGTCACTAGGCTACCATAACAAAACAACAGAAGCTGTGTAGCTTAAACTATAGACATTTATTTTCTCCTGGTTTTGGAGGCTAGAAGTTCCAGATCAAGGGCTGGCAGGGTGAGCTTCCGGTGAACGCTCTCTTCCTGGCTTGTGAATGGCCACCTTCTCACTGTACTCACATGGCCTCTTCATGTACATGCAGAGAGAACTCTCTGGTGTCTCTTCTTAGAAAGACACTAACCCTATGAGATCAGGGCTCCACTTTTAATGGCCTCATTTAATCTCAGTTCTGAGCACCAAAGAATTGATGCTTTTAAACTGTGGTGCTGGAGAAGACTCTTGAGGGTCCCCTGGACAGCAAGGCGATCAAACTAGTCAATCCTAAAGGAAATCAACCTTGAGCATTCTCTGGAAGGACTGATGCTGAACCAGAAGCTTCAATCCTTTGGCCACCTGATGCAGAGAGCCGACTCATTGGAAAAGACCCTGATGCTAGGAAAGACTGAAGGTAGAAGAAGAAGCGGGAGACAGGGGACGAAATGGTTGGATGGCATCACTGACTCGATGGACATGAGTTTGAGCAAGCTTCGGGAGATGGTGAAGTACAGGGAAGTCTGATGTGCTGCAGTCCATGGGGTTGTAAAGAGTTGAACAGAACTTGTGTTAGTCGTGTTAGTCGCTCAGTTGTGCCTGACTCTGCGACCCCATGGACTGCAGTCCACCAGGCTCCTCTGTCCATGAGATTTTCCAGGCAAGGATACTGGAGTGGGTTGCCATTTCCTTCTCCAGGGGATCTTCCCAACCCAGGGATCGAACCCTGGTCTCCTGCACTGCAGGCAGATTCTTTACTGACTGAGCTACAAGGGAACAGAACTTAGCGATTGAATAACAACAGCTTTCCCATCTCCAAATCAGCCTCCCTGGGGATTAGGGCTCCAACATATGAATTTGTGGGGGATATAAACATTCAATCCATAACACTATGCATGTATGTGGATCTATGTAAATACATATCTCTTCATATACTGACGTTAAATTTTTATGTACATTCTTCCAATGCATACATATGGTAATTTACATGATTATATATATTATACATGTAGTATGCATATATAGGGTGACACATATGGTTTTATATGTGTGTGTTTTATATGTACAATGTTATATATAAACACGTGCATATTTTTTTAAAGAGTGCAAAAACACACATCAAGATGTGAGTAGTTCAAGATGTTATGTGCATATATCCATATCCACACATGCACAAACTAAGTCATTCAGTTGTGTCCGACGCTTTGCGACCCTACGGACTGTCTCCCTCCAGGCTCCTCTGTCCATGGGATTCTCCAGGCAAGCATACTGGAGTGGGTTGCCATGCTCTCCTCCAGGAATCTTTCTGACCCAGGGATTGAACCCGCATCTCGTTTTATGTCTCCTGCATTGGCAGGTGGGTTCTTTACCACTAGAATCACCTGGGCAGCCCTATATATATATATATATGTATACACAAACACACACCATCATGGAGGTCTGGTTTTTGTAATATAAAGTTAGGGTCTCACCATTTTATTACCTACTCATTTCACTGAACATTCCATGAGTTTCCACACGTCCTAGGATGCTCTTCCCCAGCAGCAGTGTGAAAGGCTGTGTGGTTTGCTATTTGTGGCTGTGTCATGAATCATTTCACCAACCCCCAGACACTTAGGTTGTTTGCCATTTCCCCCACTAGAAGCAGTGCTGGGATGAGCATTCTCAGAGATAAATCTCTGCGTGCATCTAAGAGGTGCCTTTAGGCCACATTTCCAGAGTGAATGGCTGGGTTTTAATGGATGCCATAGTCTGACGACCCTTCATCGGTAGAGGAGACACAGGGGAGGGAATGTTCTTGCTTTACTCTGAGGCCAGCATCACAGTCCCTGCATCTGCTAACTCCTTCCAACCTGGCTGTTGTGAGGATTGAATTAACAGAGACACTCTATGCTTGATGCACAGTTACAATTACCTTTGTTATCCCCACGCTCTGCCACACCATCTCTCTCTCTCTCTTTTTTAGTTGCGGATGTGAATCTTTACTTGCGGCATTCAAACTCTTGGTTGCGGCATGTGGGATCCAGTTCCCTGACAAGGGATTGAACCTGGACCCCGTGCATCGGGAGTCTTAGCCACTGGACCACCAGGGGCCAGAGTTAAAGATCTTTGAACCGAGGCCAATCATCAGTTCATGATCATCGGTGAGCCTGTTTACTTCTTAGTATCATTCCTTTACAAAATGGGATTTAATAGCTATCATATGCTAAGCTGTGCTGGAGGCTTTATATATACAATCTCATTTAATCTCTATTTCATAGAGGATGTATCTGAAGCTTAGAGAAGGAAAGTGACTTGGCCAACATCACGCAACCAGAATGTTACAGACAAAATTCAAATCTAGTCTCTCTCTCTTCTCCCTAAGCACATGCCTTCACCACATTATACAGCCTCTGGGTGAGAGCTAAATGAATCTATGGATGCAAAGGCACAGAGTTAACCATTCCAAAGATGTGAGTATCCTTATTTCTCAGCCATCACGGTTCAGACGGGCAACCTGATTTCCACAGGACACACTCTGAAAATGGCAGCACACCCTGGGGCGAAGCGTGGGACAGAGAAGATTAATCACACCCCATGGATTGGCATTTTACCTCCATCCTCGGGGGAGGACGGAGGTGGTGGCATTGCCAGGCTCCAGGTGCTGAGATGAACATTTAGCTTTGACTTGGGGCAGAGGATGGCACTGATCCTTCTGTTGAAAAGTCCTGCTCATAGATGCTTTCTTTCCCCCGGAGAAAGGAGCAAAGTCTGGAATTCAAATCAGGATGGAACAGTTCAAATCCTTTCTCTGTGCCAGGCAGTTGTTATTGTTCAGTTGTTAAGTTGTGTCCGACTCTTTGCAACCCCATGGACTGCAGCACACCAGGCATCCCTCTCCTTCACCCTCTGCTGGAGCTTTCTCAAAATCATGTTCATTGAGTCGGTGATGCCATCCAACCATCTCATCCTCTGTCACCCCCTTCTCCTTCTGCCTTCAATCTTTCCCAGCTCAGGGTCTTTTCTAATAAGTCAGTTCTTCACATCAGGTGGTCAAAGGATTGGAGCTTCAGCTTCAGCATCAGTCCTTCCAATGAATATTCAAGGTTGATTTCCTTTAGGATTGACTGGTTTGATCTCCTTGCTATCCAAGGGACTCTTAAGAGTCTTCTCCAGCACCACAATTCGAAAGCATCAATTCTTTGGCACTCAACCTTCTTTATGATCCAACTTTCACACCCATACATGACTACTGGAAAAAACATAGCTCTGACTATACAGACTGTTGTTGGCAAAGTCTTGCTAGGCTCTTTACAAGTCTCATCTCATTTCATCTTCACAACACCTTAGGTGAGGGGTTAACCAGCTATGACTACGGACCAAAGCCAGTCCCCTCCCTGATGTTGCAAATAAAGTTTTATTGGAACACTGGCCATGCTCATTCATCTATGTATTGCTTATGGCTGCTTCTGCATTATACCAATAGGATGAGTAGCTGTAACAGAGATTGCATGGCTCACATAAGCTCACATAACCGCAAATATTTACAGAAAATGTTTGCCAACCCCTGCCCTAGATGGTAGATGCTATCATTCCCCTAATTTAAATTAGGCTAAAAAAAAAAACACATTTAGACAGTAACAATAATAACTAACATTTATTCAGCACTTATTACATGCCAGGATCAAATCACCTTATTTAACTCCCAAAATAGCCCTGGGTGATAAAAACTGTTTGCATCCCCCTTTTACAGATGAGCAAGTCAAGGCTCAAGAAAAGGAGAAAGTGGTGGGGTCAAGATTTAAAACCAGACCTGTCCTACTCCAAAGTCCTTGTTGTCATCAATTCTATTCAGTTAAGAACTACCTCCCCACTTAAGAAGTATCATTATCAGGTTAGCAATCAGAAAACTGAGTCTATTTTATTGCCTTAGATATATGGAGAGTAGCTATTTTTTAAGTGCATTTTTAAAATTATCAGAGTATAATTGCTTTACAGCGTTGTGTTAGCTTCTGGTGTTCAACAACGTGAATTGCTATAGGTATACATATATCCCCTCCGCCCCACCCCTCACCCCCTCCTCACCCCTCTAGGTCATTACAGAGCACTGAGCTGAGCTCCCTGTGCTTTACAGCCAAGTTCCCAATAGCTAGCTGTTACACGCGTGGTGGTGTATATATGTCAACAAAGAGGAGCTGTTTTAAAGATTTAGCAGGTGATTATCCAGGGAGCTCTGCCCCAGGAATTAGGATACACCTGGGGTGAGGGGCAGGGGTCATATCCAAGGACTTTCATGCAGAAGGTCTTCAGACCAGACTCTGAGAAATGCGGGTACGAGATGTCAGTAAGTGAATATCATGCATGGTCAGTTTCTTTCAGTCTGACCTTGTGGGACAGAAACCTCGGCAACATTCTCCAGCTGGAAGGAAGGCAACCAACAGCTGGATGTGTCCACAAGGCCACATCCTAGAAGGAGATGGATAAGCATTTCAGGGCAGCTAGAGAAGATGGTTGCTACAAGGATCTGAGAGAGAGCAAAGCATGGTTGTTTAGAATGAGCGGAGCACTAAGGCACAGAAGTCCCCAGAGCTCCAACTGCCATGGCTGTCACTCAGCTTAGAGCAGCTGAGTCACTTCTGGGGGATGAAGCAGCTAAATCCATCTTCTTTATCCCCAAATGCCACACCAGGAAGACTCACGCCTCATGAGCACAGCAGCAAGGGCAAACAAGAGCTGAGCCCTGAGCACCGGACAGGACTATTCCTGCAGGTTTCATCATTTATCTTGAAAATGTAAAGCTACCTGGGGACAGGGTGGCGATGGTGGGCATGGCAAGGGAGGGCTGATAGTCTGCTAGAAATTTATAATTTAAATTTAGAGAGAAAGGAAACTGCTGGGAAGGAACCAAAAGAGAAATCTTCCCTGGTCAGTCGTCTTCAGCTATGGGTCACAACATGAATCTGTCTAGGGTCCTCTGGGCAATACCCACTTCTGTTTCTGCTTCCTCATTTCATGTACTCGGAGCTCTCACATATGAAGCATCACTAGGAGTCCAGACCAACTCATCCTGCTCCTAAATACCTTAGCAGGTAGGTATACTCATTATCACCCTCTCTTTAGAGGTGAATAAGATGAGGCTCACAAAAAACATAAGTGATTGGCCAAAGTCATTCAACCAGTGGATGGCACAGACCCAGGTCTGTCTGATTCCAAAGCCCAGCCTGTAGGTCAAAGGGCTACAGGATAGCATTTCCAAAACCTCAATCACTGCACAGAATTCACCACAGTCATGTACTGTCAGGCTGTCCAGGTGGCACTAATGGTAAAGAGTCTGCCTGCCAATGCAGGAGACTCAGGTTCAGTCCCTGGGTTGGGAAGATCCTCTGGAGGAGGAAATGACAACCCACTACAGTATTCTTGCCTGAAAAATTCCATGGACAGAGGAGCCTGGCGGGCTACAGTCCACAGGGCCACAGAGTCGGACATGACTAAGTGACTGAACACACACACACATTATGTTAGGGATGGAATGCCTGTGTCCTCCCTCACCCTGCCAAAGTCCTATGTTGACACCCTAACTCTCAGTGTGATGGTGTTTGGACGTGGAGTATTTGAGAGGTAATCAGGGTTATAGGAGGTCACAAGGGTGGGGCCCCCATAATGGATTAGTGCCCTTTTATGAAGCATCAGAGCTTGCTTCCTGTCTCTCTGTTGTTCACCATGTAAGAACACAAGAAGCTCGTCGTCTACAAACCAGAAAGAGGGTCCTTACCAAACTCCAGATCTGCCAGTGCCTTGATCTTGGACTTTCCAGCCTTTAGAACTGTGAGAAATAACTGTTGTTTAAGTCACTCAGTCTGTGGTACTTTGTTACAGCAGCCTGAGATAAGACACTAACTATTCCAGCATGTGTTCAATATTCTTTATGTTGACTTTTTTCACTCATATAAACTCCTTAAAGGAAATTGCATTATCATATCCATAAACAATGTCAATATCACTTAGTATAGTTAGAAAATAATCATAACAATAAGTCCAATGGAAATAAAGTGATGTTTCTGACTAAATTCTGACTAAAACTATAGCCTGCTTAGAGCTCAGATTGAAAGCCTAACTTTTCTTTCTTAACCATGTAGATGAGTAAGTACTACATAGTTAGCAAGTACTGGAGAAGTGTTAAAGACAAACCACCAAACTGAGGCTTTCTTCTTTGACAATTGTAAAGGTCGATAATTGGGGGAAAAAAAAGAGAGAGAGAGATACTATGGGCTCAGTTCCAGACCACTGCAATAAAGTATCTCAATAAAGCAAGTCACACAAAGTTTTTGGTTTCTCAGTGCACATAAGAATTTCGTTTGCACTCTACTGTAATCAAATGTGCAAGAGCATTTTGTCTTAAAAAAAAAAAGAAAACAATGTCTGCACCTTAATTTAAAAATAGTTGATGGCTAAAAAATGCTAACCATCATCTGAGCCTTCAGTGAGTCATAATCTTTCTGCTGGCAGAGGGTTTGGAATGTGAGAATTACCAAGACGTGACACAGAGACACGAAGTGAGCAAACGCTATTGGAAAAGTGGCAAGACAGACTTGTTTGACACAGAGATGCCATAAAACTTCAGTTTGTTAAAAACACAATATCTGGGAAGCACAATAAATTGAGGGATGCCTGTAATGTTCCTACAACCAGTTCACTGTGGTTTTGTTACCGAACTCAGATCTAGCTGCTCGCCACTTAAAAGCCACTAAAGAGCCAGATTGGTGAAAGGAAAGTTTGCTTTATTTTGGATGCCAGCAACCAGAGGGAAGGGCAGACACCTGTCCAAAAGCTGACTCCACCCCTCCCCCTTCACCCAAGAGTCAGTGGGCAACAGCTTTTATAGACAGAGGGAGGCGGCTACACACAGAAATAGCACAGTCAGCTCTGACGGTCATCTTGAAATGGATCATCAGTGGTCTGACCAGCATCATTTTGATCCCTTTAGGTACAATTCCTTCAGTTCCAGGGCTGGTTTGTTTCCATGTCCCTGTGGCCAGTTCTCAAAACTGTGACAGCTTACGCATGGCTAGAGTCTGGTCATCCCGTAGTTAACTTCTTCCATGGCTGGTGGTTTCAGTGTCTATAACAGAGCTCACAGGATATGGCTTAGAACATGATCTACAGCCCATGAGAAGGAAATAAAGGTCCTGACTGTGCTTAATGGCTACAGTATTATTTGGTTTCCTTTGTTTCTGCGTTTTCTCACTTTTCCGATTAAACTTATTCTTCCACTAAAGCTTTTCTACAGACAAAAGGCAGGCTGAGAACATGGGGGACAAGGGCCGTAGCATTTCAGTTTGAGGCTAAGAGCATCTGGGTATCAGAGTCACCCTTCCTACCCCCGGGAAAGCTTCTGTAGAATCGAATTCCAGTTCCTGTGGTTGGAAGGGACTTAGAGGCCTCATCTCTGTGTCTGACAGGATGTGGAAGGACATGGCACAATTTGCTTCTGAGGGTCCCTCAACAAACAGCAGTGGGCTCAATCTCTTGAGTTCTCTTTGGAAATTAAATGAGAACTGAGGCGTGAAGGCAAGTGTGTCAGATTTTTCACCCAAAGATGAATCAGCCATTTTGAGTCATTATTTCAACCCGGCTTATATCACAGAAGCAATTTAATGATGGTGGACGTATTCATTTCAGTCCCACAAACACTTACTAGGCGCCCAGCATCCTTAGAACATCCTCAAAAGGACACATGAGAGAAGGGCCTTTGGAGAACGGGGGAGCCTGGGGTTAAGCATCAGAGGACCATCACCTTCAACCTAATATGTCCTTTTCTATCACGTGAAGAGATGTGGAACTTCTTTTTTAAGTCTTTATTGAATTTGTTACAATATTAGTTTCGTTTTAAGTTTTGGTTTTTTGGTCACGAGGCATTAGGATCTTAGCTTCCCCACCCAGGGATCAAATCTGCACTCTCCACATTGGAAGGCAAAATCTTAATCACTGGGACACCAGGGAAGAACTTAACACCAGGAGTGAAACTATTTGAATTTTTTAACAAACTTTAAAGAATTTTTGCAATAAATTTTTATTTATAGAAAAGTTGCAAAGACACCACAGAGAACTCCTATCTGCCCTTGCCTAGTGCCCACCATTGTTAATACGTCTGATGCGGGTGATTTACTGTATTTGCGGTTGTTGTTTAGTCGCTAAGTTGTATCCGACTCTTTTGTGACCCCATGGACTGTAGCCCACCAGGCTCCTCTCTCCATGGGATTTCCCAGCAAGGATACTGGAGTGGGTTGCCATTTCCTTCTCCAGGGAATGAATGTTCCCTATCCAAGGACTGAACTGAGGCAGGAGGCGGGTGAGCGCCCCTCCACCAGGGTAAAGCTATTGGACATTTAGTCCCTGTGGATTAAAACTCCAAGAAGAAAATAGCAGGACAATTAAGGGCCCCGCCCAGACCACATATTTCTCATTCCTGAAGTCAGAAGACCTCCTTGACCACACATGCACAGAAAGGCTCCTTGGAGCCCAAAGGGGAGTTATGTTAAGGGATGTTCTACCCAGACGCCTTTTCAGGACAATCCATCTTGGCTAAGAGATGTGTGCAATATATGGGAGGATCCTGTGATATACCAAAGATGGACAGTGAACCAGAGAAATTCAAATGGTTGGCCAAAGGAACCGGAAGAAATGCCTCCTAACGGTGATTCAAGCTCCCACGAGGGTGCAGCTCAGTGACTCTTCTCCCTGAGACCACCCGTGTGTCTATCCACACACGCTGTACTATTTTCCTTCTCAATAAACACTTTACCTATTTCACTGCTTCTCTTCTTTGTGGGAATTCTTTTCTGCAAAGCTGAAGGGCCAGGGCCCTTGTCACTGACCACTGATCTAGTGACTAGGATGTGGTGCTTTCACCGACGCAACCCAGCCTCAGTCACTGCTGGGAACCCCAGCCGCTGCAGGCCGAGGCCACCCAAGATCATATCCCGCGTCTCCTGCATAGGCAAGCGGATTCCTCACCGCCGAGGGACCAAAGACGCCCGATTCACTGTTGACTGTGTTGTTTGAACGCTCACCATGCAGGTGTCATCTACTAAAAACATTAGAGAAAAAGGAAAAGCTTTTGGGTGCAGGTACTGTGAGAGCCAAGGAGCCCTCAAAGACGGCCTAGGAGAAGGGCCGTTATGGGCATGAACTTTTCAGGTGTCACGACCACCTCCTAGGCTGACCTTGGTCCCATCAGTTGATGAGTCTGGGCCTCAGTTCCTTCATCTGCCACATGGGGACCATCACTCATCTCTCAGCTGATCTTTGTGCCAGGCACACAGAAACTTCTCTGTAATATTTGCTCTTATTATTCATTGAATAAATATCAATGAAAACCTGCTTCATGCCAGATCCTGCTCTAAGTAATGGGGATGAAACAAAACAGACAAAAGCCTTGTTCTCATCAAGCTGACCTTTTAAGAAGGGGCTTATGTGTTAGGGAGAAAAGTCATTAGCTCACAGCTTTCCCCTGATGGTAGGTTTGGACAGATTCCAGTTCAAGTCCTGGCTCTACCAGTCCCTGTGTGATCTGGACCACGTTACTCATTCTTCCCAAGACTCAGTTTCCTCCTCTGTAAAATGGAACAGTAACTCCTACCTCACAGAGTTGCTGCTCTGGAGATGAAGTAAGATGGCACACCCAGTGCTTGGTGCAGTGCCTAGGTGTGATAAAGGGTGGTCAGTATCATTCTTACTACTCGCACCTGCCCTTTCCCTGGAAAAGCCAGACCAATGTGGGGGAGGAGACAAGGTCAGGATCATCAAATCTGGAGAATGAGGGCCTGCTGATCATTTAGACCCATGCCTGCTCCCCCGTGGCTCAGCAGTAAAGAATCTGCCTGCAGTGCAGGAGATGCATGTTCAATCCCCGGGTCAGGAAGATCCCCTGGAGACAGGCATGGCGACCCACTTCAGCACTCTTGCCTAGGAAATCCCATGGACAGAGGAGCCTGGTGAGCTACAATCCATAGAGTCGCAAAGAGTCAGACACGACTGAGCGCGCGTGCTCACACACATCACCCTGAACGAAGGGTCTAAGAATGGCCCTGCTAGCCCTCTGCCAAGGAGGCAGGTCCTTCAGCTCACCACCCTGGGGCCCCAATGGGCACGTCTTCCTGGTATCGACCGAGGGAGAGTCTTAAACACCAAGGAAAGATATCTGAGCCCCATTACTGGGGAACAGATATCCTGATGCATTTCAAAGGCTCCTGGTGATACCCCAGCCTTTTATTGTCATCAATCATTCATGGAGGATAGAAGCTCATTTCAACCCCTCAAACATCCTAGTATGGGATGTATCAAGCATCTCACCTTCTCAAATGAAGTGAATATAATGGGAAACAGTCGGTTGCTCTTAATGAGTCACCATTTCCCAAGAAGATGAAGTAACTGCTTTTAATTCAGATGCTCCGTATCCTCCCCCTCTGCCTTGTGAATAAGGATGCCTCTGGGTCCTGCGAGTAATCATACCTCCCTCTGCACGCTGCCTTCTCATATGGAATGCCTCTTTATAATCACAATCACTCCACAAGGAAGGTTTTGCAGCTGAAGAAACTGATTTGCCTTCAAATCGTGACCATGGTTATTATTCTCTAATGGGACTTTGGGTATTTTTGTTTTTTTTTTAGCTTCTCTGGGTTTCTATTTTCTCAGCCACATCTGCCTTGTCCGAGGTCACAAAAGGAGTTAGGGAGAAGGTCTGATCAGCAACAGGGTTAAGAAACAGGCTCTGGAGTCAAGTCGACTTGGGTTTAAGTTCTGGCTCTGCCTCCTTCTAGCTGCTGCCCTTGGGCAAATGACTTCAACTCGCAGCCTCAGTTTCTTTTTTCTTAATTTTATTTATTTTTGGCTGTGCTGGGGCTTCGATGCTGCACTCAGGCTTTCTCTGGTTGCAGTGAGCAGGGTCTCATGGCGGTGGTTTCTCTTGTTGCGGTGCACAGGCTTAGTTGCTCTGAGGCACGTGAGATCTTCTTGGACCAGGAATCAAACTCACATGCCCTGTGTTGGAAGGCAGATTCTTAACCAATGGACCACGAGGGAAGTCCCAAAGCCTCAGTTTCCTTATCTATAAATTGAGGGTAAGGACATAGCCATGAAATTAAAAGATGCTTGCTCCCTGGAAGAAAAGCTATGATCAACCTAGATGGATATTCAAAAGCAGAGACATTACTTTGCCGACAAAGGTCCATCTAGTCAAAGCTATGGTTTTTCCAGTAATCAAGTGTGGATATGAGAGTTGGACTATAAAGAAAGCTGAGCACCAAAGAACTGATGCTTTTGTACTGTGGTGTTGGAGAAGACTCTTGAGTGACCCTTGGATTGCAAGGAGATCAAACCAGTCAATCCTAAAAGGAAATCAGTCCTGAATATTCATTGGAAGGACTGATGCTGAAACTGAAACTCCAATCCTTTGGCCACCTGATGAAACAAACTGACTCACTGGAAAAGACTCCGATGCTGGGAAAGATTGAAGGTGGGCGAAGGGGATGACAGAGAGTGAGATGGTTGGATGGCATCACCAACTCGATGGAGTCTGAGCAAGCTCTGGGAGTTGGTGATAAACAATGAGGCCTGGTGTGCTACAGTTGTGGGGTCGCAAAGAGTCGGACACAGCTGAGAGACTGAACTGAACTGAAGGAAATAAAATGTGGGAACCTCTGAAGGCTCATTCTGAAAGCTCAGAAACCAAAGGGAAAGCAAGGGTTTTACCTGCTGTCTGCTCCACAGCCTCTGAGCTGTGTTGGGACCTGAGTTTCTTTACCATCAGCACTACTGACATGTGGGGCCAGATCATTCTTAGTTGGGGGCCGTCCTGTGCATTGTAGGATGTTCAGCAGCATCCTTTGCCTCTACACTCTAGAAGCCAGTAGCATCCTCCCACCCACCCAAAGCGTCTTCACACATTTGTGAATGTCAACATAGGAAACAAACTCACTCCCCTCTCCCGGAAAACTAGTGATGGAGACACACTCTTTCAACAGTGCTCTTGGGAGCACAGATATGAGACCCACGTGCTGCTGCTGCTAAATTGCTTCATTCGTGTCTGATTCTTTGCAACTCCATGGACTGTAGCCCACCAGATTCTTCTGTCCATGGGAATCCCCAGGCAAGAATATTGGAGTAGGTTACCATTTCCTTCTCCAGAGGATCTTCCCAACCCAAGGACCAACCCGCATCTCTTATGCCTCCTGCATTGGCAGGAAGGTTCTTTACCGCTAGCATTAACTGGGAAGCCCAGAGACCCACATGGGTGTGATTCAAAGTTCATTTCCTGGGACTTCCCTGGTGGTCCAATGGTTAAGACTCCATGCTTCCAACACAGAAGTTGCAGGTTTGATCCCTCATCAGGGAACTAAGAGTCTACATGCCACATAGCAGCTCACCCAAAAGATTTTTTTAAAAATCCATCTCCCTGGACCTCTCTGGAGTCTACTGAATCAGAATCTCTCTGGAGGAGGCCCCCACAATCTGTATGTCATTAAGGCAATTTCTTCATTCATTTCTTTATTTCCTAATATGAGGAGAGAGTGGTGGAATCCCAAGCAAGGGGTCATTATGAAGATTAACTGAGGGGATCCATAGAGCCCGTAACACAGTGTGCTCAATAAATGTTAGCACTTTCATCACAGAAGCACTGGTCTGGACAGAGAGGAACATGGAGGACTTCAGACTTGGGGGAAGAACAGGGAAAACGTGGGCAGAGGTAATGGCCACTCTGTTCAAATGCCAGCTGAGAACTGTAACCAATAAGTCACAGGTGACACAGGGGAGACCGTGCAAGCCACACAGGGGCTTTACTCTGCAGATAATCACTTCTCACATTAACTTCATGCTCAACTGCCTCCCCAACTAAAACAACTCACTGTCAAAAAAAGGCAAGAGGTGAAAAAGTAAAAAAAAAAAAAAATCAGTCTGAGTATTAGTTGTTCATTGCTGCCTTTGAAAATGACCACACATTTATTGGCTTAAAAGAATGCAAATGTACTGCTTTATCTTTCTGGAGTCAGAGGTTTGACATGAGTCTCACTTGTTCTAGCTTCTGGCAGTTGCCTACACCCCTTGGTTAGCAGCCACCTCCTCCATTTTCAAAGCCAGCCACGACAGGAGGAGTCCTTTTTATGGGACATCTCTCTGACCCTTCTTAGTTCTTCACATCTCTCTCTGACTCAGTCAAGAAAGGCTCTCTCATCTAAGGGCTCATGTAATTAGACTGGGTCCACTCTTGTAATCCATTATAATCTCTTCTTCTCAAAGTCTGTACCTTAATTCCATCTGCAACAATAATTCCTGTTTGCTGTATGAGGTAACAATATTCATAGGTTCTGATGATAGGAGTGTAGGCATCTTTTGGGGACCATTATTCAAATATGCAGATGACACCACCCTTATGGCAGAAAGTGAAGAGGAACTAAAAAGCCTCTTGATGAAAGTAAAAGAGGAGAGTGAAAAAGTTGGCTTAAAGCTCAACATTCAGAAAACGAAGATCATGGCATCCGGTCCCACCCCTTCATGGGAAATAGATGGGAAAACAGTGGAAACAGTGTCAGACTTTATTTTTCTGGGCTCCAAAATCACTGCAGATGGTGACTGCAGCCATGAAATTAAAAGACGCTTACTCCTTGGAAGAAAAGTTATGACCAACCTAGATAGCATATTCAAAAGCAGAGACATTACTTTGCCGAATAAGGCCCGTCTAGTCAAGGCTATGGTTTTTCCTGTGGTCATGTATGGATGTGAGAGTTGGACTGTGACGAAGGCTGAGCGCAGAAAAATTGATGCTTTTGAACTGTGGTGTTGGAGAAGACTCTTGAGAGTCCCTTGGACTGCAAGGAGATCCAACCAGTCCATTCTGAGGGAGATCAGCCCTGGGATTTCTTTTGAAGGAATGATGCTNGGGGACGACCGAGGATGAGATGGCTGGATGGCATCACTGACTCGATGGATGTGAGTCTGAGTGAACTCCGGGAGTTGGTGATGGACAGGGAGGCCTGGTGTGCTGCGATTCATGGGGTCGCAAAGAGTCGGACCCGACTGAGCAACTGAACTGAACTGAACTGAACTGATTCAGTAAATCACGGTCTATATAATAGAGACCAGATAAACCAACTGTGGAAAGTCCCAGAGTGGCGTCATTATCATCCTCCCAGGTAAAATCTGTGGTCTGTAGAAAGGGACCTACACCCATTGAAGGAAGTAGGGCAACCAAGCAGTAAGACTGCCCTCCTGCTCACTGGGGATTATCCACCCGCCCCCCGGCTCAGTGCCAGCAGCCATCACACAACAAACACCCTCTGTTGATAGCCTGACTCAGGTAGAAATGCCAGTTCTGGCCCTTACTGGCTTGTGACCCTGGACAAGATACTTACATTCTCTGAGATTTTGCTTTTTCACTTGTAAAGTGTGTCTCACAACCCTAGCTTGCAATATCCATTCATTCCATAATAACTACCTGCAAGGCTGGTAAGCTGGTCGTGTGGCCTTCCCCCTGTTAAGGTCCATCATTAGTGAAATGGGCATAATACTACAGATTACTCATTGGCTGTGGTGATGGTTGAATGACAAGTTGTGTGCAAGGCTCCTAATGTGGCACCTGGTACATCATAAGGAGAGCGAGGTTGTCAATGACCACAACTATGATCACCATCAACACCCCCACCCTTATCATCATTACCATCATTATCACCTTCCGCATCACCGTCATCATCATCCCTGCCATCACTACCGTCATCATCACCACCATCACCGTCAGAAGCAGCAGTAGCATCACCGACATCAAAAGAGAAACCAGACAATCTCAGACCAACACCGCCACACCACCACAATCTCAGACCGACACACAGAAGCTGGAGACAGGGAAGGACAGGAGAGATCAGCCCCAGGAGCTCCTGCCCCAACTTTACCTCCCTCCCCAGAACTCCTTTAATGGGAATGCCCTACCTCTTACACCATCCCATTCCATGCCTACCTAAGGACAACAAGAAGCACTATGTCCCACCAGCATCGTCCACAAAACTAGTCTTAGGTCTGGAGGGAAGGGAATGGGAAGTGATATTAAGGTAACGGAAAAAAAAAATTTAAGCAACTATTCTAGAATAAGGGCTTCCCTGGTAGCTCAAATGGCAAAGACTCTGCCTGCAATGCAGGAGACCCAAGTTCAATCCCTGGGTTAGGAAGATCTCCTGGAGAAGGAAATAGCAACCTACTCCAGTATTCTTGCTGGAGAATCCCATGGACAGAGGAGCCTGGCGGGCTACAGTCCATGGGGTCATGAATATTATCCTTCAAGGAATTACCTCAGAATGCTTCTAATAATCCTAACATTCCTCAAGCCTTTTAAAACTTTTATTAGATTCCTATATGATGATTCAATCCTATCTGGAATAAGGAGAAGGATCAAGAAGTAAACTCTTCTTTGATCACTGCTTTCAAATAAATTTATGAGCCATTCCAGAAAAAACAGTTAAACACACTTATATTCACTTTTTTATATTCACAAGATTTGATTACTTACTTTATTTGCACCACCTGGCTCAGAATGACTTTTCCAAAAATGAAACTCTCTCTCCAAGACAAAAGTTGCTTATCACCATTAAGGGTGCTCACAAGACCTCAACATGGATTGGGATTGTGGTCCCCAAGAGAGGTTTCCATTTGAATGGTGTGTGTGCAACACTTCCAGAGTGGGGCTTTGAAGGAGGGTGACACGTGAGTTCTGGCAGTTTATTTAAGCCAACAAAGGTCCGTCTAGTCAAGGCTATGGTTTTTCCAGTGGTCAAGTATGGATGTGACGGTTGGACTGTGAAGAAAGCTGAGCGCCGAAGAACTGATGCTTTTGAACTGTGGTGTTAGAGAAGACTCTTGAGAGTCCCTTGGACTGCAAGGAGATCCAACCAGTCCATTCTGAAGGAGATCAGCCCTGGGATTTCTTTGGAAGGAATGTGCTAAAGCTGAAACTCCAGTACTTTGGCCACCTCATGCGAAGAGTTGACTCATTGGAAAATACCCTGATGCTGGGAGGGATTGGGGGCAGGAGGAGAAGGGGACGACAGAGGATGAGATGGCTGGATGGCATCACTGACTCGATGGGCGTGAGTCTGAGTGAACTCCAGGAGTTGGTGATGGACAGGCAGGCCTGGCGTGCTGCGATTCATGGGGTCACAAAGAGTCAGACAGTACTGAGCGACTGAACTGAACTGAATGTCATATTTTCCCTTCTAAGTGACCCTCAATGAGTCACCAAGTGGCTCTGTCATATTTCTCCAACCCCAAGAAGGGCTCAGCTTAGTTTCTGAGGTCCTCTGAGACCCTACGAGAGAACAAAGTATTCTCTCTAATTCAGAGGGAACTATTAGGAATGCTGAGTTAAAACCATGGAAATCAATAGCCCTATAATAACAATAAGGTAACTGTCCAATTAAAACTGCATAAAAACAACTAATGCTTTTTGGCACTTCTGTAGGTTCATCCTATTATTAAAAGTTCTTTTTTTTTTTTAATATCCTCCAGCCCTGAAATCTCAGAACTTCATGGATATAGACAATTACGAATCTACCCTGAGCTGTGAATCATGCATCTTTTAGTAAGGCTCCCTCACACTTCCATTTCAAACCAATTCAGAAGTAAGCGGAGGGCCCGGGTCACACAAGGGTGGGTAGAGAACCAGATGGTGCTGCTTAAAAGCCCGCTTGGTAGGCTAAGATGATTGGAATCTAGAGGAATATAAATTGAGACTGTCTAAAGTAATATTTCAGTTTTTAAAAATTGCTTAGCCTTAAAATCATGTGGCTCATTTCATCTCTCACTGCCTGGAAACTTAACTGCAGACATAAACTGCTTGGAGAAACATAATTTTAACTCAGAAAGTTTGAGAATGAGGAACAGCCTAGGATAAATTCTGATCTGAGTGGTTTGGCTGGGATTCAGGATGCTCGAGGGTCAAAGAAACCAGCCAGGGGAGCCTGTTATGGACTTTGTGGGAGCAGGAGTGGGTCAGGTTCAGCACTCACCAACAGGATTGTAAACTGGGAAACCAGAGGGAGAGACAGATTATGGCAGGAGAAGGAAAGACACAAACGTTAAAATGGACTTGCCGGATTCAAAGTCCAGCGTGAGAGGCAAGATAAAAGCCTAAACAGAAAGGCCACAGGCAAAAACATTAGGGCCAGAAATACTCAGTTTTATTTTGTTTTTTTTTTACTTATTGTCCTCATTTTTGTGTTTCAGGATCCCATCCAGGACACCCCATGACATTTAGTCATCATGTCTCCTTAGGTTTCCCTTGGTTGAGACAGTTTCTCAGAGTGTTCTCATCTTTTTTTTTTTTAATAATATGTATTTATTTATCTGGCTGCACTGGATCTTAATTGCAGCATGTAGGATCTAGTTCTCTGACCAGGTATTGAACAAGAGACTCTGGAGTGCTAAGTCTTAGCACCTGGATCACCAGGAAAGTCCCAGAATGTCCTTGCTTTTGATGATGAGCTTGACAATTTTAAGGAGTACTCGTCAGGTGTTTTGCTGAATGTCCCTCCACTGGGATCTGCCTGATGTTCCTCTGATGACTGGACTGGGGTTATGGGTTTTTGGAGGAAGATCATAGAGCTAGAATGCCATTCTCCTTGCCCTCTATCAAGGACACATACTCTAAAGGTTACTCTCGATCCAGGTCACTCTTGATCCTGACCCCGATCTCATAGCTAAGGTCATGTTTATTAGGCTTCTCCCCCTACTCCTTTCCATACCATCCTCTTTGGAAGGACGTCAATAAGCACAGCCCACATTTACAGGATGGGGAAGTATGCCCACTTCCTTGAGGGCAGAGTATGGTATTATTTTTATAAACAGAAAAAAAATTCCTACATTGGAAGATGAAGAGGATCACAAGCCAGTGGATCGATCACAAACCCAGAACTTCTTGCATGTCCCAGCCAGAAATGGGGGTGTGGGTAGGGCGAGCAACCCTGCAGGAGATTCAAAATCAGAGATTCGAGTTCAAGCATCAGTGTGGCTTCAAAAAAGCTGACGATGCCAAAAAATTGGACACAAAAGCTAGCTAAGATTTCAGCCAGTTGGGATTTATTTCATAAGCACCGTGTTTTATTCTCTCTGGCATCCCTTTTGAACATGCAAGGCTCAACCCCCATGAAGGGGGTGGTTCTTTTGTGGGACCCTGGGCAAATGACATAGCCTTAAAAGGTCTGGGGGGCTCTTCATATATTCACCATACCTACCCTAGGCCAAACAACATTCTAGGCTCTAGGCACAGAGACACGCAGCACTCATCCTAGTGGAGAAGATGGGCTGCAAGTAAAAAAGATAAACAGCCTTTAAGTCGACTGGACTATGTGGAGAGCAAAATGTGGCTATGGGCTGGTAAGCAATTGATGGCGGCTCCTTCAAACAGTGTGGCTGGGGAAGACCTCTTTGAGAAAGTGCCATTTGAGCTGACATTAAACGATCAAAAGGAGCTGGCCTGGGAAGACAGAAGGAAACCATGTTACCATCAGATGGAACAGCAAGTGCAGGAGCCGTGAGATGGGAACAAGTTTGATGTTCATGAACAGAGAGAAGGTCAGTGTGGGTGGAACAAAATGAGAACAGGGGAGGGTGTGACATCATCATGTCAGGAAGGGGCCAGATAATGCAAGGCTGGTGGAAAGCTGGATTTTATTCTCAGTGACTGACCTACAGAAGAATTCTAAGCAGAGGAGAAATAAGATGCTGTCTTCTGTGAGAGAGGGTGTAAAGGTAGGGAGCAGGCATAGAGGTAGGAAGATCAGCTTCCTGCAACTGCCTCAGAGAGTTGGAGGATTAAATGCAGCATAATGTATGCAAAGTGCTTAATCGAGGGCTCGGTCATAGCAAGAGATCCATAAACACAATAAAATAAAATAAATTCAATCAATAAGCACACAATTGCTGTTATGCAGATGCCAGCTGTTTCTTCCGGCTCAGCCACAGTCACCTCTGTAGCTCCCACTCTCTTTGGACTTTTGCAGAAGGTGATCAGCCCTACAGTTGCTGGCTGTCCTGTTTGCACAGATAGGGCTGTCTGATCTGGGGTGTGGCAGACAGGTGGCAGGGAGGCTGAGCATTTTGGGGGTACACACACACACCCAGGCACATAAGATGGGGACTGAAACATTGGCTCAGGCCCCAGTTAGGACTGGAGTGTGTTGTGAGGGTCCTGTGTGAAGGATAACAGAATATGTCACCCCAAAACATGTCCCTTTCCCATAAGGATTATTAGCTGAAAGCAATTGAGGGGGAAAAAAAAGGTACAAGAAAAGCTCCCTACCTTTTGCAATTTGCCTAAAAGCAGGATATCAATTTATAATAAAGGTCATAAATTGTGTAACTTTTATATATATATATATATATATATATCAGAGATATATATCACATATATATATTAGATATATATACATATCACATATATATATATTAGACACACACACATATATATATATATCACCCTGTTTATTTAACTTATATGCAGAGTACATCATGAGAAACACTGGGCTGGAAGAAACACAAGCTGGAATCAAGATTGCCAGGAGAAATATCAATAACCTCAGATATGCAGATTACCACTCTTATGGCAGAAAGTGAAGAGGAACTCAAAATCCTCTTGATGAAAGTGAAAGAGGAGAGTGAAAAAGTTGGCTTGAAGCTCAACATTCAGAAAACGAAGATCATGGCATCTGGTCCCTTCACTTCATGGGAAATAGATGGGGAAACAGTGGAAACAGTGTCAGACTTTATCTTTTGGGGCTCGAAAATCACTGCAGATGGTGACTGCAGCCATGAAATTAAAAGACGCTTACTCCTTGGAAGAAAAGTTATGACCAACCTAGACAGCATATTGTGGAGAAGACAACAGCACCCCACTCCAGTACTCTTGCCTGGAAAATCCCATGGATGGAGGAGCCTGGTGGGCTGCAGCCCATGGGGTCGCTAAGAGTCGGACACGACTGAGTGACTTCACTTTCACTTTTCACTTTCATGCATTGGAGTAGGCAGTGGCACCCACTCTAGTGTTCTTGCCTGGAGAATCCTAGGGAAGGGGGAGTCTGGTGGGCTTCCGTCTATGGAGTCGCACAGAGTCAGACACGACTGAAGTGACTTAGCAGCAGCAGATAGCATACTGAAAAGCAGAGATATTACTTTGCCAATAAAGGTCCATCTAGTCAAGGCTATGGTTTTTCCTGTGGTCATGTATGGATGTGAGAGTTGGACTATGAAGAAGGCTGAGCGCCGAAGAACTGATGCTTTTGAACTGTGGTGTTGGAGAAGACTCTTGAGAGTCCCTTGGACTGCAAGGAGATCCAACCAGTCCATTCTGAAGGAGATCAGCCCTGGGATTTCTTTGGAAGGAATGATGCTAAAACTGAAGCTCCAGTACTTTGGCCACCTCATGCGAAGAGTTGACTCACTGGAAAAGACTCTGATGCTGGGAGGGATTGGGGGCAGGAGGAGAAGGGGATGACAGAGGATGAGATGGCTGGATGGCATCACTGACTCGATGGACGTGAGTCTGAGTGAACTCCAGGAGTTGGTGATGGACAGGGAGGTCTGGCATGCTGCGATTCATGGGGTCGCAGAGTCAGACACGACTGAGCAACTGAACTGAACTGAACTGAATATATATAATGGTATATATTATATATACCTTTATAAATTGTATAGAGATAATAAATTTAAATTTATTATAAATTATAATAAAGGTTAAACATTTATAAAATTATAAATCTCCCTTCTATTCCGGAGGGAGAGAAATTAATCAGTGGAAACAACTCTAGATCTTCATCAGCCTGGCAATGTCTCCAGAGGAATCTATACGACAAACTTAAAGACTAACCAATCCTTATCCTCCATTACTTTCCCCCATCTACCTACCTTCCCATTAGAAACTCAAAGTCCCTTTTCTTGTCTTGTCACTTCCCTAAAAATGTATCATTCTTCTGTGAAGATTCTATATCAGCCCGAGTTCTAACCACCCTGAGGAGCTACTCATCATTGAGTGCTCCCAGGTATATGTGTAATTGCAATGTTAATAAATTTGGCTGTTTTTCTATTTTGTCAGTTTCATTTACAGGGCTGCAGCCAGGGAGTCTGAGATGAGCAGAGGCAAATGATTTTTTTCCCTTTCCAACACTTGTTGGCACCTCCAAATTGGGTGCAAGTAACTGAGGGCCACACGCTTGTCTGGCAAGAGAGAGGGAAAAAAGATGCTGAATCTGGAGTGGGTTGCTGAGGGCAAAAGAAAAACAAGATCAGAATGAAGTTGTCCCAAGGGATAACCTGGATGTGACAAATGATATTTGGGGAAAGGTAGGAAAAATTAGACTCTGAGCTGTGGAAAGGAGCAGAGGAAACAGTCATCAATACCCCCCAAGACTGGAAAACTCCACCGTGAGTCACCAAGAGCCCACGTCAGGAAACAGCTATTTTGAGCTTGGTTAGAGAGTGTGGCACTGTCTGCTTTTACTGAGACGAGTGAGTGGCTGAGCCAGGACATTAGCTATTCATACCACTGCTTCCCCAAAACAGAATCTCAATCAACTAAGTGCTGAGAGTCTAGACCACCTGATTGCACAGAAAATGAAATCTAAAGCATTCAGTAGCTTTGGGTTTGTCAAGCCTAGAAAGTCTGTTCCAGGAGAAGCTGGAACCTGCAGAGAGAATCTGCCAAAGGAAAGGCAGGCATCCTTTTCAGAAGACGGGGTGTGAGGAGCAATTTCCTGCTCCGCACAGCTCGCCCACCCACTTTGTTCAAGGCATTTCAATTCTAAATGTCATATTGTGATATCCCCAGTGGAAAGTGGACAGTTCTTGATTTTTGCCTCCCAGCACCCAGTCACCGTTCCTTGGTAAGTGGACTCCCATTTTAGTTGGGAATCTGATGCAGGTAACAATCCTGGGTCTTGGGGATTCTTGGGGCTGACCCTGCCTGGGTGTGGTGATCTGTTCCCCCAGGCATGGAGCTAGTTCAGATGGACACGAAGCTTCATAACAAAACACAGGTAATCAGGTCCCAAGCTTTTGTGTGAACTCTTGAAGGAGCAGAAATCGGCCTGGTTTCTGCTGGCCATGGCCCAGTCATCACATGGATCCTGAGAGCAAATCTTCACTGAAGCAAGAAGAGCCAAGAGATGGAGAGAAACAGAAGAGCCCTGGATCAACTTCTCTTGGAGGAACAGAACCCGGTGCATCTTCTTTTTGCTTAAGCAGTTTGAGTTTTCTGTTGCATATAACCAAGACGGTCACACAAATACTCCACATCTTCTAAGAGAAATGTGTAAGAAGGAGCAGCAGAGGGTGAAAATACTGCTGTGGTAACAGGGCTATGGATCCAGGGCAGTCCTTGTGTTTCCCCTTGTCCATAGTAAAAAATGCCAACACAACTGTTTCCTAGGTCAGGGGTCACAAACTACAGCCCAAGGACCAAATCCAGCCCACCACTGTATTTGTACAGACTGTGAGCTAAGGATGGTTTTTACATTTTTTTTTAATATGAGGAAGAAAAATCAAAAGAAAACAAATAGTTTTGTCACATGTGAAAATTACACAAAATTCACATTTCAGTGTCCCTACATAAAGCTTTATTGGAATGAAGCCATTTCCATTTGTTTATGTATTATCTACGGCTGCTTTCACACTATAACAGAGCTGAATGGTTGGAATAGAGACCATCTGGCTTCAAAGACAAAAATATTTACTACTAGCCTGTTAAGAGAAGGTTTGCAGACCTCTGTCCTAAAGGATCCTTTAGACAAAAAAGATTCTGTAACTTGCCTTTTATAAACTAGGCTATTAAGAAAGAGGTTTGAGTTTCAAACTTACGCAGAGAAACATGTTCAAAAGATTGGCTTTTCTTGCCAAGTGAAAAAATAAGGAAAAGAATTGCTAATTATTTACAGAAACTTGTTTAGAAGAAATTCCATGTTAAGGTTATAAACCGGAAGTACTATTCAGAACTCAAAAAATAATCCCAAAGGCAATATATATTCAATTTCAGTAATGATTATTTTCCCATAACTGTGAAAAGTCTATTTCTAGCAATTTTTATTTTTTTTAATAATCCAAGAACTATATAAGCCTATATTATAGGCTTATAAGAACTATAAGAACTTTAGAGTAAGAAGAGCAATAGCTATTATTTATTAAGCCTTTACTATTTGCCAGGCAGAGTCTGAACATTTTACTTACAGTCACACGTTTAATGGTCCCAACCACTGTACAGGGTAGATACTATTATTCTACTATTTGGAAGATGAATAAACCAAGGCACAGAGGCAGGTTGAGTAACTTGCCTGCAGTCACACAGCCAGCAAATACTGGGGCCAGGATTCAAACCCCTATAAACTGGTCCCCTAAATTGGACTACACTGTGAGGTAGACTATCTCAGCTTTATTTAAAGACACATTTTAAAATATTAGTTTATTTGGCTGCATTGGGTCTTAGTTGTGGCATGCAGCATCTCCATTTTCATTGTGAGGAGTCTTTCGTTGTGAGATCCCTCACAACGCTGGCTCTCTTCTTGCAGAGCACAGGTTCCAGAGCTCAAAGGCTTCAGCAGCTGCAGGGCGCAGGCTTAGTGGCTCTGCAGCATGTGGGATCTTAGTTCCCCAACCAGGAATCAAACCTATGTCCCCTGCATTGCAAGGAAGATTTTGTATCCACTGGACCACCAGGGAAGTCCCAATCTCAGCTTTATTTAAAAGAGATGAGGGGGAGATTTCCTGGGCCTTGCAGGGCTTAGGACTCAGCACTTTCACTGCTGGTGCCCAGGTTCAATCTCTTGATTGGAGAATGGGGAACTAAAATTTCACAAGCTGAATTTATTATTTAAAAAAAAAAAAAAGATAACGGTAATGAGATTCCACCTGATGAGACAAAGGTCATATTTTATGGAAAGACAAGAATTTAAACATAAAATTGTTCTCTGCCGGTTTGGGCCTCCTCCCTACCCCGTAGCGTACGCTGGGCAGCCGCACTGATCAGACCTCCTTGGGAGACAAACTCCCTTCTTTATCTTGGAAGGGCCCTGATGACCCACGGCCTGCTGCTCACTTTGCTCCTGTAGATTTGGATTGTGTAAACCGTCAGTAATGCGTCCTCAGAGCTTTCTAAAAGACTGTCTCTCAGGTTATCCCCCTCAGGTTGGTTGGCTCCAGTAAAATTTCCCACCTTTTTGTTAGATTGACTATTGATTAGTTTTTCTCGACACTCTACATAAAATTGTTCTCTGCCGGTTTGGGCCTCCTCCCTACCCCGTAGTGTACGCTGGGCAGCCGCACTGATCAGACCTCCTTGGGAGACAAACTCCCTTCTTTATCTTGGAAGGGCCCTGATGACCCACGGTCTGCTGCTCACTTTGCTCATGTAGATTTGGATTGTGTAAACCGTCAGTAATGTGTCCTCAGAGCTTTCTAAAAGACTGTCTCTCAGGTTATCCCCCTCAGGTTGGTTGGCTCCAGTAAAATTTCCCACCTTTTTGTTAGATTGACTATTGATTAGTTTTTCTCGACACTCTACAGTCTGAAATTTAATTAGTAGCACAATGCAGCACACACTTTTCTTTCTTAACTTCTTAGAATTCCAGCTTTTCTGAAAAAAAAGTCTTTTCTCTGAGTCTTCCACATGGTCACGTTCAAAGAATGTAAGCCCCGCCCCTCTCCAGTTTCCCACATCTCATTGGCCCAGGTGTGGACATCTGACTCACGTGGACCAATAGGCTCCTTCTGTGAGACTTTAGTACTGAGATTATTATTCCAGCCTCAATCTTACTGCTGTCTTAAAACAGAAGCCTGGTAGGGATTTCCCTGGTGGTCCAGTGGCTAAGATTCCGAGCTCCCAATGTAGGGGCCCCAGGTTAGACCCCTGATCAGGGAACTACATCCCACAGGCCACAACTAAGACCCAAAGCAGCCAAATAAATAAATATTAAAACAAGAACAACATAAGCTGTTTGCCACAAGTTCCGAAAACCAGAAAAAGCCCCTCTGCAGTGTGAGACAAACGAGAGAGATATAAAGAGAAACGGACGTGGAGGAAGGGAGCTCCCTGATTCACAACACACTCTGGTCCCTTCCTGAATTCCAGCACTTCTCCACCATGGGTTTTGTGAGGCACCCCCGTGATGGTTAATTTTAGTGTCAACTTGAGTGGGCCACTTGCCCTGATTAAACATTATTTCTGGGTGTGTCTGTGAGGGTGTTTCTGGATGAGATTAGCATTTGAATGGGTGGACTCAGTAAAGTAGATTGCCCTCCCCAGGAGGACTGGCAGGATTCAGTTCCTGAAAGACCTGAATAGAACAAAAGGCAGGAGAAAAGAAGAGCTCACCTCTTTTTCCCCTGCTTCCCTGCTTGAGCTGGGACGTCTCCTCTCACAGTCTCCAGCCCCCTGACTGGTATTTGTATCATTGGCTTCCTAGGTTCTGAGGTTTCCTCCACACTCAGACTGGCTTTCTTGAGTCTCCAGCTTGCAGATGGCAGATCGTGAGAATTCTCAGCTTCCATAATCACACGAACAGATTCTTTACAATTCTTTTTTTTTTTTTTAACATATATTTCCTAATGAGTTCCTCTGGAGAATCCTAATACCAGAATCTTAACCCAGGATCCTTAAATGATATTCCCCTTTGGCTAACTGAATGAGTTTCAATTACCTACAACCAAAAGAATCCTCAAACGTACCCCAAGGAAGGGAAAAACACTCTTCCAGTTTTCATATTCTCTGAATCGTCAGCATGGGCCTCTGAAATAATGGGTTTGCTGGATTTCTAATTATTTCCTTAGTTGTGCACTAACTAGGCCAGCTCCCAGGAATCGCTGCTTTGTAGGCGGAAGGACTAGCTGAAGATGCCTAAAATGCTGAATTGGACAGGTGGGGAGTCAACAAATTAGTTTTGGGCTTCAGTTTACTTTTTCTTATTTTCTGTGTCTTCTTTTTTTTTTCTCTGAAAAGATGCATTCCTCTCCATCTCCCTCCAATGAAATGGCTTGAAATGGCAGTTTTACCTGGGATGAAGCTGAGGGAGGGAGATAAACAGTGTCTCAGAACCAGTTGCTGAAATGACTCTCATCTTCATTGTGCTCACTCAGTCGTGTCCTACTCTTTGTGATCCTATGGACTGTAGTCCGCCAGGCTCCTGTGTCCATGGAATTCTCCAGACAAGGATACCGGAGTGGGCTCCATTCCCTCCTCCAGGGGATCTTCCTGACCTAGGGATTGAACCCACTTCTCTTTCAGCTTCCTGGACTGGCAGGAGGATTCTTTACCATTGTGCCAATGACTGGGGTAAAAGTAAAAGGCAGTTGCCTAACTTCCTCATAAGTCACATTTCTGAAGGTAGAAGTGGTTTGGAGAAAATCCAAATGCTTCTCTGAGAAGATTAAGCAAGTGAGATAAAAATGAGAGTGATGGCTTCCTAGGGTGATAGTAATTGGTATTTGAATGGGTGCGATGATTCCATTTATAGACGGGCAATATGAGGAGATTTGCTAACTGATGGCAAGGTCAAAATTAAGCCTCTGATCTTGAATTCAGTGGCCTCTGAATTACGTCTGTTCTTTCCCCAGCCAGCATCTGTGTTTTGATTTCCATCTGGGGGACTGAGCATGTGATCCAGAACCTGACCAACCACAATATTCCACCACCACCCCTTACCCTCTCTCCTGCCATAGCAATCGTTCAGTTCTGGGCAAATTAGCCAAGTTGGAATCATTAGATTAAAATCAACTCTCAGTACTCATTGGAAGGACTGATGCTAAAGCTGAAGCTCCAGTATTTTGGTCATCTGATGCCAACAGCCAACTCATTGGAAAAGTCCCTGATATCGAGAAAGACTGAAGGCAGAAGGAGAAGAGGGCATCAGAGGATGAGATGGCTGGATGGCATCACTGATGCAATGGACATGAACTTGGGCAAACTTCAGGGGATGGTGAAGGAGGCCTAGCCTGCTGCAGTCCATGAGGTTGCAAAGAGTTGGACACAACTGGGCTTCTGAACAATAACACGGATATTGCTTCTTAGACGTAATGCTATTGCACAGTTTACAGACTATGTGTGCTGTGTGTGCTTAGTTGCTCAGTCATGTCTGACTCTTTGCAACCCTATCGACTGTAGCCCAGGCTCCTCTGTCTGTGGGGATTCTCCAGGCAAGAATACTGGAGTGGGTTGCCATGTTCTCCTCCAGGGGATCTTCCCACCCCAGGATTGAACCCAGGTCTCTGACATTGCAGGCGGGTTCTTTACCATTTGAGCCACTGGAGAAGCCCTTACAGACTAGGGTATAATGTAAACATAATCTTTATATGTACTGGCAAACAAAAAACTCACTTTATTGGTCTGGAACCCAAACTGCAGTATCTCCAAGGTGTGCCTGTACTTCTAAATCATATTCCAAAACCATCCGCTGCCTGCCAGCTCATGACTCATCTGCAGCCCATCATCTGAACAATTTCTAGAGCCACCATGGTTTCACTCATAACCCCCAACAATCCACTCTTCATGCAGTAACCGAGGTGAGGGCAATTGGGAGCCATAGAAAGAACACGAGCCGGAAAGGGGAAGCCTCCTGTTAGGACAAGGGTCTCTACCTTGCCCACAGATCATCTTTAACTATGTCTCAGCTGGGATACTGAAGTTATTTTCTGGGTGTTTGTTCTAAGAGTACTCCAGTGGGATTCTGCAGGGGTTGGCAAAGCTGCCCAGGTCACTCAGGATTAACTTCAGAGAATGACAATTTGTCCTTTGCCTGTGTCTTCCTTCAATTCTTTCCCTTGATTTAATTGTTGGCCTCGTGGCAAGAGGGATCTCAGTTTCCAGGCCAGGGATGGATGTGTCCCCTGCAGTGGAAGCGTGGGGTCTTAACCATAGATTGCCAGGGAAGTCTCGTTTCTTGGATTCTTCAGCAGCTGGGCCAGGGGAACACACTGAGGGCTACAGTTTCCATTCAGTTCAGCCAAAATGTGTTCAGGGCGTTCTTTGGGCAAGGCCACTGCTGGATGTGGGAGGTCTGCAGAATAGACAAGAGAGTGTCCTGGCAGAGGGGCTTTGAAGCCCATGTCTCCCAATGAGAAATTTATGAGACAAGAGAGAAAACGCATGTAGAACAAATATTTTAGTCGTCCAAAAGTAAAAATGGTGAGAGAAGCTAGACACAGAGGCCACATAGCATATGGCTCCATTCATATGAAATATCGAGAACAGGTAAATCCACAGAGACAGAAAGATCCTCTAGGGGTTGGGGGAAGGGTAGGTGACTGCTGAATGGGTGGGGGTTTCAGGTGACAAAAATGTTTTGGAACTAATTAGAGGCAATGGTTGCAGACATTATGAACATACTAAATACCATTGAATAATACACTTTATTTTTTAAATTATTTATTTTAATTGGAGGCTACTTACTTTATAATATTGTAGTAGTTTTTGCCACACATTCATGATTCACATGAATCAGCCATGGGTGTACATGTGCTTACCATCCTGGGCCCCCCTCCCACCTCGCTCCCCATCCCATCCCTCAGGGTCATCCCAGTGCACCGGCCCTGAGCACCCTGTCTCATGCATCGAATGAACCTGGACTGGCCATCTATTTCACATATGATAATATACATATTTCAATGCTATTCTCTCAAAGCATCCCACCCTCACCTTTTCCCACAGAGTCCAAAAGTCTGTTCTTTACATCTGTGTCTCTTTTGCTGTCTCATATAGGGTCACCATCTTTCTAAATTCCGTCAGTTCAGTTCAGCCACTCAGTCGTGTCCGACTCTTTGTGACCCCATGAATCACAGCACACCAGGCCTCCCTGTCCATCACCAACTCCCGGAGTTCACTCAGACTCACGTCCATTGAGTCCGTGATGCCATCCAGCCATCTCATCCTCGGTCGTCCCCTTCTCCTCCTGCCCCTAATCCCTCCCAGCATCAGAGTCTTTTCCAATGAGTCAATTCTTCACATAAGGTGGTTAAAGTACTGGAGCTTCAGCTTTAGCATCATTCCTTCCAAAGAAATCCCAGGGCTGATCTCCTTCAGAGTGGACTGGTTGGATCTCCTTGCAGTCCGAGGGACTCTCAAGAGTCTTCTCTAATACCACAGTTCAAAAGCATCAATTCTTTGGCCGCTCAGCTTTCTTCACAGTCTAACTCTCGCATCCATACATGACCACTGGAAAAACCATAGCCTTGACTAGATGGACCTTAGTAGGCAAAGTGATGTCTCTGCTTTTGAATATGCTATCTAGGTTGGTCATACTTTTCTTCCAAGCACTAAGCGTCTTTTAATTTCATGGCTGCAATCACCATCTGCAGTGATTTGGGGCCCAAAAAGATAAAGTCTGACACTGTTTCTACTGTTTCCCCATCTATTTCCCATGAAGTGATGGGACCAGATGCCATGATCTTCGTTTTTCTGAATGTTGAGCTTTAAGCCATGCACTAATACACTGTTTTGGTGTTTTTGTTTCTGACTTCCTTCACTCTGTATAGCAGGCTCCAGTTTCATCCACCTCATTACAACTGATTCAAATGCATTCTTTTTAATAGCTGAGTAATATTCCATTGTGTATATGTACCACAGCTTTCTTATCCATTCGTCTGCCGATGGATATCTAGGTTGCTTCCATGTCCTCGCTATTGTAAACAGTGCTTCGATGAACATTGGGGTACACATGTCTTTTTCAATTCTGGTTTCCTTGGTGTGTATGCCCAGCAGTGGGATAAACATTTTTAAATGGTTAATTTTCTGGGACTTCTCTGGTGGTCCAGTGGTTAAGACTCTGTGCTGCCAGTGCAGGGGGTGCTGGCTCATCCCTGGTTGGGGAACTAAGATTTCACAGGCTGAGTGGCACAGTCAAAAGTGTGCCACATCTTAAATAAATCTTAACTTATTTTACACATTTAATAACTACACTAAATATATAAATTAAATAATTAAATATAAAATTAAGTAATTTTATGTTTAATATTAATTTAATAAATTAAAACATAAAACACATCTTAAATAAATAAGATGGTTAATTTTCTGAACCACTTTGCTGTATAGCAGAAATCAACACTGTAAATCAACCATACTTCAGTGTTTTAAATGGCTAATTTTATGTGAATTTTATCTCAATTAAAAAAATCAAGAACATAATTCTAGCCTGAAAGATACCACAAGACTTCATAGCAGGGGTGGCTTTGGAACTAGACCATGAAGGATGGGTTGGGTCTTGTCCTGTGGAGACTGGGAGGCAGAAGAAGGTGGAGATTTTTGAGGTCTAGTAAAAGGCTACTCATCATTAAATTGTCAGTAAATGTTACATTAGCCCTGCTCACAGATGGGAAAGCCAGGCTCAGAAAGAGGAAGTGACTTGTTCAAGGAGGCACAGGTGGTAAGTAGCAGAGAGTTGGGAATCAAACTCATATTAGTCTGCTCTTAACCATGCTAAAGTGTCTCTAGAAGACAAAAGAGCATAGACTCTCAAATAAATTAGAAGAATTTATCCAGGGGTGGGAGGAGGGTAAAATGAGTGAAAGTGGTCAAAAGTACAAACTTCCACTTAGAAAATAGATAAGTCCTGGGGATGCAATGTACAACATAGTGAACATTGCTAATAGTGCTGGATTGCATACTTGAAAGTTGCTAAGAGCATATATCACTGCAGATGGTGACTGCAGCCATGATATTAAAAGACGCTTACTCCTTGGAAGAAAAGTTATGACCAACCTAGATAGCATATTCAAAAGCAGAGACATTACTTTGCCAACAAAGATCCGTCTAGTCAAGGTATGTTTTTCCAGTGGTCATGTATGGATGTGAGAGTTGGATTGTGAAGAAAGCTGAGCACCAAAGAATTGATGTTTTTGAACTGTGGTGTTGGAGAAGACTCTTGAGAGTCCCTTGGACTGCAAGGAGATCCAACCAGTCCATTCTAAAGGAGATCAGTCCTGGGTGTTCATTGGAAGGAATGATGCTAAAGCTGAAACTCCAACACTTTGGCCACCTCATGCGAAGAGTTGACTCATTGGAAAAGACTCTGATGCTGGGAGGGATTGGGGGCAGGAGGAGAAGGGGACGACAGAGGATGAGATGGCTGGATGGCATCACCGACTCGATGGATGTGAGTTTGAGTGAACTCCGGGAGCTGGTGATGGACAGAGAGGGCTGGTGTGCTGCGATTCACGAGGTCGCAAAGAGTCGGACACGACTCAGCGACTGAACTGAACTGAACTGAAGAGCATATATCTTACAAGTTCTCATTTGTAAGGGAAAAAATGTATAACAGTGTGGTGATAGAAGTTAACTAGATTTCTCTAGTGATCATTTAACAATCAATATATACAAATATCGACTCACAGTGTTGAACACCTGAAACTCATATATTTCAGGTGTATCACAATTTTTAAAAAAAGACCTTCTATGGTCTTCACAAAAGAATAATCAGATGTTGGCCCACTAGGATATATACTCATGACAACATTCTTATAACAGTGAAATATTGGCAATGTCAGATGTTCAGCTCTGTAGGGGCTGGTTAAAATTAAGTTATTGAAGAACATTTGATAAGTCGAGGATGCAAACACAGTATAATGCTAAAAAGGAAGACATGAAAAAATAAATAGGTATCAGTTGCATTGGAAAAAATATATGCAAAACTTACTAGAAAAACATGCATCATACTGTTGATTTTCTTTGAAAGGTAGTAATGTGTATGTTTTTCCTACCTATATATGTATGTCAAAGTGAAGTGAAAGTATTAGTCGCTCAGCCATGTCCAACTCTTCGGGACCCCCATGGACTATAGCCAGACAGGCTCCTCTGTCTGTGGAATTCTCCAGGCAACAGTACTGGAGTAGGTAGCCATTCCCTTCTCCAGGGGATCTTCCTCACCCAGGGATCAAACCCAGGTGTCCTGCATGGCAAGCAGATTCTTTACCATCTGAGCCACTAAGGAAGCCCATATATGTATGCATATATACACATATATATGTGTGTATTTGTTTGTTTGTTCAGTTGCTCAGCCCTGTCGGACTCTTTGTGACCCCATGGAATGGAGTACAACAGGCCTCCCTGTCCTTCACCATCTCCCAGAGCTTGCTCAAACTCACCCCCACTGAGTCAGTGATGATAATTTTTCCATGTCTATGAAATGAAGAAAATAATTTGAGGACCTCTCTTCTCAATTTGTTATAAATACCAAGTGAGATATTGCATATAAATCTTAAAGCACAGTATCTGGTATGGGACAAATGCTCAGTAAAATTATTATTATTATGTACATGTATTAATTTTGTAACTAGAAATGCAGGCTATTTTTAAAGCCTGCAGAAGCTTTTTGTTTTTATTTTAGTTTTTTCAAAACATAGGGGACTCCTACATCACAGCCCCTGAGAGTTGTCTCCCTTCGCTCCCTGTCAGCAGTATCCTCCTCCAGGTGTGAAACTGGAGGGAGCAGTGAGTCATGGGCTGTTTCCTCTGCTGCCCTTGAAATATGGGCTGGCCTCTGATCCATGCTGCTCTTCGTGGAAAGTAACCAGCTTCTTTCTCTCTCTTTCTTAACACTGTGTTAGTTTCAGGTGTACAGCAGAGTGATTCATTTATACACATACACATATCCATTATTTTCCCATATCGGTTATTGTAGAATATTGAGTACTGTAATTTTGCAATATCATTATTGCTATACAGTAGGTCTTTGTCGGTTATCTCTTTTACATATAGCAGTGTGCATATGTCAACCCCAATCTCCCAATTTATCCCTCTACCCAACCTTTCTCCTTTGGTAACTATAAATTTGCTCTTGAAGTCTATGAATCAGTTTCTACTTTATAAATAAGTTCATTTGTCTCATTTTTTTTAGATTCCACATATAAGTAATACCATATATTTGTCCTTGATTTACTTCACTTAACTTGATAACATCTAGGTCCATCCATGTTGCTGCAAATGGCATTATTTCATTCTTTTCACGGCTAAATAATATTCCATTGTGTATATGTACCACATCTTCTTTATTCATTTATCTGCTGAAGGGCATTTAGGTTGCTTTCCTGTCTTGGCTATTGTAAATAGTGCTGCAACGAACACGACAGTGCATGCATCTTTTCAAATTACGTAAGCAGCTTCTTAACACACCAGCTTCAGCCTTCCCCACCCGGCTCCTCTTCCAGAGGCTACCAACCAATCGATAGAGGTTGATGAGATTCAAAAACGTTTTCTTTCTCTCTACTCCCAGCCCCAGCCGCAGGAACAGCATCTCTGCTCACCTCTTGGGGTCCTATTTCAGGCATTCATATCAAGGCTCCCAAGTTAATCCATATGCTGAGTAGAGACTTTTTCCCATAGACAGAGAAGATGCGCCTCAGCACCATCCCACCCCTCTGGATGGTCCCTATGATTGGGACCTGAGTTCCTTTTCTCCTTTCTCCAATCTCCTTAAGACTGGTTCTTACTCAAGATCACTCTGCCTTTGGTGCAGACTGGGGAATTGCAGGCATCATGCCAAATTAATGGTGCTGCATTGTATCCTGCAAAGAAATGTTTCTGACTTTCACAGAAGATCTGTTTCAGGGTCCTGATGATAATGCATAATTACACAAGCAATATGCAAATTAATACTCATTGTAGAAAATTCAAATAATCTAGAACTATGTTAAGAAAAGCAAAAAGTTTCTCCAACACCTCTCCTTCAGCCCCACCCCTCTTTCCAGAGGTAAACAACCCCTGGGAATAGATACAAATTTTCATTACTAGACACAATGCTGTAATGAAATTCTGTTACAGAGAACTTCATGCATTTGTGCAAATGTTTGCATAACACAGATTCCTAAAAGTGAAATACCCAGATCAAAGGACTGTTCATTTAAGCTATTGCTAAATATTGCCAACATGCCTTTTCAAAAGGTCAAATGAATTTCCAAGTTTGGCCTTTCATGTTGGGGCTGACTTCTTAAGATTTAACAAATAATTGTAGTAGGTGATTGGGGAAAGGTATTTTAAGTTTGCTTTAATCCTAATACTTTTCTTCCTTTCAAGGAGCCTCTACAAAGAGATTAATATTTATAGAGTAGGCATGCTCTCTATCTTGAACTTCAACATAAGATAGAAGAGATACCTGTGTGGTTGACCTGAAGGAAAGCGCAGTGAAAAGCACTGCAGAGCCTTGACAAAACTCTACCACCGCCCAAGTGAGAAGCAGGTCGTGGTCCAATCACATGTGATTTCAAAGCACAAACTAATGTTTGTTTCATATAATCTGCAGAGCAATATGATAAATCCCTATTTTTATTTTGATTTTACAGATGAAGTAATTAAGACTGTAAGAAGTTAAGTGACTGCCAAGGTCCCAGTTAGAAAATGAACAACATGAACTCAGATCATCAACTCTAAAAGCCATGCTCTTAGCCACATACAGACTACTTATCCACCATATTAGATAACCTCAACCTATAACAAGCACTCTTCTCTATCATCAGAAGTCCTAATTCAGTAGGTCACGGCATTTGACAAAATGCAACATCACCACTGTTACCAGTATACCTATGGAGTGAGCCACTGCAATAAGACAAGGAAAAATAAGTGTAAGAAATAGAATCAAACAGTATTAATTTGCAGATTCTGTGATTGTCCACACAGAAAATTCAAGAGTATCTATAAACTACTTAAGTTAAAGCTTCTGGTTACCAGATTAACATCCAAAATCAGTAAGATTTTCTGTATTACAATAAAATTAATCAAAAATCATAATAGCCAATAAAACAAAATATAGGAATGACTTTAATAAATATATGAAGTTTTTGCAGAGAAAATAATAAAACTTTATTGAAGGACATAAAGAGAAGATCCAAATAAATGGGAATACACACCATGACTATGGATGGGAGACTTGTATCATAAATGTCAACTCTCCCCAGACAGCAAGATAATGTTGTGCAATAGGAACTAAGACAGAGTGGAACTGACATGAGGATGGACAAATAGAAAGCTGTAACAGAAAAAGGAAGTCTAGGAACAGATCTGTATGCATATGGAAATGCACTACAGGCAGGAGGTTACATTACAAATCAGTGGAGACAGGGTAGACTATTCCCTAGTACTGGGGAAACTTGCCATCATGTGGAAAAAGTAAAATTAGATAGCTATTGCATGCTATGTATCAATGTGTGTGCACATTAAGTCACCTTGGTCATGTCCAATTGCTTGTGACCCATGGACTGTCTGTAGCCCGCCAGGCTCCTCTGTCCATGGGATTCTCCAGGCAAGAATACTGGAGTGGGTTGCCATGCCCTCCTCTAGGAGATCTTCCAGACCCAGGGATCGAACCTGGGTCTCTTGTGTCTCCTGAATTGACAAGCAGCTTCTTTTTTTCAGCCACCTGAAAAGCCCCCATATATCAACAGTTCTGAGAATTTTCTGAAAATTATTGGGAACCCATATAGCTTTTGTTTATACTGTACCTATCAATATTTACTATATAATAAACCTGAGAAATTTTAGACATATTTACTATTTCATTTAAAAATAATTGCTATAAATTATAGAATTTCTATAATTATATAATTATAATTCTATAATTTCTATAATTCTATAATTGCTATACATAACATAAATAACATATTTTCAATGAAAAAACTCTTTTCCAAAAAAATACCATCAGTGAGTGCCATTGTTTTACATTTTTGCAAATCTAATATCTGGCTGGATTTTTATATCTGGGTCTGCATTCACTTTATTGTGATATATTCTTTTGGGTGGAGTATAGAAAGAAGATCCAGCCTCACACAGATACATGGTTAGCAAAAGGAGGAGGATTTGAACAGCCTTTTCAGACTATTATTGTGAATTTCTTATTTTTTACTATACCAAAACTCAAGATGGAATAGATTTTTCAAGGTAAGCCACAATGTTGCAATATGGAACCTAAAACTTTATCAGTGAATTTTTTATACTCTGTTACATTAAAAATCCATTGGGCTAACACTTGAAAAGATCTTTTAACCAAACATGATTTTGTAATATCATATATTGGTCATTTAGAAAATACTGGTTCATTGAGTTAGGCTAATCTTCCAAATGCTGGCATGTTTTATCACAAAAATTACATTAAATTTACATTACTACCAATGTCACCAGAAAAGTGCTCTATTGGGAAGTTGTCAAATTCATGGTAACAGATGCAAGTTTTCCAAAATCCTAATCATCTTGAAAGCTCAGGTTGTATCACTGGCAACAGATACTGTCAGCTGTTTTCCTTGAAGTGACAGGCTCTCTTCACTCATTTTTGAGAAACTGACAAACACTCAAGCCTGAAAAAATGACAGTAGAAAACACATTTATTCTTTCAAGTAAAAATTATGTTCTATGAGAAAAAAAGGCTTCTGTGTACTCATTCTGTAATCCAGAATATTTTTAAAATGGGAAATACAGAATATATATATTTGCTTTTTTTTTTTAAGAGGGATAAGTCAAAATCCAGTTTTAAGTATTTACTGGGACTTCTCTGGTGGTCCAGTGGCTAAGACTCTGCATTCCCAATGCAGGGGGCCTGGGTTCATTCCCTGGTCAAGGAACTAGATCTCATATGCCACAACTAAGACCCAGTACAGCCAAATAAACAAGGAAATAATATTTTCTCAAAATGTACTGATGGGAGAGGAAACAGAGGAGAAGAGACAGGAATGAAAGCTAAACTTTTCTGCTGTACTTTGATTGAGGTTTTGACTTTGCAAACACATGAATATTTTAAATAACTAATAAACAAAATAAAAATGAAAAAATAAAAATAAAAGATGTACTCAAGGGTCAAGAGCAGATAAAATTAATAATTCTTATTGCTCCATCAAAACATTCTTAAGTAAAACTGGTGCTTGTTTTTAACTTATCAGTGCATGACAGTGAAGTATATAATGATTACCAGTAGAACTGGGGGCAGATTTAAGCCCTAACACATCCGTAATTAACTTAAATGTAAATGGTCTAAGTATATCAACTAAAGGACAAAGCTTGGCAGAGTGGATAGAAAATAATGATCCAATGATACGTTATCTAAAAGAAAAAGTGAGAGTGACAGTCGCTTAATTGTGTCTGACTCTTTGCAACCCCATGGACTGTAGCCCACCAGGCTCTTCTGTCCATGGAATTTTCCAGGCAAGAATACTAGACTGGGTAGCCATTCCCTTCTCTAGGGGATCTTCCCAAACCAGGGATTCTCTCCTGCATGGCAGGTGGATTCTTTACCGCCTGAACCACCAGGGAAGTCCTATCTATAAGAAACTCACTTCAAATATAATAATATTGGTAGACTAAAAGTAGACAGAAAAAGATATACAAACATTAACCAAAAGAAGGAGTGACTATACTAATATCAGATAAAGTAGACTTCAGAACAAAGAACATTGTAAGAGGAACAGTATATAAATATAAAAGGATTGCTCCACCAAGAAGACATGCTATCATGTTTATGCACCAATCAGAAGCAGACTGATAGAACTGAAAGAATACATAGACAAATACACAATTTTTTAAAACTCACAATTATAATTGATTACTTCAACACTCCACTGCCAGCAACTGACAGAAGTACTAGACAGAAAATCAGCAAGGATATAAAATAATTGACTAGCACTACTAACTGATTCACCTGATTTCTATGGAACGTGTCACTGAACAACAGGAGAGCACGCATTTTTTTCCATGTGCCCAAGGAATCCTTTGAGCAGGCTCTGGGAGTTGGTGTTGGACAGGGAAGCCTGGCATGCTGCAGTCCATGAGGGTTGCAGAGTCAGACACAACTGAGCAACTGAACTGAACTGAAGGAATGTTAAGACAGGACATATCCTAGTCCCCTAAACAAATATTAAATTTAAAAGAACTAAAATCACACAAATTATGTTCTCTGACCGTAATGGAATCAAACCAGGAATCAGTGACAGAAATATAATGAAAATCTCCCAAAACTTGAAGACTAAACAACATACATATAAAAAGTCTTGGAGTCAAAGAAATCTCAAAGGAAAATTTTTTTAAAGAATCAAATGAAAATGAAAATATGACTTACTGAAATAAAGGAAATGAAGCTAAAGTACTGCTGAGAGGGAAATTTATAATTGTAAATACTCACATTAGAAAAGAAGAAAGATCTCAAATCAATAACTGAAGTTCCCACGTCAAGAAACTAAAATAATAGTAAAATAAGCACAGGGAATACAGAAGGAAGATAATGATAAAGAAATCAGTGAAACCAAAACCAGCAAAAATAATAGAGAACAACAATGAAGCAAAACTCTAATTCTTATCCCCTAAGATCAACAAAAATGATAAACTTTTGGGAGACTGACAAACATAAAATGAGAGAACACACAACTCACCAATATCAAATGAAATGGGATAGCTCTACACACTCTGTAGCCATTAAAGAAATAATAGAGGATACTACAAACAACTTTGCATTTAGAACTTTGACCACTTAGAGAAGCATAAAATAGTTTGGCACTTCAATACTTCGGCCGCATGATGCAAAGAGCTGACTCATTGGAAAAGAACCTGATGCTGGAAAAGATTGAGGGCAAGAAAAGAAGGAGGTGACAGAGGATGAGCTGGTTGGTTGGCATCACTGACTCAATGGATATGAGTTTAAGCAAACTTCAGGAGATAGTGAATGACAGGGAAGCCTGGTGTGCTGCAGTCCATGGAGTTGCAAAGAGTCAGATATTATTTAACAACTGAACAACATCTTACAAAGCTAAATATGCACTTCCATGTGACTTGAAAATTGTACCCTTGGGAATTTATCTCAGAGAAATGAAAACTAATATTCACACTAAAAAATTATACAAGTGTTCATAGCAGCTTTATTCATAATAGCCCCAAGCTGGAAACCATGCAGATATCCTTCAATAGATGAACCAAACTGTGGTACATCCATCTATGAAATACTACTCAGCCAGCAAAAAGAATGAACGGCTGATACATGCAACAACTTGGATAGATCTCAAGAGAAATATGGTGACTGAAAAAAAGATAAACTCGGATGCTTATATACAGTATGATTCCACTTATATAACATTCTTGAAACGATAAAATGGAAATAGAAAATGATTAGCAGGTGTCAGGGATTGAGTGGGGGAAAGTAACTGTTGTCATTAAAGTAATGGAGCAAGGGGTCCCTATGATGGAGATATTCTGTATCTCAACTGTGGTGTGACTGCACAAGTCTATGCATGTGATAAAACGATACAGAACTAAATATGCACACACACAAGTACACACAAACCTGGGGAAATCTGAATAACGTCAATGGGTTGCATCAATGCCAATTTTCTGCTTGTGATATTGAACTACACAAAATGTTACTGTTGAGGGAAAACAGGTGAGAAGTAAACAGATATTCCTCTAATATTTCTTGCAACTGTATGCAATCTACAATCATCTCAATATACAGTGTTAAAAAAGAAGACAGACCACAGACTTAAGATGTGATGTTTATCATACAAAAAGATCAGGAACCAAATGTAAAGAATGCCCATGAAAATGACAACACAATAGTAAAAAAAAAAAAACACACACACACACACAAAAGGATATGAATTAAGAATTCACAGAAAAGGAAACTCATATATCCAATAAACAGATGAAAAGATGTTTAACTTCATTGATAATCAGGAAAAGGCAAAAATAAAATAACAAAACTCATTTCACACTCACCAGATTGGCAAACCTCTAACAGTCTTGATAGTTTATGGATGTCTGGTATGGATGCAAGGAAATGGCAACTCATACCCTGCTAGGAAGGGTGTAAATTTATACGATCACAGTTGGACAACAATTTGACAATGTTTATTAAAATCGAAAGCGTGCATACTGTTTCCTTTGTGCTTCTACTTCTAGATAACTACCCAGTATAAACTCTTGCTCCTGAGCTCAAAAAGCTATTTATACCACAGTGGCCACGATAGCAGTGTTTGGTAATAGTGACAAATAGAAAACAGCCTATATGTTATCAATAGGACATTGGTTGAAGAATCTGTGGTATGTTTCTATATTACAAACACTTTGAACAGTTCAAAAAATAAAAGAATTGGTCTATACGTATCAGCATGCATAAGTCCTGAAAACATAATGTTAGTGGTAACAGCAAGAGATAAATGGACATGTACAGGGTAATACCACGTCCTGTGTGTGTATACACACATAAGAAAGTAAAAACTCAAATATGTGGTTAAGAGGGACTCATTTTATTTCACAATGAGGTCACTCCTGGAAAGAAAGAGAACTAAGGAAGGATTTTCAGCTGAATCTTTAGGTGTTGTTCTTTCGTTTGCTTGCTTTAAAATTGATTTAAGTAAAGATCTTAGCACTGGTCAATCCTGGAAGGTGGATACAAATGCATTAGCCTTTTTTCTGTGCTAGCTTTACACCTGAAATTAAAACACACACAGAAAGAACCCAAGAGTGCTCCTTGACGTTTGGGCACAGCCATACTTGGAAGACGCGGCTCCAGGATGAATCAGTCTCCTGCTAAGGCAGCTGCATCATGAGAAGCAGGAGCAGGAGTTGGGTGGGGGCTCAGAGGAGGAGGAGGAGTGGCTCTCCCTGTTTATAGTCCCCCTAAGCAGCACCTTTTCAAGAATATTTCAGGTGATAAGTTACTATAAACGCTGTTAAGGCTGTGATGACATATATTCAAGGAGTCTGCGAGAAAGCATAGCTCAGGCTGTCTGTGTTTCAGCGATGAGACAGGAGTAGGTGGTTAAAGAGAATCCCTCTTCATCCTCCTGCTGGTTTCTAGGCTGTTCACCCCTCATGTTAGAACTTGGCTACACTTCTGTTGTGGGGGCTTCCCTGGTGGTGCAGTGGTAAAGAACCTGCCTGCAATGCAGGAGACACAGGAGAAGCGGGATCGATCCCTGGGTTAGGAAGATCCTCTGGAGAAGGAAATGGCAACCCACTCCAGTATTCTTGCCTGGGAAATCCGATGGGCAGAGGAGCCGGGCAGGCTACAGTCCATGGGGCCGCAAGAGTCAGACACAACTTGGCGACTAAACCACGATCACCACATTTCTGCTGTAACAGCTGCTAAATGGATAACTTTTAGGCTATTTCAGAGGTGCTGACTTTCATAATACAGTTGTCCTCACTGTCCTCGGGTTCAGCATCTGCAGATCCAGAAGGCTGGCATGAGGACTTGAGCACACTCAGCTGTGGGTAACTGTAGGGGTCCTGGAATAAATCCCCAGGGATCCCAAGGGGCCATTGTACTCTTGGAAGCACAGGACATCATTCCTATCACTGGAATCAGGATAACATTTTCCCTCCTCCCCATATCAGTGTCTTGTTGCCAGAATTTCTTGTCCTGAGCACTGGTGACATTTGGGGCCAAATCGATCTTCACTGGGGAGAAAGGAGCTGTTCTGTGCACTGAAGGAGGTTCAGCAGCATCCCTGTTCTCTTCTACCAGACGCCAAACACACCCCCACCACCCCAGTTATGACACTGAAGAATGTCTCTGTTGGATTTCCTTGGTGATCCAGGAGCTTCCTGGAGGCTCAGATGGTAAAGAATCTGCCTGCAATACAGGAGACCTGGGTTTGCTTCCTGGGTCAGGAAGATTCCCTGGAGAAGAAAATGGCAACCCACTCTAGTATTCTTGCCTAGAGAATCCCATAGACAGAGGAACCTGGTGAGCTACAGCCCATGGGGTCTCAAAGAGTTGGACACAACTGAGTGATTAACACATACATACATATGACTGAGTGACTAACATATATGTTAGTCACGCATACATATCAGTAGCTAAGGAGCTTCCCGGGTGGCTCAGCAGTAAAGAACCTGCATGTGATGCAGAAGACACAGGAGATGCCGCGGGTTTGATCCCTGGGTGGGGAAGATTCCCTAGAGGAGGGCATGGCAACCCACTCCAGTATTCTTGCCTGGAGAATCCCATGGACAGAGAAGCCTGGTGGGCCACAGTCCGTGGGGTCACACAGAGTCTAAAGCGACTGAGCACACACACACCAAGTAGCTGAGACTCTGTGCTCCCAATACAGGGCACCTGGGTTCAGTTCCTGGTCAGAGAACAAGATCCCACATGCTGCAACTAAGATCTGGGGCAGTCAAATAAATAAATTAAATTGATAAATATTTTTAAAAAATGAATGTCTCCAGATGTTGCCAGATGTCCCCTGGGGCACCAAATCACCCCTGGTTGAAAACCACCGCTCCCGAGACTGGCCCGATGCACAGTCATTGGGACGCTGGTCGGCGAGCTTGGTCGTGCTCAGGACGCACAGACATCTTTCTTCACCACGGCAGACAAAACCTGCCTCGTTTACTGAAAGGTTCCCCAGTAGTTTCTCTCTCACAGATCCGTTATGCTGCACCTTATATTTAAAAGGAAATACGCTGGCCTTCCAGAACCACTTCCAGTTTTTGAAACTCTCTGCGGTTGCATGTTTACAGGCAAAGCCAGACTCATTTGGGGATGACGCTGCATGGTTTAAGAATCTTGTGCTGCCTGGGGACCGGCCTCCACGTCTGAGTTATCTGGCAACAGAAGGGCGAGCAAGTCCAGCACACATCACTCCTGACTAATCTTTTAGAATCAGTATACTGAGTCACTTAGTACATGACATTTATTTGTACAGTACCCTCCTTAAAAACGTGATTTATTTATCCATTTTCCAGTTGCTTCTTCTCTCTCCATCTCCCAGTGAATTAAATATCTGTGCTCAAGCCCCAGGGACCTTCTCTCAAATGCTCTATCCAGGCTGCATATATACATATGTGACTACAGTGAGACTCCACTTATTTATTTTGGTCGCACTGCATGTGGGATCAAATGGGATCCCTTGACCAGGGAACGAACCTGCAGCCCCTGCTCTGCAAGCTGGAGTCTTAACCACTGGACCATTAGAGAAGTCCCTAGGCTGCTTCTACTTCTGTCCATGCTGTTTCTTCCTCTGGAAACAGACTCCCTCTCCCCAGTTCCTCTCCCAGGCCATCCAGCCATGTAACCTCATGGCATCTCGGACTTGGGGTTGCCAGGTTTAGCAAACAAAAATACAGGGTGCTCAGTTAATGCTGATTTCAAACAAATAAGCAAAAATTTTAGTATAAGCATATCCTCAATATTGCACAGGACAAACTTATACTTAAAAAAGTTATTTGTTGTTTATCTGAAATTCAAAGTTAACCAGCATTTTATCTGGTAATCCTACATGGACTTCTCCTGTGACGCACTTACCACAAGTGGAAATTATATTTTTCTTTGTGTGATTAGCTCCATGAAGGCAATGAACAGGTTTATTTGTTATTTATTTTTAAATATGTAAATTATTATTATATATAATTTATTAAAATTAAAATATTATTTATTTATTTATCCCCTGTTTTATTTCTGCTCTGAGCACCAAGCTTTGAGCATAGAGAGCCTGGGATGAATTCTGATAGGTGAATAGATAAGCATGCGAAGGAAGGAGGGAAGAAGAGAGAATAGAATAGCTAGGTAGGAATGGAACTCATGTAGAGTATGTTCTGTTGTTAATGAACTGCTGTTAGGTCTTGGGAAGCACCATACTTCTTATACTTCTGAAACTTTGCCTGTTCCCTTCCTCATCTGGTTAATGAACCCAGGGTCTGGGGTCCCCGGACTGGGTCAGAACCTCTGCACTCCCAATATACCCAGATCTTCCCTCTGATGAAGCATTTACATGTTATATAATTATCTGCTAATATATCTGTCCCTCTCACTAGCCCATAAATTCCTTGAGGACAGGCATGATGTCTCATTCATCTTGGAAACCATGTAACTAGGCAAAGCTGGTAAATATCCAACCAGTGTTCACCGACATGTTGAGATATCAAGCTGACTGCCTAGTCTTAATGTAGCCACGAGTAACAACCTCTGCTTCTACCCTTGGCCACCTTCAGGCTGGTCCTGGCACACCTTCACATCAAAAACAGATTAACAAAAAGAGAATGAGAAACAAAACCAGCAAACCCATCCCTAATAGTAAGTAATGTCCTTTTATTTTTAACTGAAGGTTTTATTGGGAGATAGCGGTTTTGCTCATCCCAGATTTCTAAATGTTCTCTTGATTTGCATCTTTTCTCCTTATATACCCTTTACCCCTCCCTGAATCTTTTATTTCTTCTCCCTTTGTGTGCCACACTGGCTCCAGGGTGCCCACATACCTGCCCCATCCCATTACCTGTAGTTTGTGGGTTCTATCTCTTAGGTATGGTTCTTTAGTCCTCTCTGGACTTTTTCAATTTGCATCCCACTCAGAGAATCCTCAACCCCCTGAGAGAATTATTCTTGGGAATCAACTTCCTTAGAAGCTAGACAAGGACAGGGGAATTTTAAACCAGTAATTTAATTATGGCTTCTTGTCACACCAGAAGATGGCACATTCAATTACAGAATAGGACTGGGGTTAAAGTAGAAAATCATGCTTATTCAATGCAGAGAATGTAAGCTTTCTAGAGTTAAGACCAGAACTACTGAGAAATGAGACGTGACGAGAGGGAAACCAATAGCAGGAAAGGGGACCTGAGAAGAAACTGATGAGATTCTGAAGTTCAGAAGTTCTGATGTTTAGAACGACTCTTAAACATCTCCCCTTTGCCTAAAAATGACGGTGCCTCTTCTCTCAGGATGGTTCCTTCCAGGGCTCTTGTGATTTCTCTTCTGTATGGGGCACTTGAGCCTGATGACACCTTAATAGAGTAGATAGGAGGCCACCAGGTAAAGAACCTGGAGCACTTCCAAGGAATACTTCTGAAAACACACATTCTCATTCTATTATTCCCTCCTACTTTTGGTGTCAGAGGCATATATGTATAATTTTTGTAGCTTCCTGCTGTATTGACCCTTTCATCATTATAAATGTCCCTCTTTGTCTCCAGTAACATTTTTTGTCTAATCTATTTTGTTCATCATTAGTATAACCACTTCTGATCTCTATGCTTGCATGATATATATTTTATATCTTTTTATTTTCAACCTATTTGTGTCTTTGAGTCTCAAAGGTGTCTCTTTTGGGCAGCATATAGTTGGATCCTATTCTTCTAAAATCCAGTCTGATAATCTCTGCTTTTTGAATGGAGTGTTTAATCCATTTACACTTAATGTAATTGTTGATATGGTTGTATTTACTCCTGTCATTTTATTTGTTTTCTATGTGCCCCATGTCTTTCTTGTTCCTTTGTTCCTCTTTTATTGACCTCTATGTTAAATAGATATGTTATAGTTAACAATTTTAATTATTTTGTCTCCTTTTTTTTTCTACTACATTATTTTGAGTTATATATTTAGTGGTTGCTCTGGAATTCCTTTCAACTTTTTTTTTTTTAACGGCCAAAATTTAATATAGTGCCATTAAACACAATATTCAGATAGTCCACTTTTCAAGCACATGAAAGTTATCAACTTTTAATTCTCATAAAAATCCTAAAATTTTGTATCAGTGGATCTTATCACTTACTTGAGAGATCAATTGTTTTATTCCATGGTTTATCAAACATCTACATGTGTCAGATCCTGTTACAGACATAATGGACTCAAGAGGACAGCTACAGGATTTTTTGGGCTTCCCTGGTGGCTCAGATGGTAAAGTATCCACCTCAATGCAGGAGACCTGGGTTTGATCCCTGGATTGGGAAGATCCCCTGAAGAAGGGAATGGCAACCCTCTCCAGTATTCTCGCCTGGCAAGTTCCATGGACAGAGGAGCCAGGTGGGTTACAGTCCATAGGGTCGCAAAAAGTCGGACACGACAGAGCACTGAGCAACTGACACACAAAAACACACACTGTTTTATTTCATGAAGGTTATCAAACATCTACATGTGTCAGACCCTGTGGCAGACACAGGGGACTCAGAGATGAACAGGTCATGGCTTCTGCCCTCAAAAGAGATGAGACAAGAAAAGCCAGCTGTTATGGTGCAGTGTGATTAGTGCAACTCTACAGAGAATGCATGGGGTAATAGGTTATGCCCATGAGCACCAAAAGGAGGCAAGTCCATTCAATCTGTAGGAGTCAGAAAATGCTTCCAAGAAAGCAAGAAGCCTGAGCTATTTATTGAAGAATGAGTAGGAGTTATCTGGTCAGAGAAGTGGGAACCAGGGCTTCCAGAAGGAAGGAACAACCTGAACCAAAGCCTGGAGGCACGACAGGCTGTGAGCCTTGAAAGTAACGCAGGGAGGTGAGGGCAGCTAGATAAGATCCTAGCTGGGCATGTAGAGGGCGAAAAGCTAGAAAGACAGACTGCGACACTGTCAAAAAAGGAATTTAGCTTCATCCTAAAGGCAGTGGTGAATTCCAGATGGATTTAAGCAATGGGTCACACTTGCATTCTGGAAAATGACTGTCGATTATTTGGAAGATCCATGAAACAAGATACAACCAGAGGCAAGAATCAGGAAGGTAATGGGGACTGTTGAGGAAATAGTTTCAGTTCAGTTCAGTTCAGTTGCTCAGTCACATCCTCAACTCTTTGCGACCCCATGGACTGCAGCATGCCAGGCCTTCCTGTCCATTACCAATTCTCAGAGTTTACTCAAACTTATGCCCATTGAGTCAGTGATGTCATCCAACCATCTCATCCTCTGTCGTCCCCTTCTCCTCCTGCCTTCAATCTTTCCCTCATCAGGATCTTTTCAAATGAGTCAGTTCTTCACATCAGGTGGCCAAAGTATTGGAGTTTCAGCTTGAGCATCAGTCCTTCCAATGAATGTTCAGGGCTGATTTTACTTTAAGGGTGAAAAGAAACAAGAACCAAGGTAATCTGATTCCCAAGATAATCTGCTTTTCCCACTACATCATGTTGCCTTCAAATAATGATGTTTCCTTTCTGCCTCAAGTTAAGAAATTTTAATTTAATCCCAAAATAAACTCCATAAAATGAATTCAGACTTTCGTATCTCTCACATAAGTTAACCACATTCAAAAATGAGAGGAAAAAATGCTAAAAGAGTTTTTCTTCCCATGACGATTAAACTCAAGTATATTTTGTATTTTCAAGAGAAATATTGGGCCCCTCCATTTTTAATAACAATTTAAAAACAGAAATATGAAATTTCCTAACTCCTAAAGACTGACTTGATATTAACTGAATAATGACTATTTCTCCGACACACAGAGCACAATTTCTCAGAGCACTTCAATCTACAATATTTATTCAGGACATACTGAGCATATGGGATCATTCAAACAGCAGTAGAAGCAAACTAAAATACATAATATCCAGCATCTCGGATCAAAGAATTTTCAGTCTCATATAAGAGGGTCTTTTTGTAATTTCATGAATGTTTTTGACATCCTCCCAAAATTGAATGCCTTTAACTCAGCAATGCCACTTGAAATATTTTTATTCATATGTAAAAATGAAAGATATTGATGTTTATAACAGTAAAAGTATAAAGTAGCTTAAATGTCCATTAATAGGGAATGGTTGGATATACCTAGACATTGGGAAAATATCCAATCATCAGAAAGGATGAGATAATTCTGTATTATTGACATAGGAAGATGGCTATGATACACTGTGAAAAAACTAGGCTATGTTCAGTACCTACAATATGATTTCCTTTATTATAAAACACATATGTAAGTATACGTGTCAAATAACAGACTGAAAAGACAGATGCCAAATCTGATGGTCGTTTGGGGTGGGATATGGCTTTTGCTTTCTACTTTTTACACGTCTGCCTGAGTCTTCAGAATGAGCAGATATGCCTTTAAAAAGACTTTTTAAAAGCTTATTGACAGTATCTATGCAAACCCTGCTATAAATGGCCACTCACTTACTCCAGTCTCTTACATCTCAGCCAGCCAAAGAGAAAGAAAAATGTCAACTTGATTAGCCAGAAATTGCTATAAAGAATAGTCAGTGAAGTAAGTCAGACAGAGAAAGAGAAATGTCATATGACATCACTTCTATGTGGAATCTAAAAAGAAATAATACAAATGAACATACAGAACAGAAACACAACTCACAGACTTAGAGAACGAACTTCTGGTTGCCAGAGGTGGGAGGGATGAGGGGAAGGGATAGTTAGGGAGTTTGGAATGGACATGTACACACTGCTATATTTAAAATGGATAGCCAACAAGGACTGCTCAATGTTATGTGGCAGCCTGGGTGGGAGGGGAGTCTGGGGGAGAATGGCTACCTGTATATATATGGCTGAGTCCCTTCCTTGTTTACCTGAAACTATCACAACATACCCAAATACAAAATTAAAAGCTGTTTTTAGAAAAATATTCAGAGGTTCAACTACGGCCCTTTCAGAGAACACTGCGGCAAAGTTTGGCCAGAGGGTTCGGCTTCCTGGCTTCAGTACACAAGCTAAATATTTTGTTGGGGAATACCATTCCAAAGTAAATGTCTTAAAACAAAGCTGTTTGCTATCTTAATATCCAGTTAACACTAGCACTGCTTTGTTGATTTGCATTCAATATGCCTACTTCATTCAATAATTTTCTTTTCTTTTTTTAATTCTATTTATTTTTATTCTGACCAAACTGGGTCTTCGTTGCTTCATGCAGGCTTTCTCTAATTGTGGCAGGTAGGGGCTACTCTCTAGTTGCAGAGCATGGGTATCTCATTGCAGTGGTTTCTCTTGCTGTGGAGCACGGACTCTAGAGCATGGGCTCAATAGTTGTGGCACATGAGCTTAGTTGCCCATACAGGTGGGATCTTCCCTGAGCAGAGATCAAATCCATGCATCCTGTATTGACAGGTGGGTTCTTAACTACTGGACCACCAGGGAAGTCCTATAGTTTTCTTTTCTGGGGCCATGTTCTTGCAACAGTCACTCTCAGTATCACAGTATCTGGTTTTTATAATTTATTTTTCTTTGACTGTGCCGGCTCTCAGTTGAGGCACACAGGATCTTCCATCTCTGTTGTGGTATACGGGTTCTTTTAGTTGCAGCCAATGGGATCTAGTTCCCCAACTGGGGATCGAACCTGGGTGCCACCCCCCCCATATTGGGAGCTCAGATTTAGCTACTGGGACCATCAGAGAAGTCCCCCACAGCATTTGACTTTTCTTTAAATATAAATTTATTTATTTTAATTGGAGGCTAATTACTTTACAATATTATATTGGTTTTGCCATACATCAACATGAATCCGCCACGGAGCACCTGACTTTTAATGCTATGGATAAGGAGGGGACAATCAGTTCTATTGTTCACCAGTGGGAAGCAATTGCCTTCTCAACCCTTGGAATCTCCATAAAACCATCAGTAGTAGAAGACTGACCAACCACTCTGACTTACTTGGGAATGATGGTTTCCCAGTATGCGGGACTGCAGCACTAAAATCAGGACACTAAATCGGGACACTCTCAGGCAAAGCAGGGTGTTGAATACCCTGGCAGGGGAATACCCCAGTAGTGGCCATTGTTGGGTATTTTTTCAGACAGCATTTTTCTACTCAAGACTTCTTCATTACGAGAGATTATGGATGCTTCAGGGCCCATGTGAGTGATTTCCCACAAAATACTCTTTACAACCAAATTCCATCAAATGAATCATTGCTATGTTCAAAGATGGCCTTTCAAATGGGATTTCCTGAGTGCTGCTCTCCATTTTCCCCGCTTAGTCCTTCAGCAAGTTCACAGGAAAATAGAATAGTGATCTCGATCTTATAGCTTAACGCAAAGTCATTTATAGTCATTAGCCCCATACATATCTCCAGAGAGAGAATCTTTAACGGGATGGGGGTGGTGTCCAGGCACAGGTGATTTAATTATGTGGCAGGGGAAGAGAAACTGACCCAATGGAAGACAGGTAGGGTTGGAAACTTGACTGTTCTTCTTGGTTCTTATAGTTTGAGAAGAACTTGTTAAAACACTCAGGCTTCAGTGCTCTGCACCAGAGGAGTTAATCATACATATGTCATGGCTAGGCTTATCATGATTACAAGTTAGAAGGAAAAAAGTCAGTTAAGTATTAGCAGAATGATGCTAAATTTTGATCCAGGGCTGATTTTAGTAAAGCTTGACTTTGCATAATATGTTTAAACATATTATGTTGTTATTCAGTTGTTCAGTTATGCTGGACTCTTTGCGACCCCTTGGGCTGCAGCACCCAGGCTTCCCTGTCCTTCATTATCTCCCAGAGTATTATATACTACATGCATTTATTATTTTCACATAAAGGAGTGGAAATTTACTTTGCAAGCTCATTTTCTTTTGAGACTTTAAAAACACCTTGCGATCACTCTCTTCTATGAGACTGAAATTTTTTTGATCCAAGATGCCATGTAAAGATTTTACATATTGTAGGTTTCCTCTGCTGCTGTGTGAATGGTACCACACACTTAGCATGTCCTTAATAAATATTCTAGACTGAGTTGAAGTGCTCTGAGACTGTTGTTATTATTATTCAATTAATACCAAGTCAGGCTTTAGGAGTTAGGAAATTTCATATTTCTGTTTTAAAAATGGAGGGACCTGGGATTTCCTTGGTGGTCTAGTGACTAAGACTCTTAAGCTTCCAATCCAAGGGGCCCAGATTCAATCCTTGGTCAGGGAACTAGATCCCACATGCCACAACTAAGACTGGTGCAGCCAAAAAAATAAATAAAATACATATTTTAAAGTGGAGGGACCTACTATTTCTCTTGAAAATGAAAAATACACTTGAATTTAATCAAGTCATAGAACTTAGCACATGGGAAGAAAAACTTTTTTAGTATTTTTCCCCTCGTTTTTCAAGGTAGTAACTTTTTCATACATTCCAGTCTTGAAAGTGAGTGACAGCTCATATTTGACCCCTGGGAAGGACGAGAAAGCTTAGTGCTGTATCTCTGGCTTTTACTCATTCCCACAAAACAAGAATGAGGGGCTTCCCTGGTGGCTCAATGGTAAGGAATCTGCTGGACAATGCAGAAGACACGAGTTTGAGCCCTGGTTTGGGAAGATCCCACATGCTGCAGAGCAACTAAGCTCATGCACTGCAACACTGAGCCTTTGCTCTAGAGCTCAGGTACTGAAACTCCTGAGCGGATGCAACGCAGCTGCTGAATCCGCGGCACCCTAGAGCCTGCGCTCCACAGCAGAAGAAGCCACCACAAGGAGAAGCCCATGAATGGAGACTAGAGAGGAGCCCCGCTCATTGCAACTGGACAAAAGCCCCCACAGCAACCCAGCACATGCTATACACACACACATACACACACACACACACATATATTTATTAATTTTACATATAAATGATCGACAGAAAAACCTTTCTGGATTAGATATCACAGAGCTTAAAAAAAAAAAAAGCCACAACATATAACGGCATTCTATAAGGAACTCTAAACTATTGGGAGAAAATGTTAACAGTCACACATGGACCAGGTTCACTGGCTGAGTTCTTTGCCTCTTTTCGCTCCCTTGTTTAAATGAAATTTTCATTTTGGAACAATCTTAGATTTACAGAAAAGCTGCAATAATACAGAGTTCCCAAGTACCTTTAACTCAATTTCCCTCACTATTAACATCTTACCAAACAATGGTATGTTTGTCAAAATTAAGAATTTAACATGGGTACATTGCTGTACCCATGTTACATGGGTACTTTTTTTCCCCAAGTTTAGAGTTCCTTATAGAATGCCGTTATAAGTTGTGGCTTTTTTTTTTTTTTTAGCTCTGTGATATCTAATCCAGAAAGGTTTTTCTGTCGATCATTTATATGTAAAATTAAATATATATATATGTTTATATAGGCTGTGCTGGGTTGCTGCGAGGGCTTTTGCAAGTTGCGGGGAGTCAGTCACTATGTTGTGTCTGACTCTTTGTGACCCAAAGCACACCAGGCTTCCCTGTCCTTCACTATCTCCCGGAGCTTGTTCAAACTCATGTTCATTGAGTTGGTGATGCCATCCAACCAGCTCATCCTGTTTCGCCCGCTTCTCCTCCTGCCCTCAATCTTTCCCAGCCTCAGGCCTTTTCTGAGTCGGCTCTTCGTATCAGGTGGCCAAAGCACTGGAGCTTCAGCTTCAGCATCAGTCCATGGATACATTACTATTCACTAAACCACAGACTTGATCTGAATTCACTAGCCTGTTTTTAAATTAGGTATATCCAATGTGCAATATTATATGTTAAAGGTGTACCACATGATGATTCATAATTTTTAAAGAACTTTTAAAAAGTAAAAGTAGAACTTTTCTACTCTTTCTATGGAGTAGAACGGTAAACTCCATTTACGGTCATTACAAAATACTGCCTCGATTCCCTGTGCTGTACAATATATCCTTGCAGCATCTTTGTTTTATGCATAATAGTTTGTACCTCTTAATCCTCTATCCCTGTCTTGCCCCTCCATGATTCCCTCTCCCCAGTGGTAATCACTAGTTTGTTCCCTGTATCTGTGTGTCTGTTTCCTTTTTGTTATACTTACTAGTTTACTTTATTTTTTTAGATTCCACATAGTTTTTCTACTAATTTTTTTTTTCTGTTCCAGGATCCAATCCAGCATCCCACACTGCCTTTAAAAAAAAATGTTTTTTAAATGTTGTATTGGTTTCTGCCATATAACAAGACAAATCAGCCATAATTATACATACAACCCCTCTGTCTTTAGCCTCTGTGCCCTCCACTCATCCCATCCTTCCAGGTCATCACAGAACTCCACCTGGGCTCCTTACACTATACAGCAACTTCTCACCAGCTATCCATCTTACACCTGATAGTGTATATATGCTGATGCTACTTTCTCCATTTGTCTCACTCCCTGCCCTCCATGTCCACAAGTCCATTCCCTGCATCGGTGTCCCATTCCTTCCCTTCAAATAGGTTCATCAATATCATTTTTCTAGATTCCACATATATGCCTTAAAATACTATATTTGTTTTTCTCTAACTTACTTCACTCTGTATAACAGGCTCTAGGTTCATCCACCTCACTAGAACTGACTCAAATTCATTCTTTTATGCTGCATAATATTCCATTGTATGTAAGTACCACCTCTCCTTTACCCATTCATCTGTTGACGGACACCTAGGTTGCTTCCATGTCCTGGCTATTGTAAACAATGCTGCTATGAACACTGGGGTACGTGTGTCTTTTTCGATTACCACATTGTCTTTTTTTTTTTTAACTATTTCTTTCTTTCCTTGGCTGTGCCGGGTCTTAGTTGCAGCACTTGGGATCTTCAATCTTCACTGCGGCGTGCAGCATCTTTTTTGTTGCAGTATGGAAATTCTTAGTTGCAGCATTTGAATTCTTACTTATAGGACTTAGGTCCCTGACCAGGGGTAGAACCTGGGCCCCCTGCATTGGGACAGTGGAGTCTTAGCCACTGGACCACCAGGGAAATCCTCCACATTGCTTTTAGCATCACTCTCTGTTAAGTAGTCAGAGCTACCTTATTGTCATGAGGACAAGCAGCCTCAGCTCCATTTCTTCATTGGAGTATGTTAAAAATAAGACAACAGGGTTCAAATGGAGTTGCTTCTGCTAAGCTCCACGTCACCAAGACTTGACTTCATTACAAATTTGGCTCTACCAGAAATGGAATCTTAAACAAGTAGATCAGGAATCTCCTGATTGGCATTTATTTGTAATCTGCCTGCTAGACCCCTGCTACCCTCATAAGACAAGCAACTTTTTGCAATAATAACCAATACGCTCTTTGGCCCAGGGCACTGTCTTGTTCCTGCTCCCTTCTGCAGACAAAATCTCTTGCCTTGGACAGTCCTTTGGCACTCCTTTCTATTTGCTAGATTGGATGTTGCCCGATTCATGAGTGGTTGAATAAAACCAATAAGACATTTAAAATTTACTCAGTTGAATTTAATGAGCGTATTCTCGCATTGAACACGTTTATCTATTCTTTATTCATTCAACAGATATTAATGGAGCCCTTGCCAAGTGCTGGGCAAATAAAGCAGGTATGATCCCTCTGCTAACAGAATTGAGGGGAAATAGACAGTAATGATGTGATGGGAAAGCAACAGGGAAAGCCTGCTTGAAGCATTGATATTTGAGATCTAAAAGCGTGAGAAAGAAAAGTTCACCAGAAGAGAAAGCAGAGAATCCAGGGGAAGAATAGCTTCCCCATCTGAAGGTAAACACACAAGACAGAAAAACACACACGAGAAGATTCAGGTGAGGCTGGGACGGAAGACAGAGGAGACGCCCTGTTATTTACAAAACGAAAGCTGCAACTGACAACCGCGTGCTCACTGCTTTTTCTTCTGTGTCCCTGCAGCAAGAGGTTCATGTTTTACCACAAGCTGGCTGGGGCCATCATCTCTCTAGCAGGGAGCTCCTTGAAAGAAGCGTCTCTGCCTTGCTCATCTCCGTTTCCTTCCCCATTCTCAGCGCCAAGCAGAGCTACTGCAAAAAGGATCAAAACATGTGTTTGTTGAACCAGATTAGACTCCCCGTTCCAGTCTATCCTCTTTACTTTCGCTCCACTCTGTGTGTTGTTCAGTGGCTAAATCGTGTCCGCCTCTTTGGGACCCCGTGGACCGCAGCACACCAGGCTCCCTGGAGTTTGCTCACACTCAAGTCCACTGAGTCAGTGATGCCATCCATCCTCTGTCACCCCCATCTCCTCCTGTCCTTTGTCAAGCATTATTTTCTCTAAAACTTCCACTTCTCACTTGCTCTGAACTTTCAAACATTACATAGAAGAGAACTCTCTTCCTCCACAGGGAGGGGTTGTACCCCCAAGACAATAGAGATGTGTGGGGAGAGGAACCAGATTCTAAAACGTGATTTGTTTATTGAGAAGCATGATTCAGAGGAAGAGGGAAAGAGAAAGGGGAAGGAGAAAAGAGAGGAGAGCAAAGGGGCCTCTGAAAGATGCTCCAGTGGCTCTCTGAGGTTGGCAGGATTATTTTTTTATTTGGCTCTGCCAAATAAAAGAGGCGGACACGATTTAGCCACTGAACAACACACAGAGTGGAGCAAAAGTAGAGAGGATAGACTGGAACGGGGAGTCTTAGTGGTGGCATTTTTAGCTGCAGTGGGCAGAATCTTTGGTTGTGGCACGTGGAATCTACTTCCCTGAGCGGGGATTGAAGCCAGGCCCTTANTGGACTGTGAAGAATGTTGAGCACCGAAGAACTGATGCTTTTGAACTGTGATGTTGGAGAAGACTCTTGAGAGTCCCTTGGACTGCAAGGAGATCCAACCCGTCCATTCTCAAGGAGATCAGCCCTGGGATATTTTTGGAAGGAATGATGCTAAAGCTGAAGCTCCAGTACTTTGGCCACCTTTTGCAAAGAGTTGACTCATTGGAAAAGACTCTGATGCTGGGAGGGATTGGGGGCAGGAGGAGAAGGCGACGACCACAAGTATGAAATAGCTTAAACTCTGGATGATTTTACCAAAATTAATTTGTAAATGAGCTCTAATTGGCTTAAAGGAAAATAAATGATAGAGAAATTCTCATAAATGTAAATAAAACTACTCTGAATGAATTTCAAGTTAACATGATCTGAGAAATATTCAGCATTAAATTAATATCTAGTATTAAAGTTAGCTTGTTTGTTCTTTTAATTAATAAAGACATGTATTTAGAGTCATCAATCTTGAGTATGATATTTTTATTTTGCCTAGGTTTATGGAAAGACAGTAAGTTCCTATTATTTTTGCTGCAAAATTTCTCAGCAAGAAAAATAACATGATCTGATAAAACTTTAAGTAAACAAAATGTAAATGAGATAATATGTTTAGGTAAACTCTCTAGAAATAGTTATGTTTTAGGACTGTCTACTTAAAAATAAATTTTCCAGATTTTTGATAACGTGAAACTTTAGAGTATTGCTAAATTAAGTAGAAAGATGAGCATTCATTGAATATTCAGGTCATTCCAAATAAGATAAAACACTGGAACAATAATCACTAAATAGGTCTATCTCTTTTGTCTCCTTATGAGAGAACAACTAAAGATGTTTGGGTTTATTTTACATATACCTTGTACCACATTAAGGAAAGAAATTATGTTGTGAGAAAATGTATATTTCTAGAAGTTGTCATAATATGTTTATAAGTTTGCCAAACAGGAAATGCTGGTTTGATAAACCATCAACAGCTATTTATTTCTTGGTTTTTGCTAGAAATTAAGGTTTGTGAAGGTTAAAAATTGTAACATATAATTAAGTCCACTAGAAATAGTCAGGGAAACATTTCAATATGCAAGAAAAGTAAGACATGTGTTTCAGTAAAAGAAGGCATAAGAATGAAAATTGCACTTGTTAAAGGAAAAGAAAGTGATTAAAAAAAAAACAAACTGGTTATTTATAAATGTGAAACAAAAAAGGGAGAAACTAATACGGATAGAGAATATTATAAAATTTGGTAGACAAGGAACCCGGAGGAAAAAAGTTTTGTACATGGTCAAGATTGGCTTAGATTTAATTTAATTAAGTAAATGAATTTTGTTACTAAAAGTAAGCTGATCCAAGACTGGAGTTTGGTTTTCTCTCTCTGTTAAGAGATCTAAGTTTTCTTGGACTATTGAGCTGTTTTTTTATTACAGATTGTAAATTTCTTTACCTTTTAAGTAATCTGTTGTAACATTCTGTACTTGCATTTAAAATATTTTATTGTCACTATGGTTAAGTGATTAGGTATTATTTCACAGTGACCTATGATCACATTTATCCAAATATTTTAAAGCCTTTTTGATACCTTTAACATACATCCCAAGGATTGAATTCAAATTGAAATTCTTGTGACCTCTAGCTACTCTGGGATTCTTCAGAGGGCCCCTTGGGGCATCTCAGAAAAAAAAAACAAAACTCTGAACTAATTAGAAGTATTTTGTACATTAAATTACATGAAAAATGTTATCACAGGGGTGGTGATAAATCTTCTTTGGTTATCTTGTAAACATCATAAATGTTATGGAAATTATATGAAATTTGTAAAAATTAGATATGTCCTGGTATAATGTGATAGTTATCTTAAAATATATGTTATAGCAATAGCTAATTTTTTTTTGTCTCGTACATTGTAGTCAGATGTGTCCTTTAGTCTTTTGTCACTCATAGACTGTTATTGTGTCACTGATGCTTTTGCAAAAAGGTTTTATCTTCAAGACATACTATAGAAAGGACTTTTTGACAAGTACAGATTTCTGATACCTTTCATATCATATGGCTGAAATTAAAGAAATCTAATAGGTCTAAGGGGAACCCTGATGGCTTAATAAAACTACTAAAAAGTAAGATCAAGGATTAGTTACATATGACCTAGTGAACTGATGAATATGATTATAGTTTTTACAGTTTTTGTCTGATATACTATGTCTTTTAGATATAAGGAAATGTTATACCTTAAGTAAATTATGATTTGGAACATCTTGGACCTTATACCTTTGTAAGTAGAATTGAAACATTTATCTATTCTAGCCTAGTTCTCCCAGAATATGGAAGCTCCTAGTGAGTATTCTTATTTTCATGGATATGGTTATTTGTATAAGTTTAGAAAGAATCTCTTCTCATTACAACAGGACACAGTGGAAATATGGGTATATTATCATGGCTTTGACTGAAATGTCATATTTGGAAATATACATAAAATAAAATTTGACCAAATAGTTTAAAAGAACTAAGGTGGACTCTTTGGAGGTATAAAACTTCTTGGAAAGACAACCTAGTACCTACTTACAGAGTTCCCAGAAGGATTTCCAGGTAAGTAAGAAAAGCCACTTCTTTGTAGGTACAGGAACCTGTATATCTTGGATCCCAAGAGGCAGTCACCCAAATCATAGAATTGCAGGCAAAATCTGTAACTTTCTTGGCCTTGAGAACTCTTTTAAAAAATTCAACTTGAAATTCCTTATGAAAAGTCCTAGGAAAAACCCATGTTAAAGAACCTATGTGATAAACTACACTTATATAAATAACTATGCAAAATTTATTGAAAGCAGGTTATATTGTAAGCAAATTGGTCTTCATCTGACTATATTTGGTAGAAATGATAATTTATGGAGAGAAATTATGTTTTAATAATATACTTTTCACATACACTGAGGTTTTGCATTTATTATTGTGTCTAAGATGGCTCCTTGTTGTTATGATACATGATTGTAAAGCTCAATTGAATTATTAAAAGGATGTTCTCAGCTTGTTTCTGAAGCTGATCATAATAACCTAGCTTTGAAGATCCGATGCCTAATGGCTGGCAACCAGGAAATATTGCATATTGGAAAATAGATTACTTAAAGAATTCTCCAACCTAGATGAAAGTATGCTCATGAGATATTCTTAAGTGGCTCATACACAGTGAAACTGAAGGTCATTGACTCTCCAATTCGTATTTCCCACTTACGAAGGGTTTTGGCACTTGTCTAGTCTCTTAAAAGGACTGTTGAGTCCAAATGACAACAACACCAGGACGAAAAGATGACAGCAACGGTAGACATTTAACTCAAGAATCTAGACTAGACCTGCAAGAACCATCCTTCTAATTCGAGTGAACTATTACCAAACGTTTGTCTCTCAATCAAAATGAAAAGTTATTGTTTTACTTCTAATCATATTTTTGTCCACAGTGTTCAGGATGGAAAGAAAATTCTCTAGTGCAGCTGTCACAGAGTATAATCACTCATGACATGTACCACTGCTTGCTTTAAATCTATTAATGGATTAAATGCCTCAACTGAAAGACACAGACTGGATGAATGTATTCAGAAACAAGACCCATGTATATGCTACAAGAGACACACTTCAGACTGAAGGATGCAGACTAAAAGAGGATGGAAAAAGATATTCCATGAAAATGGGAACAAAAGAAAGCAGTAGTAGCAATATTCATATCAGGCAAAATACACTTTAAAATTAAAAACGGTTACAAGAGATAAGGAAAGATATTATATAATAATCAAGGGATCAATCCAAGAAGATATAATATTTGTAAATATTTATACATACAACAAAGAAGCACTCCAATACAAAAAAACACCCCCAAAACAAATACAGTTGTTTTACCCCAACAACCGTAAAAGGGGAAATCACAATAATGATAGGGAACTTTAACACCCCAATTACACCAATGGACAGATCATCCAAACAGAAAATTAACAAACACAAGCCTTAAATCACATATTAGATTAGATGGACCTAATTGATATTTTCAGGACATTCCATCCCCAAACAGCAGAATGCACTTTTCTCTCAAGTGCACATGGAGCATTCTCCAGGATAGATCAAATCTTGAGTCACAAATCAAGCCTTTGTAAATTAAAGAAAATTGAAATCATATCAAGAACCTTTTCTGACCACAACGCTATAAGATTACATATCAGCTAAAGGGGGGAAGAAATGTAAACCACAAAAACACATGGAGGGTAAACAAGACACTTCTAGATAACCAACAGGTCACTGAAGACAACAAAAAGAAAATAAAAAAATAATTAGAAACAAATAACAACAAAAACACAATGACCCAAAACCTATCAGTTCAGTTCAGTTCAGTCGCTCAGTTGTGTCTGACTCTTTGCGACCCCATGATTCACAGCACGCCAGGCCTCCCTGTCCATCACCAACACCTGGAGTTCACTCAGTCTCAGGTCCATCGAGTCAGTGATGCCATCCAGCCATCTCATCCTGGGTCGTCCCCTTCTCCTCCTGCCCCCAATCCCTCACAGCATCAGAGACTTTTCCAATGAGTCAACTCTCCGCATGAGGTGGCCAAAGTATTGGAGTTTCAGCTTTAGTATCATTCTCTCCAAAGAAATCCCAGGGCTGATCTCCTTTAGAATGGACTGGTTGTTTCTCCTTGCAGTCCAAGGGACTCTCAAGAGTCTTATCCAACACTACAGTTCAAAAGCATCAATTCTTTGGCGCTCAGCCTTCTTCACAGTCCAACTCTCACATCCATACATGACCACTGGAAAAACCATAGCCTTGACTAGACGGACCTTTGTTGCCAAAACCTATGGGACACAGCAACAGCTGTTCTAGAGGGAAGTTAATAGCAATACAAGCCTACCTTAAGAAAAGAGAGAAACATCAAACACACAGCCAAAGCAACTACGAAAAGAAGAAAAAAATTTTCCAAAGTTAATAGAAGAAAAGAAATCATAAAATCAGAGCAGAAATAAATGAAAAAGAAGTGAAAGAAACAATAGCAAAGATTAATAAATCTAAAAGCTGGTTGAGAAGATAACTCTCCGCATGAGGTGGCCAAAGTATTGGAGTTTCAGCTTTAGTATCATTCTCTCCAAAGAAATCCCAGGGCTGATCTCCTTTAGAATGGACTGGTTGTTTCTCCTTGCAGTCCAAGGGACTCTCAAGAGTCTTATCCAACACTACAGTTCAAAAGCATCAATTCTTTGGCGCTCAGCCTTCTTCACAGTCCAACTCTCACATCCATACATGACCACTGGAAAAACCATAGCCTTGACTAGACGGACCTTTGTTGCCAAAACCTATGGGACACAGCAACAGCTGTTCTAGAGGGAAGTTAATAGCAATACAAGCCTACCTTAAGAAAAGAGAGAAACATCAAACACACAGCCAAAGCAACTACGAAAAGAAGAAAAAAATTTTCCAAAGTTAATAGAAGAAAAGAAATCATAAAATCAGAGCAGAATAAATGAAAAAGAAGTGAAAGAAACAATAGCAAAGATTAATAAATCTAAAAGCTGGTTGAGAAGATAAACAAAATAGGCAAACTACTACTGAGATTCATTAAGAAAAAAAGGAGAAGACTCAAATCAGTAAATTTTAAAATAAAAAAGGAGGAGATACAACAGAAAATGGGGAAATACAAATGATCATAAGGGACTACTATGAGCATCTATGTGCCCCCAAAATGGACAGTCTGTTAGAAATGGGCAAGTTCTTAGAAAAGTACAACTTTCCAAAATTGAAACAGGAAGAAATAGAAAGGATGAACAACCCAATTACAAGGACTGAAATCAGAAATGTAATAAATAATCTTCTGACAAACAAAAGCACAGGTCAGATGAAATCACAGGCAAATTCTAACAAAAGTTTAGAGAACAACTAACACATAACATGGAGAAGGCAATGGCACCCCACTCCAGTACTCTTGCCTGGAAAATCCCATGGATGGAGGAGCCTGGTAGGCTGCAGTCCATGGGGTCGCTGAGGGTCAGACACGACTGAGTGACTTCAATTTCACTTTTCACTTTCATGCATTGGAGAAGGCAATGGCAGCCCACTCCAGTGTTCTTGCCTGGAGAATCCCAGGGACAGGGGAACCTGGTGGGCTGCCGTCTCTGGGGTCGCACAGAGTTGCACACGACTGAAGTCACTTAGCAGCAACACATAATAATATGGACATCACCAGATGGTCAATGTGATCATTGATGGTCAATGTGGTCCAAGATGGTCAAAATAGGATTGATTATATTCTTTACAGCCAAAGATGAAGAAGCTCTTTACAGTCAGCAAAACAAGACCTGGAGCTGACTATGGCTCCGATCATGAGCTCCTTCCTGCAAAATTCAGTCTTAAGTTGAAGACAGTAGGGCAAGCCACTCAATCATTCAAATATGATATAAACCAAATCCCTTATGATTACACAGTGGAGGTGACAAATAGATTCAAGGATTAGGTCTGATAGATAGATGCCTGAAAACTATGGACGAGGTTTGTAACACAGTACAGGAGGTGGTGACAAAAACCATCCCCAAGATAAAGAAATGCAAGAAAGCAAAATGGTTGTCTGAGGAGGCCTTGCAAATAGCTGAGCAAAGAAGAGCCATGAAAGGCAAAGGAGAAACAGAAAGATATACCAACTGAATGCAGAGTTCCAGAGAAATTAAAAAGGACTTCTTAGGTAAACAATGCAAAGAAATAGAGGAAAACAATAGAAGGGGAAAGACTAGAGAACTTTGCAAGAGTATTGGAAATATCAAGAGGATATTTCATGCAAAGTAGACATCATAAAGGACAGAAATGGTAAAGTCTGCAAAAAGCAGAAAAGATTGAGAAGAGGTGGCAAGAATACACAGAAAAGGTATTAATGACCCAAATGACCATGATGGTGTGGTCACTCACCTAGAGCCAGACAACCTGAAGTGTGAAGTCAAGTGGGCCTTAGGAAGCATTACTATGAACAAAGCTAGTGGAGGTGATAGAATTACAGGTGAGCTATTTCAAATCCTAAACAATGATGCTGTAAAGTGCTACACTCAATATATCAGGAAATTTGGAAAATTCAGCATATCCAAAGGACTGGAAAAGGTCTACTCCAATCCCAAAGAAGGGCAATGCAAAAAAAAAAAGTTCAAACTACAACACAATTGCACTCATTTCACATGATAGCAAGGTAATGATCAAAATCCTTCAAGCTAGGTTTCAGCAGTACTTGAACCAAGAAATTCCAGATGGACAAACTGGATTTAGAAAAGGTAGAGGACCAAGAGATCAAACTGCCAACATCCATTGGACCATTAAAAAGTGAAAGATTTCTAGAAAAATATCTACTTCTGCTTCATGAACTACACTAGCCTCTGGAATTGAAGATCACAACAAACTGTGGGAAATTCTGAAAGAGATGGGAATATCAGACCACCTTATTTGCCTAATGAAAAACCTGTACATGGATCAAGAAACAACAGTTAGAATCAGACATGGAACAACAGACTGGTTTTAACTGGGAATCCTTCAAGGATTTCAGTATGTTAAGGCTGCATATTGTCACCCTGCTTATTTAACTTATATGCAAAGTACATCCTATAAAATCCAGTCTGGAAGAATCACAAGCTGGGTACAAGATTACTATGAGAAATAACCACCTCAGATATGGAGATGAAACCTCTCTAATGGAGGAAAGTGAAGAGAAACTAAAGAGCTTCTTGATGAGGATGAAGAAGGAGACAGAAAAAGCTGGCTTAAAATTCAACATTTAAAAAACTAAGATTACAGTATCCAGCCCCATCACTTCAGGGCAATAAATTAGGGAAAAGTGGAATTAGTGGCAGATTTTACTTTCTTGGGTTCCAAAATTACTGTGGATGGAAGCTGCAGCCATGAAATTAAAAGATGTTTGCCCTTTGAAAGAAAAGCTATGACAAAACTAGACAAGCATATTAAAAAGCAAAGACATCATTTGCTGACAAATGTCTGTCTAGTCAAAGCTATGGTTTTTCCAGTAATGATACATGGATATGAGAGTTGGACCATAAAGAAGACTGAGCACTGGAAAACTGATAGTTTTGAGTTGAGATTCTGGAGAAGACTCTTGAGAGTCCCTTGAACTACAAGGAGATCCAATCAGTCAATCCTAAAGGAAATCAGTCCTGAATATTCATTGGAAGGACTGATGCCAAAGCTGAAGCTCCAATATTTTGGCCACCTGATGGGAAGAACTGACTCATTGGAAAAGACCCTGATGCTGGGAAAGATTGAAGGCAGGAGGAGAAGGGGATGAGAGAAGATAAGATGGTTGGGTGCCATCATATACTCAGTGGACATGAGTTTGAGCCAACTTTGGGAGATAGTGAAGGACAGGGAAGCCCTATGTGTTGTAGACCATGGAATTGCAAAGAAATGGATATGACTTAGCAACTTAATAACAATGATAACATCTATACTGCTCAATCTCTTTCAGAAAATTGCAGAGGGAGGAAAGTTCCCAAACTCATTCTACAATTCCAACATCACCCTCATACCAAAACCAGAAAAAGTATCACAAAAAAGAAAACTACAGACCAATATCATTGATGAACATAGATGTAAAGTCCTCAGCAAAAAATTTCAGCAAACAGAATCCAACTACACATTAATAGTATCATACACCATGATCAAAAGGGATTTATCCCAGGAATGCAAAGATTCTTCAATATACACAAATCAATATGATACTCCATGTCAAAAAACTGAAAGATGAAAACCTATGATCATCTCAATAGATGCAGAGAAAACTTTTCAGCATCCGTTTTTGATATTTAAAAACCCTCCAGAAAGTAAGCATAGAAGGAATCTACCTCAACATAATAAAGGCCACATACAACAAAACTACAGCAAACATTATTTCAATCATAAAAAGCAGTAAGCATTTCCTCTAGATCAGGAATAAGACAAGTGTCTCCACTCACCAGTATTATTTAATATAGTTTTGGAAGTCCTAGCCATGGAAGTCACAGAAGAAAAAAAAAAGGGGGGGGGAGGTGAAATCATATTTTTGGAGCCTAAGAAAATAAAGTCTGTCACTGTTTCCATTGTTTCCCATCTATTTGCCATGAAGTGATGGGACCAGATGCCATGAACTTAGTTTTTTGAATGTTGAGTTTTAATCCTGTTCTTTCACTTTTGCTCCCCCCCGCCCCAACAGATTTCATGAAGACAAGGGGATGACATGAGATGGTTGGATGGCATCACAGACTTGATAGACATGAGTTTGAGCAAGCTTGAGAGCTGGTGATGGGAAGGGAAGTCTAGCTTGGTGCAGTTGCTGGTGTCTCGAAGAGTCAGACATGACTGAGCAACTGAACTGAACTGAATTGGATTAGAAATGAAGTAAAACTCTCACTGTTTGCAGATGGTATATTACTATACATAGAAAACCCTGAAGATTCCTCTAGAACTACTGGAGCTAATCAATGAATTTAATAAAGATGCAGGATATAAAATTAATACACAGAAATCCCTTGCATTTCTAAACAGTAACAATGAAAAATCATAAAGAGAAGTTAAGGAAACAATCCCTTTACCACTGCAGTAAAAATGATAAAATACCTAGGAATATACCTAAATAAAGGAACAAAAATCTGCATGTTGAAAACTATAAGACACTGATGAAAGAAATCAAAGATGATAAAAACAGATGGACAGATATACATGTTCTTGGATTTGGAGAATCAATATTATGAAAATAAGCACATTACCCAAAGTAATCTACAGATTCAATGCAATCCCTATCAAACTACCAATGGTATTTTTCACAGTACTAGGCCAATTTTTTTTTGCAATTTCTTTGGGAACACAAAAAACCCAGAATATCCAAAGTAATTTTGACAATGGAAAAAGGAGCTAGAGAAATTCACTTTCTTGACTTCAGACTATACTACAAAGCTACAGTCCTCAAGACAGTATGGTACAACACAAAAACAGAAATATAGACCAATGGGGCAAGACAGAAAGCCCAGAGATAAATGCACGTACCTATGGTCAGGAAGCAACAGTTAGAATTGGACATGGAACAACAGACTGGTTCCAAATAGGAAAAGGAGCATGTCAAGGCTGTATATTGTCACCCTGCTTATTTAATTTCTATGCAGAGTACATCATGAGAAACGCTGGACTGGAAGAAACACAAGCTGGAATCAAGATTGCTGGGAGAAATATCAATAACCTCAGATATGCAGATGACACCACCCTTATGGCCGAAAGTGAAGAGGAGCTAAAAAGCCTCTTGTTGAAAGTGAAAGAGGAGAGTGAAAAAGTTGGCTTAAAGCTCAAGATTCAGAAATCGAAGATCACGGCATCTGGCCCCATCACTTCATGGGAAATAGATGAGGAAATAGTAGAAACAGTGTCAGACTTTATTTTTTGGGCTCCAAAATCACTGCAGATGGTGACTGCAGCCATGAAATTAAAAGGCGCTTACTCCTTGGAAGAAAAGTTATGACCAACCTAGATAGCATATTGAAAAGCAGAGACATTGCCGACTAAGGTCGGTCTAGTCAAGGCTATGGTTTTTCCAGTAGTCATGTATGGATGTGAGAGTTACAGTGTCAGACTTTGTTTTTTTGGGCTCCAAAATCACTGCAGATGGTGACTGCAGCCATGAAATTAAAAGGCGCTTACTCCTTGGAAGAAAAGTTATGACCAACCTAGATAGCATATTGAAAAGCAGAGACATTGCCGACTAAGGTCGGTCTAGTCAAGGCTATGGTTTTTCCAGTAGTCATGTATGGATGTGAGAGTTGGACTGTGAAGAAGGCTGAGCAGCAAGAATTGATGCTTTTGAATTGTGGTGTTGGAGAAGACTCTTGAGAGTCCCTTGGACTGCAAGGATATCCAACCAGTCCATTCTGAAGGAGATCAACCCTGGGATTTCTTTGGAAGGAATGATGCTAAAACTGAAGCTCCAGTACTTTGGCCACCTTATGCGAAGAGTAGACTCATTGGAAAAGACTTGGATGCTGGGAGGGATTGGGGGCAGGAGGAGAAGGGGACGACTGAGGATGAGATGGCTGGATGGCATCACGGACTCAATGGACGTGAGTCTGAGTGAACTCCAGGTGTTGGTGATGGACAGGGAGGCCTGGCGTGCTGTGATTCATGGGGTCTCAAAGTGTCAGACACGACTGAGCGACTGAACTGAACTGAACTGATGAGTACCTTATCTTTGACAAAGGAGGCAAGAATAATATACAATGGAGAAAGGACAGTCTTCAAAGTGGGGTGCTGAGAAAACTGGGCAGTTACATTTAAAAGCACAAAACTAGAACATTTCCTAACACCATACACAAAAATAAACTCAAAGTGGATTAAAGACCTAAATGTAAGTTCAGAAACTATAAACCTCTTAACAGAAAACATAAGCAGTACACTCTTTGACATACATCACAACAAGATTCTCTTTGAACCTTCTCCTAGAGTAATTGAAATGAAAACAAAAATGAACCAAAGGGACTTAATTAAACTTAATTGCACAGTAAAGGAAACAATGAACAAGATTAAAAAGAACCCTCAGAATGGGAGAAAAGAAAATAATAGTAAATAAAACAACTGACAAAAGATTATTCTAAGTGTATAAGCAGCTCATGCAGCTCAATAACAGAAAAACAAACAGCACATTCAAAAAGTGAGCAGAAGACTTAAAAAATTACTACAAAGATGACAAACAGATGGATAATAAACATGAAAAGATGCTCAGCATCATTCATTATTTGTTGTTGTTCCGTCACTCAGTAGTGTCTGACTCGGTGCTTTCCCGTCCTTCACCATCTCCCAGGGCTTGCTCAAACTATATCCATTGAGTTGCTGATGCCACCCAGCCATTTCATCCTCTGTAGTCCCCTTTTCCTCCTGCCTTCAATCTTTCCCAGCATCAGAGTCTTTTCCAATGAGTCAGTTCTTCTAATCAGGTGGCCAAGAATTGGAGTTTCAGCTTCAACATCAGTCTTTCCAGTGAATATTCAGAACTGATTTCCTTTAGGATTGACTGGTTGGATCTCCTTGCAGTCCAAGAGACTCTCGAGAGTCCTCTCCAACACTACAGTTCAAAAGTACCAATTCTTCAGTGCTCAGTTTTCTTTATGGTCCAACTCTCACATCCATACATGACTACTGGAAAAATCATAGCTTTGACTAGACAAAACTTTGTCAGCATAGTAATGTCTCTGCTTTTTAAAATGCTGTCTAGTTTTGTCATAGCTTTTCTTCCAAGGAGCAAGTGTCTTTTAATTACATGGCAGCAGTCACTATCTGCAGTAATTTGAGGAAGCAAACCAAAGCTTAGTTTGCTACCAACTGGATCTATTAATTAGCCTGCTTTTTAAATTTGCCTTTCAAAGCAGATTTTAAGTTAAAAAAATTTTTTAAAGTAGTGCCCCTGCCCTGAAAGTGGGAGCCCCAAATAGACATTATTGAATAGATTAGCAGCAAAGTGCCAGTGACATTTTATAATCAGAGCTTGCCAGTGTTTTTGAAATTCAAAGTGGGAGAAGAGGGAAGGATTAGAAAGCTCTAATTTAGCAACACGTCTTTACCCATCTCTAATAAGCTGCTTCCTTTCTTGCCTGGGAGTTTCCTAGGAAATAAGCTGCCTGTGACATAGTCAGGGCAACTTCAGTGGCTTTATTTTTTTTGTCTCCTGCTTCAGTGAACAGGCAGTGTACAAACCTGTGAAGCTAGTCAATAATTTAATTTTGTTATATAGACTGGGAAGTTTACCCCGTGAAACGAAACTAAATCCTTTAAAATGATCATATCATTAATCAGGTACAGACACTGCAGAACAACGGAAAATCAGGCTTAGAGAAAATTCAGGCTAAAGCAGGAAGAGTACCTCTTGTTTCAATTTTTACAGGTGAGTTACCAGGGAAGTGATTTAATAATGTCTTCTTGCTCAGCTGTTGGAAGATATATTTTTATTATTTTTTCTCTGAACCAAAGAGTTTCCCTGGTGACTCAGACAGTAAAGAATCTACCCACAATGCAAGAGACCTGGGTCCCATCCCTGGGCTGGGACGATCCCCTGGAGAAGGGAATGGCTATCCACTCCAGTATTCTTGCTTGGAGAATTCCTTGGCCAGTAGAGTCTGGCAGGCTATAGTCCATGGGGTTGCAAAGATATGTTTTTTACTATTCTTTCTTTCAACAAAAGTTACCACTGTGTTTAACAGTGCAGCATCACATTCTATATATAATAATACCTTTTGTGAATGGATGAGAAAATGATGCTACCCAAAGTGGAGAGAGCCATCCAGAAGGACTTTGTATTTTTGGTCACTATTTAATCATTTTCTAAAATCAAGCAAGATGATTAAACCTAGATATGATTAATCATTCAGTCCATACAGAGACATAAAGTAAGGTTCTCATATGAGTGGATATTAAAAGATATATTTTCACCAAAACACTCTGGGGAATTTACTCAGAGGGAATGGGTTGGAGTCCCATCTCTGCCTTTTACTGGTAGCAGGAACTTGGCTCTGTCTCTTAATCCTTGTTGGGTTTAGACTTCCCATATGCAGAGAGGGATAATGATACCAGGCCTGCCTAGTCACAACTTTCTGTGAGCAGTTCCTAAGAAAATAAATTTTAAAATCTTCTGGAAAACACTGGGATACCACTGAATATGAGACAGTAGTACTAATAATTTTATACTTTTGCCTTAAAACTTGACAGCTAAAATTGTGTTAATTCTGTGTCAGATAAGCTGTTTTCCTTTGCAGTGTAAACTGGTTGATCTGTTAGTCACTTCAGGTGAAACTGAACATAGATGTTTGTAAGAAATTGACTCTCTAATCCAAATGTCTTCCATCATTTATCAGTTGATTTAATAAGCTCACAGAGTTGGGAAATATTTAGTAATAAAATTCTGATATTGGCAGGGGTTGAGTTCTTTGGTTACATCATATTTTAGCTTGAAAAATCTTGATTATTTGCATATGATTTTTTTTTATAGACAATTTTCTGGCTCAGAGGATATTGCAAACTTATTTTCTGTCTTCTACCCAAATTCTGGTCCTCTTTTGGTTTGACTCTAGCAGTTTGAACTTGTGAAGCTGTAGTTTACATTATATGGTGAGAAAGCAATCAGCCTTGTGCTATCTGCTCTGTCCAGTTCTAACAAATGTGTAGTGTTGCATCAAGCTTCTCTGTAATTTAGGTTTCCTGTGACTAAACAAAACCATTACTGTAGCTAATTTAAAAACATTCCTCCTAATTAGCTTTTTATAGCTCCCTCCTACATTTGTTACTTTAGGCGAATATCATAACAGTGGCTTCCCAGGTGGCACTAGTTGTAAAGAACTTGCTGGCCAATACAGGAGATTTAAGAGAGGCTGATCCAATCCCTGGATCAGGAAGATCCTCTGAAGGAAGAAATAGCAATCCATTCCAATATTTTGCCTGGAGAATTCCATGAACAGAGGATCCTGAGGGGCTATAGTCTATAGGATGGCAAAGAATTGGACACAACTGAAGTGACTTAACACACATCATAACATCTTAAGTCATGAGTTATGTAACTTATTTGAAATCCTTGAATTTCAAAGGAAACTTCAGAGTAAATCCAAATGTACAACCCTCCCTGAAGCTTATCAGGCTAAAAAAAGTGAAAACCACTTACTCAGCTTTTGAGCTTTGCATTTCATTTCCAAAGTCTGTATACAGTTGGTACAAGGCTTGCTGTAGCCAATCATAGAGCAAAGAAGAGACTTCTATTCAGCCCGTTTACTGACTAAATGAGAATATGGAGCTCTGGAGAGAAAAACTGGCTTGCTTAAAGTTTCACAGCTGGAGTCAGGATGCAGGTCTTCAGTACAGAGAAATGACTTTTCCACGACTCCACTACTTCATGGAGCCATCTAAATTCTTTACTGCTTCATGTGCCTTGCAATAAGAAAGCTCAGAAATGCAAGAATTTTGCCTGTTTCAATACTTTATTTCCTAACAAAGTCTATTTGACTATTTGATCAACTAATGTTGATCAGAGGATAGGCAACTGAATTTTACAGCTTCCTGCTGTAAAATATAGGCTTTCTTTGAAGTACAAACACAAATGGGAAAAGATAATTAAAACTTTTTAATTGTTATTAAATCAAATTATAGGAAAAGAAAATTTCCCACCCCAATGAACAACTATTCAGAGAAGCATAACTTCAAAATACATTTGTTGATATATGAAAAGCAAATTAATTCTTCCTGCTTCTCAGAACTGATTTCTTTAACCTCTGTAAATGCATCTAACTGACTTTGAGTAGAATAAATAATCTGATGATTTATTTAAGAATAAGGAGAATTACCCATGTCCTCACTTAGTACTCAAATTCTTGCTTAGTACTAATGAGATTTTTGGTTAACAAGCATGTTTTACCTTTCTAGTTAATATATTCACATTTATGAGAGCAAAATAGTCAGTATTAGAATATGATGAATAATTCCTGAGCATTGAAATCTTTAATAGTCATCAGCTTTTTATTTACCATTTAGTTATGAATCAGGCCCACAGAAATTTGGGCATAAGAATTTTCTAAACATACTGAGGATTATTTGGAAGATTATTTTTTCTTCTACTTCTCTAGAAAGCATATATTAATAATGTGGGGATGTTTTTCTAGTTTAAAGATTAAGAGTTTACTTGAAGTTAATTTTCAATAAATTTGAAATCACAGAATAATCTCATGTGATGAGACCATCATACTGCAGTGGCAAGAGTAATGAATTTAGAATAAAAGCAGCTGATTCAACCTCTCATTGATTGAGAGATCAAGGGAAAGTGGTTTAAGGTTCTCATTTGTTCAAATTGAGAACAAATTCTTATCATTCAAAGTTGTTCAGACAATTGCATGAGAGGAGTTTTTTTTTTAAAAGAAATAACAGGACCTGTGAGTAGGGAATCCATAAATGAAAAATTATTCAATATAAAAAATTTAAATCAATGTAAGATAAAGTAAGGAAAGATAAGTCATTAAAATAAAGTAGGTAGTGATGACAAGCTTTCAACTTTATTTTTTATTCCTCAGAATATTTTAACATTTTGTTTTAGTGAAGTACAATTAATGTTAGAACTTATAATGGGATTAGTTTTTATTAGCCAAATTAGTGTCTATTAAATTTTGTCTTTAATTAATGTCTTGGCCTGTAAGAGTGCTATGAATGCTGACTCAAGCATATCAAAAGGACAATGTTCAGAGCTGGAGTAAGAAGTGAGGTCATTTAAACTATGCCATGTTCAGTTATACATAATTAGTAACAATTATCAAATGTCTAAAATCTTTCTTCAAAACAAAACTAAAATAGTTATTTAGAAATAAAATGTCAAAGAAAAACTTCTGTGACAATGTCCAAGCTTTCTCTGCTCACCGCGTGACAGGCCAATGAATCCAAGAGACGAGGTGTTGAGGCAAGGAAGAAACTTTAATCAGGGAGCCAGCAGACCGAGAAGATGGCAGACTGCTGCTGCTGCAGCAGCTAAGTCACTTCGTCATGTCTGACTCTGTGTCACCCCATAAATGGCAGCCCACCAGGCTCCCCCATCCCTGGGATTCAGACTAGCACTTCAAATTAAGCATGTTATTGGGGTATGTATGCCAGGTTCTTTTATAGATCAGAGAGAAAGAAGCAATGAGGAACTAAAGTCAAAAGACAGACTAGAGAGGGAGATGCAATGGGGAAGTAAAGTGAAAGTGTCTTCAGTCTTATAAAACATCTCTAAGGGAATGTCCAGCTTTCAGAAGGGGTGTGTTCATCTCTTCTATTCACAGGAGGGCAGGGACAAACTATCTCTGTGCTGAGCAAAGGCACTTTAGTTCACAGTCAAGCAGAGGGCAGATTCTCCAGGCAAGCTATTGAGTATGATTATAATAATAAAAAACAAGTCAAAGAAACAGTTTCAAACATGGAGTCAAATTGACTTCCACCCTATAACAATTTCCCACTGTCAAAGTCCACTCCACAACCTTGTGGGAAAAGGGAGTGACAACTTTTCTGCTTAGTCAGATGGATCTTTCTGGGAGTGTCCACTATCTCTGCCAATGTTTCAAGCACTGAGATTTGTCTTCTTTTTGATCCTCTTTCAGAAAGTGTCTATTTTACACCTGTAGATTTAGAAACACTGAACTTCAAATCCATGAGACAAAATCTCAAGTGAAGAAATTCAGTGCTTTTCTACAAATGGGAAGATGCAAGAGTCAGGGTTCACTAAAATTATTCCCTTAGTATGTACCTCAGCCATCTGGGGCCTGTAATCCTGCATTCTGAGTTTCCTCAGGATTCACCATAGGAAGTGGTTGGAGTGGTGCAGTCCAATGACTGCCAGGTGGCAGATATTCACCTTCCTCAGGGTTCACTGGCTCATGCTGAAGGGCTGCAATCGCTGATTCCATTACTGAAGTCTTCTCATTTAGGTCATGAATACCACTATCTGGGAGACACTTTATGATCAACTTTTGTCAGCAGTGCTGGGAGGCTCATCCCAGTTCAGTCAAACATTCGTGATATGGCAGTCCAAGTGTTAAGTTTTGGACCAGGTCCCATCAATAATTAAAATTCTCTGGATTCTAACTACAACCCTGGAGACATTTTCCCTTGTTGCTTCTTTCATACTTAGAATTGTTAGGTAGTTAGAATAGGAAAAAGGAGTCCAGAATGGTGGAGGCTAAAAGACAAGGAATGGAAAAGCCTATGCAAATAGAACAAAGGAATATCCGAGGATGGAAGTGAGGACCTCAGGTAGGACAAACAGCACTCCTGGCCAGCGCAATTTACATAGGGCAACCCCAGGGAGAGGGAAAAAGACAGACAAAGAGGAGCCAAAGGCCGGGGGTCTCTCTGTCTCTTTCCTTTGGGTCTTTTGGTCAGCGTGCCCTCACACCTCAAGGATGTATTTTCTTTTATTTTCTAAATAAATCTGAGCTGTAACACGGAGCTTAATACTGATCTGTCCAAGAGCTGTGACACGGTCTGTCCAAGGGCTGTAATGCTGGTCCGTTGCTTCAAATTTTTGTTGTGATGGGACAGAACCGAGGAAATTACATACTCCTCCAACAGAATCAGACTACTGCAATTTCTTATGTTACAAATGTGATTTTCTCAAAACACTTAGACATAGAAGTTTTGGTGGAGTCCTAATTACACATTAGTTATTTCAAGAGACCAAAATCTTATTTATAAATTAAACAGGATACAAGTAATGCAGACAGTGACAGAGTGCAGCAGGGAGACACAAAGCACAATTTGAAAACAAAGAACAAATTTAAACAATGATCACTATAACAAGTGTAATCCAGTTGAGGCTTACTTTAGTCTTAGTCAATCCTGACTGATCATGTACAAAATCCTTTTTGTGGTCCATTTTTCACAAATATTTCAGCACAACTTATTTCAGCACAATTTTAACTATCAAGTTGTAGAATATCTGGAGAAGTTTCTTTACATTGAATTGGGGCACTACCTACTTGTGGGTGCATCATTTAGCCTGCTGAAGTGTTACAAAGGGTTACTGAGGCTTAAGGTTCAGTTGAAGTCACTTACTCCACTATCATGGCTCACATAGCCATCATTTTCATGTGGAACTGCTGTAACTGCTTTCTTAGCCTTCCTGTAAATCTCCTTGATAGTAAAGCCCTTTCTTGATATCATGACAGTACAAAATAACCTACAAATAAAAAAAACTTAAATTCATGGTTAAACATTTGATAAATTGATAAAGACACTTAGACAATGCTTATGCTTTAATCAAAGTTACAAGAGATCTCAAAAGCAAATATAAATCACTTTAAAAAAGAAAACTTTTCTCTGAACAGAGAGAAAAAACAATCCAAGTCTTAGGAAATCCTGATCTTGCGTAACTCTTTTCAGTATTTCTTTTTCTTCACATCTTTTTCTACTGAAAAGAGGTCTTAGTTTCGCTAAAGTTTTTTCCACAATGATGTACATATCTTGCTGACATATTGTAACAGATGTAATACCTTATTTATGTTAAATTTAGGCACAATGGAAGTACTATACTTAATATTATATAAAATATGTTGATGACTCAAGATATGTTTATATTATTATAATTAGATCAGAAAACATAAACATTAATACCAGGTAGTAATTTAATATTAAATATTTCTCAGTTCACATGAACCTGAAACTCATTTAATTTAATTTTTCTTATATTTAGAATTGCTTGGTTTGTAAGTGCTTATTGTTATTTAAGCCAATTAAATAGAGCACTTTTTACAAGTCAACTGGGAAAATTTTATTCAAATATATCTATACATAGATACAGAGATATATATACACACACACAAACAGTGAGACCTCAGTTCTTACTTTAAGATTTCAGTTCTGACTCAGGTGCAGCAAAGTAAAACCCATCTGTTTACAAAAGAGGTTGGATTAAAATTGAGGTTCTCACAGATGAAACATGTCAGACTCACTTGGCTAAATACTCTATTTGCAAAAAAAAAAAAAAAGCAATTTCTCATTATCTTGGACAAGTCAACTTCTAAATTACTTTACCCCCCTCTAAAATTTGCATCTCAGAAAGACAGCAGAGATAAGGTTCCAAGGAAGACCAGAGAGGGTAGTTTCATCTCAAAGATCCAGGTAAGTTCTTCCTAGGATGACTCTTTTCCCCCTTTGTTTAGCATTTATGAGCTTCATAAGATGAATAGAGAAGGTTTGGGGAGTAGTGAAGGGATTTCTGAAACTACTCTTCTGGTCCTGAAAAGACTACAACTGTAAACCAAGGGCAGTTTTATTTTTTCCTCCTTTCCCAAAAGAATTGAGTGGCTTTCCCAAGAAGGGAAACATCTATCCATCCGTGTTGGAAAGCCTCACATCTCCTCTAGCCTAATGGAGAAGGCCTCTCCAGAAGGCCTAGGGGCAACACTCAGACTTCCACAGGAAAGAGGCAAAAATAACAAGAAAGATGGGAAGACTGACAAATCCATCCTGTGATCCACTGGCCTGGTCCTCAGAAGGAGTCAAAAGGAGAGACCCTCACCCATTTGGGTGGCAGCTCACTGGGGCCTTTGGAACATGCCAGAGGGTAATCCTGGCCAGAGTTCCTCAGTTGCTTCCATAGCCACTGGCCTGTTTGCAGAGGGTGTGAAGAGAAAGAAACGAGAAGAAAACCATAGAGAACGCCTTAGAAGAAGCAGTACCACATGTCTGCACGTCGCCAAAGTGATCAGAATAAACCAAAACCTAACCAGCTGGAAAGTCACACTAACATGGCTTCCCAGCCCTGTTAGACTGTTGACCTTCCTCCAAAGAGCCTTACAAAGGGAGTTTCCCTTCACATGGCGAATACCCCATACAGCCATAGCCCACCAGATGGGAGCCGAATATCAGATTGTACAAGGTCAAAAAAGCCATCATGGGATCTTGACATCAAACTGTTCAGGGCAAAAGGTTATTTGAGCATTCAATTTACAAAGGAGAATAGTATCTATTAGAGAGACAGTCAACTCATTCCCCACTGTCAAAATTACCTGGAGCTCCTGTAGGGGAAATTAGAATTGAATGCTGCAAGTGCAAGAGAGCCGCCTGGTCATGTTTATTATCAGCGCTTTGTAATGTGCTCCTTGAGTGCCAGATTGTTTAATTGTGGGTCATTCAGGGATCATTGTTCCTGTGATCTAACATGTCTAATGTGCACCCGAACATCTTTCCTTCAGAATGTATAAAATATTTCCCACTTTTATAAGCTAACACCAAACACAAAAGACACAGACAAATATCAACAAAAATGGTACAAACAGATTCTACCATTGATGCATCCAGACGAAGTGATTCCCAGATAGGATTACCCTATAAAACAAATGAATTAATTCCAACTAGGCTACCCACCACCACAAGGACTAGCTCCCAGTTAATCTGTTTCTACTGGCGTGGCACTTGCTGCCCCCAATGGTCGGCCATTCAGACAAGGAACCAACAAACTGTGGAAGATTCTGAAAGAGTTGGGAATAGCAGACCCCCTGACCTGCCTTTTGAGAACCTGTATGCAGATCAGAGGCAACAGTTAGAACTGGACATGGAACAACAGACTTGTTCCAAATAGGAAAAGGAGTATATCAAGGCTGTATATTGTCACCCTGCTTATTTAACTTATATGCAGAGTACATCATGAGAAACGCTGGGCTGGAAGAAGCACAACCTGGAATCAAGATTGCCAGGAGAAATATCAATAACCTCAGATATGCAGATGACACCACCCTTATGGCAGAAAGTGAAGAGGGACTCAAAAGCTTCTTGATGAAAGTGAAAGAGGAGAGTGAAAAAGTTGGCTTAAAGCTCAACATTCAGAAAATGAAGATTATGACATCTGGCCTCATCACTTCATGGGAAATTGCCGGGGGCCAGCGTAAGGAACTCCACCCATGGCAAAGGTCATGAGGAAGAAGGCTTTGGCATACGCAAAGGCGGGATCGAGCCTCAGGAAACCCCCTGTTCCCGAGCATCTACCCCCAAAACCAGAGTCTGTTTTATGCTCTCACCTACACCTCTGACTTTACAGGGGGCTCTCCTCCATAACCATTTCTCTCAGAGAAGGAGTTAACTTGCAGCTCCAGTTAATAAAAATTCCTGGGCATGACAAGAGTGTTTCAACTTACAAACTCCTCTGAAGGTTATCTAGCCTGCCTGCACAGGTTTGTCTGGCCACATGTGATTGTTTACAGCCTCCCAACAGTGAGAGGCACGAGATGTTTTAGACTTACTAAAGGCAGATTCTTTTGGGAAGTCAGAATTTATTAGTATAGTGGGTTGGTTAAGAATTATATTGGTGAAGGGTTTTTCATTTGCTGTGCCAATAATTGCTGCTAATTCCCTGCCCTGCGTGTGACAAGGGTGTCTCAGGTCAAACCTCTCTGCTGACAAACTAGCTTGTGTGATAGGATTACCCATACTCCTGCCAAGCACATGATTGTTTACTACCTCTCAAACATAAACAGCACAGAGAGTTTGGGGTATTTTGAAGGTCTTAATTAGCATAGGGCTTTTCTCATTGTTGAGTCAATAGAGATCCAACCAGTCCATTCTAAAGTAGATCAGCCCTGGGATTTCTTTGGAAGGAATGATGCTAAAGCTGAAACTCCAGAACTTTGGCCACCTCATGAGAGGAGTTGACTCATTGGAAAAGACTCTGATGCTTGGAGGGATTGGGGGTAGGTGGAGAAGGAAAAGACAGGATGAAATGGCTGGATAGCATCACCGACTTAATGGACATGAGTTTGAGTGAATGCTGGGAGTTGGTGATGGAGAAGGAGGCCTGGCATGCTGCAATTCATGGGGTCGCAAAGAGTCAGACACTACTGAGTGACTGAACTGAACTGAACTGAACCTCTTTTTACAATTGAAAGCATGAAGAAAATTGGTGAAAGTTCTAGAAAAATCTAGGTCTTTATTGGGGGCTAAGAGGTATAAAGGATCATTTGGTGGCTGGAGGGGATTTTTTTCTATAAATAAATGACTGCAAAATCAGTACTCATTTGGATACATCTCAATACTTGGTGAATCTATGTTTTAAAAGCACATCTTTATTAAGCGATATATGGAGGTGGCAAATTGAGAATCATTCCATTTGCACTAGGAAATGAGATTGCTTGTACTGTTCAATAGTGAAAAGCTATCCAATTTGTTAAATGAAGCAGCAGAAACAATATTTAATACTTAACAATAGACAGAAAAAGTATTACTCATATCCCCTAAGTAAACAAGTAAGTCAGCTTAAAGAACTGGAGGATCTTCTGCTTTAAGCTTTAGAATCTTTAGCTTTAGGAAATATGACCAAGCATCTTCAATCAAGCTGCCATTTCTCAAGAAGACTAATTTATAATGATGTTTTAGTATTTCCCTTTCTCTACATGCTTTGAACCTAGGAAGTCTAGAGTTAATAGTATAGAGAGTCTCAACAGAACCCTCCTGCCTTCTGTCTTCTTTCTGGGTTCAGCCAAGTGGACATTGGTAGAAGAAGGATAGTGAGCTAAGAAACAAGTCTGGGTATATATTCCCAGGGATCTCTCATCAAAAGACTCCTCTTCGTCACTGTCTTCCTCCAGCTTCTGCAGAGTGTCTCTCATGCTATAACAATCTCTCTACCTCATCTTGACAAACTTTTCCTTCTTTGAACCTTCAGGCATAAATCTACACTTTAAGCCCTTAAATCTCTTACAAACTAAAGCCAAAGAAACTTTTCAAAAATAAAACTATGGTCATTTATAAATATGAAATTCTTTACCTGAATCAAGAAACACAGTAGGTTCAGGCTGGCTCCCTGCCACCTGAATTCAGGCTGCCACCCTGCCATCGGCTTCACCTGAATTACCTCTTAATTAACTTTTGTGTAAAAGTCCTCAGTCATGTCCGACTCTTTGCAACCACATGGACTATACAGTCCATGAAATTCTCCAGGCCAGAATACTGGAGTGGGTAGCCTTTCCCTTCTCCAGGGGATCTTCCTAACTCAGGGATTGAACCCAGGTCTCCTGCATTGCAGGTGGATTCTTTACTAACTGAGCCACAAAGGAAGCCCACTTAACTTTTAGTACCAGGCGAAATATCACTTTCTATCTAGGTTTGCTCCTCTAGTGTATCTCCATAGCAGTCATCTGAACTTCCATTATTTCTTTAATTTAGCTTTTGATTTACAGGAGAATATTAAATATTTTCTTCTATGCTTCCTTTCTCTCTCTGTTCCTTCCTTCCATTCTTCCTCTCCTCCTTCCTGTCTTCAGTCGTTATTATTCAGTCTTTTTGACTTTTTTTTTTTTTTCATAAATATTTAGCAAGAGCTCACCATGCTCCATGACCTCCAGGATATTACATTTTGACAGGGAAGGTGGATATTAAGCCATTAACTGTAATACCAATCATTTAATTATAATGATGGTAAGTGGTAGAAGACAAAGATTCAAGGTCATATACCATGTTCATTGCATCAACACCAGAACCAACAGAAACTAACAGATAATAGACCTGCAAAAACAAAGAGACAGTATACAGTTTTGATTAAAAAAACAAACACAAAAACAAACAAACAAAAACCCTATTGATTGTGCTGTCCTTTTAACTGGATTCGGATTTTTGTTGTTGTTCAGTTGATCAGTCATGTCTAACTCATTGTGATCCCTTGGAGTGTAGCATTCCAGGCTTCCCTGTGTCTCACCATCTCCTGGAGCTTGCTCAGACTCATGTCCTGCTGGAAGCCAGTGTGAGGAATCCCACCCGTGACAAGGTCATGCAGCAGAGATTTGATGGGCAAAGTGGAGTCAGATCTCAGGTTTTCACCCTGGCATTTCCTAAGCATGTACCCCCCACCCCCAAAATAAGAATCTGCCTGCTTTTCCACTCTTCTGACATTCTCTGGAAAACGTCAACTCAGGGCTTTAGTCTTCTGCCTTTGAAAGAGTGTTTAAATCCAAAAACCCCTCTGATGGCTTTCTAGCCTGCCTGCAGGACTCTTATGGCTGCGCATATGACTGTTTGAGGCCTTGACTGCGGGAGGCACAGGAAGCTTAAAACATCCTAGGAATGTAGGGGCTTCCAAGGAGTCAAAATCATTAGAATAGGACTGATTAAAAGTTTCATTTGTTGAGCCAATACTTGCTGCCAAATTTTCATATCTTTTATTTATAAGATATAGTTGGTATATAGAAAAACAGGTAGTAGACCTGGTATTAGCAATATTAGATCTTTGAATTAAGTACTTTCTTTGTTATAACCCACTGCACTTTTGTTCTACAGGAATGTAACTTTATTTAGTACTTTGAGGGTGATGCAGAGTAAAGAAAAACACTTCTAGGGAAAAGGAGTTTTCTGGTTGATAGACAATTATCCAGGAAGAGAATCATAAAAATGTTAACAGGCCTCTTGGCCAGAGGATAATGTAAACCACCTGAGACCTTTCGTATATGGGAGGGTATGCAAAAAGAAAGCCTGGTTTCTGGGCTGCTAACGCTGCATAATTTTATATTACCCATTGATCTCTATGTACAATCAAAAAGGTATAAAAGGCCTTTCTAGACAATAGAGGAGGGACTAGTCATTGGAAGGACTGGTTTCCCCCATATCTCCTATTTACTCTAATTCAGGCTGAATTCCCATCTGGGGCATGGAGGCTCACCATGTCTACTTACTTGCCCCAGCTTTTTAAGTTCCACGCGAGAGGGAGTCCAAGGTGGAGCACCCTCTGATATTCAAGAGGACGCCGGTGGCCTAATGTAGATGGTGGAAACTTCTTGTCCTGAAGTTTTATTAGTTCTCCACGTAAACCAAGTTATTCAGCCTCTTTTCTCCATCTAAATTTTCATACTATACTATTATTTCCTAATCTAATCTTATATTAATAATAAATAAGTTTTTTCCTCACTGACTCCGTCTCCCCTTAGAATTCCCTGAATCCACTGGGGCTGGACTCCGGCAATGTCCATTGAGTTGGTGATGCCATCCAACCATCTCATCCTCTGCCATCCCCTTTTCTTTCTGCTCTCAATCTTTTCCAGCATCAAGGTCCTCTCCAATGAGTCAGTTCTTCGCATCAGGTAGGCAAAGTATTGGAGCATAGCATCAGGATCAGTTCCTCAAATAAATATTCAAGATTAATTTCCTTTAGAATTCACTGGTTTGATGTCCTTGGAGTCTTCTCCTGCATCATAGTTCAAAAACATCAATTCTTAGGCATTTAGCCTTGTTTATGATCCAAATTTCACATCCATACACGACTACTGGAAAAACCACAGCTTTGACTAGATGGACTTTTGTCAGCAAAGTAATGTCTCTGCTTTTTAATATGCTGTGTAGGTTTGTCATAGCTTTTCTTCCAAGGAGCAAGCATCTTTTAATTTCATGGTGGCAGTCATCATCTACAGCAATTTTGGAGCCCCAAAAATAAAGTTTGTAACTGTTTTCACTGTTTACCTGTTGATTTGCCATAAAATGATGGGACTGATGCCATAATAGTTTTTTGAATGTTGAGTTTTAAGCCAGCTTTTTCACTCTCCTCTTTCACCTTCATCAAGAGGCTCATTAGTTCCTCTTAGCTTTCTGCATAAGGGTGGTGTCATCTGCATATCTGAGGTTATAGATATTTCTCCTGGCAATCTCCTTATGCGAAAGTCAGACTTAAATTGAAGAAAGCAAGTAAACCACAAAGTCATTTAGGTATGACCTAAATCAACTCCCTTATGATTATACAGTGGAAATGACAAACACATTCAAAGGCTTAGATCTGATAGAGTGCCAGAAGAACTATGGACAGAGGTTTGTAACATTGTACTGGAGATGCTGATCAAAATCATCCCCAAGAAAAATAAATGTAAAAAGGCAAAATGGTTGTCTAAGGAGGTCTTTCAATAGCTGAGAAAAGCTGAGAAAGGAAGAGAATTGAAAGGCAAAGGAGGAAAGGAAATATATAATCATCTGAATGCAGAGTTCCAAATAGCAAGGAGAGATAAGAAAACCTTAAGTGAACCATGCAAAGAAATAGAGGAACACAATAGAATGGGAAATACTAAAGAATATTTCAAGAAAATCAGAAATATCAAGGGAACATGTCATGCAAAGATAGGCACAATAAAGACCAAAAAGGTATGGGCCTAACAGAAGCAGAAGACATTAAGAAGAGGTGGCAAGAATACACAGAAGAACTGTATGAAAAAGATCTTAGCCCCAATAACTACGGCAGTATGATCACTCACCTAGAGCCAGACATCTTGGAGTGTGAAGTCAAGTGGGCTTTAGGAAGCATCACTATGAACAAAGCCAGTGGAGGTGATGGAATTTCAGCTGAGCTACATCAAATCTTAAAAGATGATGCTGTTAAATTGCTGCACTCAATTCACCAGCAAATTTGGAAAGCTCAGCCGTGACCACAGGACTGGAAAAGGTCAGTTTTCATTTCAATCCTAAAGAAAGGCAATGCCCAAGAATGTTCTAACAACCACATAATTGTACTTATTTCACATGCTAGCAAAGTAATGTACTTATTTCACATGCTAGCAAAGTAATGCTCAAAATTCTCCAAGCTAGGCTTTAAGAGTTTTCTAACTTTTATTACCTATGACCACTAGGCAAATTTATCTACCTCCCTAATTCTCAGTTTCCTAATTATAAGTCAGGTTTACAAAATTTTCCTGTGGAATTACCCTAATAGTTAAATGAAATAAAGTTGCATAAATCACTGAGAAGATAATCTGATAGACAGGCAGAGCTAGTATCCTGGTAGTGATTCTAGAAAAGCAAAGACTAATATCTTGGACTCTGTATATAGATTTGTATGAAAAGGCAGAGCAATAAGTTCAAAAATATTCCATAAAAATTTCTATTTTTAGCAAACTATCACAATTTAAATTAACCATAATTAAAACCTCACAAAAACATGAAACAATTGTACAGGGAACTATATTAAATATCCTGTGATAAAACATAATGGAAAAGAATATTAAAAATATATATATATATACATATATATATATACACACACACCCATTGTAGATATACTGGTCATCTGAATTAAATTCACCCATTCCAGTCCATTTTAGTTCGCTGATTCCTAAAATGTCAGTGTTCACTCTTGCCATCTCCTGTTTGACCACTTCAATTTTGCCTTGTTTCATGGACCTAACATTCCAGGTTCCTATGCAGTGTTGCTCTTTACAGTATCAGACCTTCCTTCCATCACTAATCACATCCACAACTGTGTGTTGCTTTTGCTTTGGCTCTGTCTCCTCATTCTTTCTGGAGTTATTTCTCCACTGATCTCCAGTAGCATACTGGGCCCCTACTGACTTGGAAAGTTCATCTTTCACTGTTCTATATTTTTGTCTTTTCAGACTGTTCACGGGGTTCTCAAGGAAAGAATACTGAAGTGGTTTGCCGTTTCAAGGAGAATAGCAAGGAGAGGTAAGAAAGCCTTCCTCAGTGATCAGTGCAAAGAAATAGAGAAAAACAATAGAATGGGAATGACTAGAGATTTTTCAAAAAATTAGAGATGCCAAGAGAACATTTCATGCAAAAATGGGCTCAATAGCAGGCAGAAATGGTATGGAACTAACAGAAGCAGAAAGATATTAAGAAGAGGTGCCAGGAATACACACACACAAAACTGTACAAAAAGATATTCACAATCCAGATAATCACGATTGTGTGATCACTACCTAGAGCCAGACATCCTGGAATGTGAAGTCAAGTGGGCCTTAGAAAGCATCACTATGAACAAAGCTAGTGGAGGTGATGGAATTCCAGTTGAGCTATTTCAAATCCTAAAAGGTGATGCTGTGAAAGTGCTGCACTCAATATGCCAGCAAATTTGGAAAACTCAGCAGTGGCCACAGGACTGGAAAAGGTCAGTTTTCATTCCAATCCCAAAGAAAGGCAATGCCAAACAATGCTCAAACTACTGCACAATTGCACTCATCTCACACGCTAATAAAGTAATGCTCAAAATTCTCCAAGCCAGGCTTCAACAATACGTAAACTGTGAACTTCCAGATGTTCAAGCTGGTTTTAGAAAAGGCAGAGGAAACAGAGATTAAATTGCCAACATCCGTTGGATCATCAGAAAAGCAAGAGAGTTCCAGAAAAACATCTATTTCTGCTTTATTGACTATGCCAAAGCCTTTGACTGTGCGGGTCACATAAACTATGGAAAATTCTGAAAGAGATGGGAATACCAGACCACCTGATCTGCCTCTTGAGAAATCTGTATGCAGGTCAAGTATAAACAGTTAGAACTGGACATGGAACAACAGACTGATTCCAAATAGGAAAAGGAGTATGTCAAGGCTGCATATTATCACCGTGCTTATTTAACTTTGATGCAGAATGCATCATGAGAAATGCAGGGCTGGAGGAAGCACAAGCTGGAATCAAGATGGCCAGGAGAAATATCAATAACCTCAGATATGCAGATGACACCACCCTTATGGCAGAAAGTGAAGAACTAAAAAGCCTCTTGATGAAAGTGAAAGAGGAGAGTGAAAAAGTTGGCTTAAAGCTCAACATTCAGAAAACTAAGATCATAGCATCCAGTCCCATCACTTCACAACAAATAGATGGGGAAACAATGGAAACAGTGAGAGACTTTATTTTCCTGGGCTCCAAAATCACTGCAGATGGTAACTGTAGTCATGAAATTAAAATCTCAACTACTGAGCTTGTGCTCAAGAGCCCAGGAGCTGCAGCTACGGAAGCCCGCAGGCCCTAGAGCCTGTGCTCTGCAACAAGAGAAGCTGCCACAATGAGAAGACCGCACATTGCAACTAGAGAGTAGCCCCCACTCTCTGCAACTAGAGAAAGTCTTTGCAGCAATGAAGACCCAGCACTGCCAAAAATAAATAAAAATTAAAAAAAAAAAACTTGTGAGCATTATCCCTCTAATTATCAGAATAAAAACAAACTAGTTATTTTGTTGGAGAGGGATTGATCTCCATGGGGATTTTACTCTGCAAGCTGCGTTGTCTTTCTCTGCTCATAGGGCCTCCATCGCATTTCCACAGGAGAACATGCCTCATCCATGGAATGCTGTCCAGTGGGATTGGCAATCAAGATGGCGCCCTTCTCAACCAAGGGCTGGGTCTTGATCTAGCTAGGCCGACATACACATGCCATGTTCTGACTGCATTTGGCTTTGACTTTTTTTTTTAATTTTTATTTCTCTATGCCAGGTCTTAGTTGTGGGACATGAGTTCTTCAGTTGCAGCATGTGAACTCTTTAGTGGAAGCACGTGGGATCTAGTTCCCTGACCCGGGATCGAACTGGCTCTTCCAACTGACATTCAGCCACACATTGGTCCCAGAGCTTGTCTTGGGATAGGATGGATGCACTGCCCTGAGAACAGTAGTTGCCAGCGTCAATATTTGCAGAAGCCACTAGGATGCGGGAAAAGCTTATAGATTAGCATGTCTTTACAGGTTCTCATCGGGAGGGTTTTCACACACAGGCAGTAGGACTATTTTCTTTTCTTTCTTTTTTTTTTTTTAAATTAATTTTTATTTTTTGTTTGTCCTGCTCTACAACACTGCATTCGCCCTGCTACACATCGACATGAATCAGGCACGAGTGTACATGAACTCCCAATCCCGACCCCCACCTCCCCCCTCCCGCCTCACACCCCCTCCCCGGACCATCTCCGTGCATCAGTCCGAAGCATCCTGCATCCTGCATCAAACCTGGACTGGCAATTCATCTCACCTACGATATCACACATGTTACACTGCCACTCTGCCAACCCATCCCACCCTCTCCCTCTCCCACAGAGTCCAAAATGCCGTTCTATACATCTGTGTCTCCCTTGCTGTCCTGCGTACAGGTTTATCATTACCATCATTCTAAATTCCATATATATGTGTAAGTGTACTGTATTGGTGTTTTTCTTTCTGGCTTACCTCACTCTGTATAATCGGCTCCAGCGTCATCCACCTCATTAGAACTGAAGGACTATTTTCAAGCAGCAGAATTGACTGGTTAACTCAGAGCTTTTCTCTTTGTCCTCTCCTGGGTATTTGAATCTTGAGCACAATGTCCCAGGGATGCACAACATTGGATCTGATTCAGCCTGATGACAGAGCCCTGAATTATCTGCCACTTGAAACTTAATAGTCATCAGAGTTCCTCTTCTTTTAAGGAAGGCCTGGCTACTTAGCTCTTTTGATTCTGGAAGGATTTTGACATGCATCGAATAAGTTCCCCCTTCCTCCTTGAGTTCTTGTGCTTTTCAAATTTACTTAATCCACAGTAAGGCATACAGAGTGACCTGGAATCTACAATCACACATAGGATCCCCCCTCCCGCCTCACACCCTCTCCCCGGACCATCTCCGTGCATCAGTCCGAAGCATCCTGCATCCTGCATCAAACCTGGACTGGCAATTCATCTCACCTACGATATCACACATGTTACACTGCCACTCTGCCAACCCATCCCACCCTCTCCCTCTCCCACAGAGTCCAAAATGCCGTTCTATACATCTGTGTCTCCCTTGCTGTCCTGCGTACAGGTTTATCATTACCATCATTCTAAATTCCATATATATGTGTAAGTGTACTGTATTGGTGTTTTTCTTTCTGGCTTACCTCACTCTGTATAATCGGCTCCAGCGTCATCCACCTCATTAGAACTGAAGGACTATTTTCAAGCAGCAGAATTGACTGGTTAACTCAGAGCTTTTCTCTTTGTCCTCTCCTGGGTATTTGAATCTTGAGCACAATGTCCCAGGGATGCACAACATTGGATCTGATTCAGCCTGATGACAGAGCCCTGAATTATCTGCCACTTGAAACTTAATAGTCATCAGAGTTCCTCTTCTTTTAAGGAAGGCCTGGCTACTTAGCTCTTTTGATTCTGGAAGGATTTTGACATGCATCGAATAAGTTCCCCCTTCCTCCTTGAGTTCTTGTGCTTTTCAAATTTACTTAATCCACAGTAAGGCATACAGAGTGACCTGGAATCTACAATCACACATAGGCGTAAGTGAGATAAAAATGGCACAAAATAATATTTACCCTTAGTACCTTAGAGGCGTTCTTACATTTCCTGGTCTCCTCTATTGCATTTCTGAAATTCTAGTTGAGACCTCTTGAACTGACTAATGGGTTGCTCCCACACTTGGAAAGCCTCAGAATTTCCCAAAGTCAATTTCTCATTTGCAAATAATCCCATCTCTTGTGTGTGAAACAAACAAACAAAAAATGAGCAAATTAAAAGGAACGCTGATCCATAGAAATTTTTCTCTCGGGCAGTGAACTCTCTCTAGCTACAGGACCAGCTCTGGAAACAAAAAGCCAGCAAGTGCTGGTTCTGAAGAACAGAATTAATCACAGCAGAACTTTCTCCTCCAGCAGCAATCAAGAAGTCAGTTTTACATGCCTGTTGATGGTCTAGACCAAGGAGCCACAACCCTGTAGGCCACCCTGAGTTAAGGAAAGGCCTCCACATTTTTAAATGACTGGGGTAGGGGAGGGAAGCAAAAGAATACTATTCCATGACACATAAAAATTATGTGAAATTCACATTTCAGGGACTGTAAACAAGCGTTATAAGGAGCACATTCATATCCATTCATTCATTCATTCATCTATGGCAGCTTGGGGCCACAACAGTAAACAGAAACTCTATGACCCACGAAGTCTAAAACACTTGCTATCTGTCTACTCCTGTACAGAAAAAAAATGGCGGACACTTGATCTAAGCACTACAGGGAGATTGAGAATGAAGTTAAGGCAAGGTTCCTGCTCTAAAGATGAGAACCCTTGCGGCCGACACAAATCAAGAACAACTAAACATCATATCGCACACCATGAATGCAGAAAGCACACCAGGAGGTCAAATGGAAGGAATTCTTCAAACGAAGAGGCAACGAGAAAGGTGTGGGGGATTCCAGAGAAAGTGGAACCTTGGGTGATTTCTGAATGTCTACACCAGAAGGGCTTGGAGGTGACGCTGGTGGTAAAGAATCGCCTGCCAATGCTGGAGACACAGGAGATATGGATTTGATCTCTGGGTTGGGAAGATCCCCTGGAGGAGGAAATGGCAATCTACCCCAGTATTCTTGCCTAGAGAATCCCACGGACAGAGGAGCCTGGCGGGCTACAGTCTGTGGGGTCACAAAGAATCAGACACTACTGAAGTGACTGAGCACACACATTCCTACAGAAGGGAGGTGTCTATTGTGTAAATAGACAAGTGAAGGGTGTGAGTGAAGCAGGGAGGCAAAAGGACTTGCCATGAGGAAAGGTACAATGAAGTCTCAGGGGGCATTCCCTAGTGTTCCAGTGGCTAAGACTCCCAGTGCAGGGGGCCCGGGTTCAATTCCCGGTGGGGGAACTAGATCCCACATGCCGCACTAAAGAATTCACAAGCCACCAACTAAGAATCGGTGCAGCCAGATTAAAAAAAAAAAAAAAAATCAAGTCTAAGTAGAAAGGAGAAGGAGGGTGGAGTGGCCCAAGAATGGAATAGCCACCATAATGACAACCATAATAGCAGCTTCCACAATCCAGGCTTTATCCTGCGCTGGGCACTGCGTTCAAAGCCTCAAGGTGTTCACTCACTGCATGCTTGCCCTAAGTGTGTGAGCGGGAGACAGATCACCCCATTTCACAGATGAGATGTGAAGGAAACCAATCTAACCAGAGCAGGAGGGCATTTCAGAGTCTTGGCAAGGAATAAGGCTCATTTGGGAGGGAAGGTGGTGGTGGTGTTGTTCAGTCACTAAGTCATGCCTGACTTGCAACACCGTGGACTACAGCATGTCTGGCTTCCCTGTAACTTCACTGTCTCCCAGAGTGTGCTCAAATTCATGTCCACTGAGTCGGTGACACCACACAGTCATCTCATCCTCTGTCGTCCCCTTCTCCTCTGCCCTCAATCTTTCCCAGTATCAGGGTCTTTTCCAATGAATCAGCTCTTTGCATCAGGTGGCCAAAGTATTGAAGTTTCAGCTTCAGCATCTGTCCTTCCAATGAATATTCAAGGTTGATTTCCTTTAGGATTGACTGGTTTGATCTCCTCGCAGTCCAAGTGTCTCTCAAGAGTCTTCTTTGGCACCACAGTTTGAAAGCATCAATTCTGTGGCACTCAGCCATCTTTATGGTTCAACTCTCACATCCTACATGACTACTGCAAAAATCATAGCTTTGACTACATGGACTTTTGTTGGCAAAATGATGTTTCTCCTTTTTAATACGCTGTCTAGGTTTGTCATAGCTTTCTTCCAAGCAGCAAGCGTCTTTTAATTTCACGGCTGCAGTCAGAGGGTAGGTGGAGATTATGGAGGCTTCAAAAAACCAGGCAGAATGTCTTAAAACCAATTAAAAAGTGAGAACAAAGAACTGACAAAATACAGCAGAGGAGCATCTTATTGGCTTGGAGGCAACGGGAAGTTTTTGTGAAAGGGAGAGATGGGCTGAAGAAGTGATGAACACACTGGTCAACAGCAGAGCAGGCAGATCTGAGACCAGAGACCAGAGCTAAGGCAGGAGACTTTCTGTATCCATGGAGATCTGCTCCATGCATCAGGCTAGTAAGGACTCCGACAGTCAAAAAATCTACAGCACAACCTTTCACCCAGCAGTTTCCAAACTTACTGACCACATCCCGTGTTTAGGTGCTCAGTCGTGTCTGATTCTTTGCGACACTATGGACTGTAGACTACCAGGCTTCTCTGTCCATGGGATTCTCCAGGCCAAGAATACTGGAGCGGGTTGCCATTTCCTTCTCCAGGGGATCTTCCCAAGCCAGGGATCGAACTCAGGTCTTCTGCATGACAGGCAGATCCTTTACCAGCTGAGCCACCTCCCTTTTTCTTAGAAAACCTATCAACAGCTGCTATTCTTCAGAACACAGCTTAGAAAATGCTGCCTTCAAGCAAAGACCTACAGTCATATAAGAAACCACTGTATTAGGCAGTGGGCATCCAGATGTCTGACTTTATAAGTGTGGCAAAAAGACGAAAGGGTGACATGATTTCTATCTTTAAATCTTGCTGCTGCTAAGTTCCTTAGTGGAGAGGCCAGAGCTTTATACACCGAGCAGCAGCCTGTGCCCAGGTGGTAAGCCATCATACACCAAGGGGTTCAGACTCACTGGTCAGGTTCAAACTACTTTATTTTTAGACAATAGAAATGGCAGCTGAATAAATATTGTAAAACTAGATATCTGATCCTGGTCCCACAGAGGACAAAGTAATTTCTCTTTCAAGGCTATTTTTATAAGCTGGTTAGCTGCTCGCCTAAGATCCCTACCTCCCTAGGAAGCGAAGCATCTTTTCTCAGTTGCTAAGGAATCAAATTCCTTGATGTGTGGAATTCCCAGTGTGTGCCAATCCCTGTGTTAACAGTCTTTTCTTTGAAAGGTAGGTTGATAGTTATCAATCAAGGGATGATATATAATGACCCTGAATTTAAAATATGTATATATGCATGTGTGTGTTTTACATAAATTCACTGGATACATATATATTATGTATTATACATATATATTATGTATAATGTATACATATATATTCATACACATATACATATTATATACATATATATGTATATGTATAATATACACATACATGTATAACATGTGTAATATATATATAATATCCATATATATTATGTATACACTGTAATATATATTTGCTACATACATATATGTGTGTGTGTGTGCTCAGTCACTTCAGTAGTGTCTGACTCTTTGTGACCCCAAGGACTATAGCCCGCCAGGCTCCTCTGTCCATGGGCTTTTCCAGGCAAGAATACTGGAGTGGGTTGCCATTTTCTTCTCCCAGGGATCTTCTGAACCAGGGATCAAACCCACGTCTCCTGCTTGCCAGATGGATTCTTTACTCCTGAGCCACCAGGTAAGCCCCTTATATGTGTGTGCATGTTTACACACACATACACACACACATACATATATGTAGGTAGGTAGGTGGCAACCCACTCCAGTGTTCTTGCCTGGAGAATCGCAGGGACGGGGGAGCCTGGTGGGCTGCCGTCTCTGGGGTCGCACAGAGTCGGACACGACTGAAGCGACTTAGCAGCAGCAGCAGCAGCAGTGGACAACATTAGTTGGCAGAGAAGCTAAATGGGTAAAACGCAAGGGCTGGATTTACCCACTCAGAGCTTCAATCAAGCTGTACATCTGGATAATATTTTAAAAAGTCAATAGAACACCCACCATTTGGCATCAAGAGATGAACATCTGGGTAATTAATAGACTGAATTTTAAGGCATTTTTCAGTGTCCCTCCTGACTCCATGTTTTCAAGTCCAGGCTTTCACTGGATCAGATTTCATTTGAAATCATTTTCTGCAATAAAAGATACTTTTCTTTACTGTAACACTTGAGAACTAGTAGCTTTCTTTGTGTTTGTAAATGCTGATTAATGAAGAACCTGAATTCACATCACCTCCCTGCAGAAGTGTGTAGATAAGGTTGAAGCCCAGAAGTGTTCCAGTGAAACACTCTAAGCGGTCTACCTTGGCCAGGCTCTCTGATTCTAGTCTTTCCTTGCCTCTGAGCTATTTTACAACACCATGAGTAGCAGGTAACTGGTAAAAACTCAAAAATAATTCTCATGCACATCCAAATGACTTCCCTCTCCTTCATGAAAAACTTCGCACCTTCATTTCAATATTTCTGACCCACAAGCAGGTCCATCCCTCAGGTTCTTTTGAATCAGCTATAACATCTACAAGGCCTCCTTCACTGATTGAGCAGAATGCAATCTTTTTTTAAAAAATAGGTAAGACATGGATTTATTGAGAGAGAAACACACTCCATAGACAGAGTGTGGGCCATCGCAGAAGGCGAGAGCGGCCAGAATAAAATCTTTAACACATGTTCGTTTTTATACCTTTGGGATAGTCGTGATTTTACCTTGTTCTGAAAATTATCCTTGAACAGTAACACTAATATTTTTCTGCATTCCCTTGCCCCAGCGGAACTACGGGTGAATTTCTGCTGCAGCTGACACGTTGTCATAGGGTAGCAGGCTGCTTCTTTGGGAAATGCATTAGCTAATGGATAATTATCTTTTCTAAATGCAGGGTATTGTGTTTCCTTCTTCAGAAAAGGAGCTAAATTAATAGAGCAATGGGTCCACCACACACAGGTTATGTCTCTCTCCATCCATGACAAATTTTTGAGTAATAGTTGCTAATAATAATAGCAAGAGCATCTTTTGTGTTCGGAAATGGATGACTGATCCAGGACAACAGGACAGAGGGGATAAATTGTTTTCCCAAGAGCAATGACGGAGTCACAATTTAGGAGTGAATCATTTATTTTACTGCGAGCTTTCAGGTGTCGGCCATCATGGTCTAGGAGAGAAAGGGAGGGAACTCTTGCTTATGAGCTGGTTTTGATTATGCAGAATAAGTGGGTTCAAGTTCTACTTCTGCTACTGCCTAGGTTGAGTACTTGGGAAAATGATCTTCCTCTGGGCGATGGGTTTCCAATCCACTCACAAAGGAGGCAGTGTGGGCTAATCATATTAAATGTACTTTTGGGGGTCAGGTGGTTTCTAATCTACAGCCAGAGTTGGGGATCACGTGGGAACTAGCCTCTCCCCAGTAATAACAATTCTTATTCTGTGCCCTTCAAGACACCATGGAAGCAACTGGGTATGAACAGAGATATATACATACACTGTCCTTTTTAAACTGTATTTTAATATTTATTTATTTTGGCATGCTGAGTCTTCATTGAGGTGCAATGGCTTCTCTAGTTGTGGTGTGAGGCCTTAGCTGCCCCGTTGCATATGGGATCTCAGTCCCCGACCAGGGATCAAACCCAAGTCCCCTGCACTGGCAGGCAGATTTTTAGCTACTGGACCACTGGGGAAGTCCCCACACTGGCCTTCCTAAGAGGAGGAAGAGACACTTGAATCACCGGGGACACCTGATTTCTGAGTACACCTCTACGCTAAGAACTTCATCTAAGTATTACATATATGTGGGATCTAACATATGGCACAAATGAACTTATCTATGAAACAGAAACAGACTCAGACATAGAGAGCACACTTGTGGTTGCCAAGAAGGGGAGAGGAGGGCAGTAGGATGGACTGGGAGTTTGGGGATTAGCAGATGCAAAGTACTATACAGAATGGATAAACAACAAGGTCCTACTGGATAGCAGAGGGAACTATATTCAATATCTTGTGATACCATAATGAAAAAGAATGTGTGTGTATATATAAGTATAACCATCACTTTGCTGTATAGCAGAAATTAACACATTGTAAATCAATTAAGCTTCAATAAATAAATTTTTAAAATTAAGAAAAAAAACAAACCTGCATCTCAAAACATTCATAGGAGAACCAGGCATTCTTTTTCCTCCCCCACCCAACCCAGAGAAGTACTCATTTCAGTTTTCACAAATTGAGATGTCATCTGTCACCTGGCGTGTTCTATTTTCCTGCTCCCTTTCATAACTGTCTGGGTACTCTTTGGGGTGTAATAAACAAGAAATGGTTAGTCCCTGCACACAGATAATGGTCCAGAGAAACAGAGTGTCACTGTTCTCCGGGCTGGCAGAAATCCCTCTCTTCCTAGTAGCAGAGTTAAGGGCTATTATTTGAAGGGTATTTCTAGTCATCTACCTGAAGCATTTTCTTTTGTAAGTGAAAGTGACAATTTCTCCTTCACTCCAATTTGTAGGAAGTAGAAATCTTCCTGGGAAAGAATGCCTGAGAAAATCAAATCCATCCTACATGGGGAGAGGGATGCTTCAGGAAGTTCATAAGCATGTTTCTCCTGGCTTAACCCTGAGCACACACAACACAGTTTTTATTGTCAGCGCTTTGCGTGCATGAACCAAGAGACATCTGGAGGGAAAGAGGAAAGAAACCTAGGAGTCAAGATGAAGAGATGAGATAGGAAAATTCTTTGGACTCTTCAACTCTGCATTATAAAACTAGAGCATCAGCATCAAAAAAGAATGAGACCTGATCAGTGGTTCTCAGCTGGGTAAGTTCTGCCCCTCTTGGGGACACCTGGCAATGTCTGGAGACATTTTTGCTGTCACGGTTGGAGACGGTGGGGGAGGTGCCCTTGGCATCGAGTGGGTAGAAACCAGAACGCTGCTAAGCATCCAAAAATAAGCAGAACAGCTCCCTCCACACGGAGCTACCCAGCCCCAAATGTCAGTATCACTAGTGAAGTTCTCTCACACCTCTCAGAACAGCTATCGTTGAACGGACAAGAAATAACAAGTGTTGGTGAGGGTACGGAGAAAAGGGAACCCTCATGCACTGTTGGTACATGTAAACTGGTGCAGCCATTATGGAAAACAGAATAGAAGCTCCTTAAGAAATTAAAAATAGAACTACCTAGACAGTGTATTAAAAAGCAGAGACATCATTTTGCCAACTAAGGTCCGTGTAGTCAAAGCTATGGTTTCCCCAGTAGTCACGTAGAGATGTGAGAGTTGGGCCATGAAGAAGGCTGAGCGTCAAAGAATTGATGATTTCAAACTGCGTACTGGATAAGACTCTTGAGAGTCCCTTGAACTGCAAGGAAATCAAACCAGTCAATCCTAAAGGAAATCAACCCTGAATATTCATTGGAAAGACTGATGCTGAAGCTGAAGCTCCCACACTTTAGCCACCTGATGCGAAGAGCTGACTCACTGGAAAAGACCCTGATACTGGGAAAGATTGAGGGCAAAAATGAGAAGGGGATGACAGAGGATGAGATGGTTGGATGGCATCACCGACTCAATGGACATGAATTTGAGCAAACTCTGGAAGATAGTGAAGGACAGGGGAGCCTGGCGTGCTGCAGTCCATGGGGTCACAGAGTTGAACACAACTGAGCAACTGAACAACAACTGCGGATGAGTGAACAAAGGCTCAGAGGCTTTGTAACTAGCCTCAGATCAACCAGTTAGTAAATGGGAGAGAGGAGCTATGAACCCTGACCCCTGGATAAGAATTCATATATTTAATAATCACAAAATGCTGATTTCCTAAATTGACTGTCTTATTTACTTGAAATTATAAAGTTCAAGGGAAGGCAGTATCCAGAAAAGAGTCAAGGGAGGGTGAAACTCCCTGAGAATGTGGAAATCAAAAAAATCTCTGTATTTTCCTCAAAAAGTCAAACATTGCATTACCAATGGCCCAGCAACTCCACTCCTGGGTATATACCCCAAGGAACCTTTTAAATCTTTATTTATTTGTCTGTATCAGGTCTTAGTTGCAGCATCCAGGATCTTTCATTGACGCGTGAAGGCTTCTCCCTAGTTACCTGCCCTATGGCATGTGGGATCTTAGATCCCCAACCAGGGATCAAACCCACATTGCCTGCCAGGGAAGTCCCTGCGCCAAAGAATTTAAAACAGGTACTCAAACAAATACTCATTCACAAATGTCTATAACAGCATTATTCACATGGCCAAAAGGTGGAAGCGACCCAAATACCCATCAACTGATGAATGAATGAAAAGTGTAGTGTATTCATAAGTGAAACATTTATGAAAAGGAGTGACATGCTGACACTGCTGCAACAGGGATGAAACTTGAAAATATGATGCTAAGTGAAAGAATTAGCACATCGTATGGTTCCATGTATACTGAACATCCAGAATAGGCAAATCTGATGACACAGAAAACAGTAGGGGAAAGGGTATGGGGGGAGGGACTGCTTCATGGGTATGGAGTCTCCTTTGAGGGCAAGAAATGTTTCGGAATTAGAGTGAAGGCTGCACACCACTGTGAATGTACTACTCACGCTTGTGCTCAGGCTCAGTTGTGTCCGACTCTTTGAGACCCCATGGACTGTAGCCCACCAGGCTCCTCTGTCCATGGATTTCCCAGACAAAAATACTGGAGTGGGTTGCCATTTCCTCCCCCAGGGGATCTTCCCGACCCAGGGATCGAGCCCACATCTCCTGCGTTGCAGGCTGATTCTTTTACCATTGAGCCACCAGGGAAGCCCAGGAATATCCTAAGTGCCACTGAACTGTACGCTTGAAGATGGTTAAGGGTTAGTTTTATGGTATGTGAAATGGACCTTAGTAAATGAAATATCCATCTCAGTAGAGAAGAAACACACAAAGCCAACTTAGTCCTGGCTTTGGATAAGCATTTGAGAAAGTAAGCCCTGCCGCGAGGCAGAGCTGATCCTTACAAGAGCAGACCTCCAAGCACCTGGATCCTGGCCCGGCCGCCCGTGTCCCTGCTAGGCTGCTCTTTCCGTGTCACTCGCACTGGTTTTCAGTGTGCACGGGGGACGCCTTCCCTGCATCTATCAAACAGGCAGAGGATGGACGGATTGTGCAGCGGTGGAAGGCGGGTCTCCAGCATTCACAGTGCACCACAAACTCAGAGTGGGTGAAACGGTCTCATCGGGAAGTGCTGGGTGTGGAAGAACCAAATGGAACCTAAATGAAAATAATTGAAGCACATCTGTTCCTTGACACAATGATAGCCACTTTTAAGAGCCACCTGCTAAAAGCATTTCATCCCTGGAGCTGGGCCTGGGCAAATTTCTAGCTCTGAGCTGTCTTAATTCCTGGACTAGGAGAGTGCTAAAGACTGAATGTTTATGTCTTGCTCCATTTCACATATGAAAATCTAATCCCCAGTGTAATGGTGTTAGGAGATGGGGCCTTTGGGAGGTGATTAGGCCATGGGGGTGGAGCCCTCATGAATGGGATTAGTGACCTTATATCCGAGAGCCTGGGAGCCCATTCACCCCCTTTCTCTATGTAAGGACAGTCATTGCTGAGCCAGGAAGCCCCTCCCAGGCACTGTCTGCCAGGGCCTTGATCATGCACTTCTCGCCTCCAGGATGTGAGAGAGAAACTGCTGGTGTTTGTAAGTTCCCAGTCTCTGGTCTTCTGTCACAGCAGCAAGAATGGACTGAGACAGAGGGGCATAAACAGAGGAAGAAAGGCATGAAGGAAGCAAGGACTGCTTCATCCCTGCCTCTGCTTACTGTGGCCTGTTTCCCAGATTTCTCTCTGGGACCAGGATTATGGAGAGGGTTATTTCTTTTTTTCAGCCCTGAGATCACTAGGAGAAAGATGGCACATGGGAACTGCAATGGGAGAAGGACTAAGGGGGAATGGCCTGCACAGTGACCACCCAGATCTTCAAAATAGGTTTCCATGCAGTATTTCGGGTGCCTTTCCCTTTAAAAATGCAGAAAGCCAGAGTAATTTAATATGGTTAAACATTTACATGTAACTAAAGGGAAACTCATTGGAAAAGACCCTGATGCTGGGAAAGATTGAGAGCAGGAGAAGGGGACAACAGAGGATGAGATGGTTGGATGGCATCACCGACTCAATGGACATGGGTTTGACCAAAATCCAGGAGACGGTGAAGGACAGGGAAGCCTGGCATGCTGCAGCCATGGGGACACAAAGAGTCGGACACGACTGAAGTGACTTAGCACGCATGCACACACATACATGTATATTTCTGTGTGTATACACACAGAGAGAGAAATAAAAATCTTGGCCCATTAATCAGTGGAGAAGGGATTTGAATCTAGGACCATAAAATGTCCATAACTTTCCCTTTCATTCAGTCACTCGTCATGTCTGACTTTTTATGGACTGCTGCCCACCAGGCTCCTCTGTCCAGGATATCCTCCAGCAAGAATACTAGGGTGGATTTCCATGCCCTCCTCTGGGGTTTCTTCCTGACCCAGGGATCAAGCCTGAGTCTCTTATGTCTCCTGCACTGGCAGGCGGGTTCTTTACCCCTGGCACCACCTGAAAAACCCACACGTATCTACAGACACACACAATGCTTTATCTTGTAGTGAGGATTAAGTCAGATAAAACTGTATGTCTTCAATTCTGTGACCCACTTTCTGCTCCCACATTTTAGCATTTTTAAAAATATTTATTCGGCTGCGCTGGGTCTTAGTTGCAGCATACAGGATCTTCATAGCAGCATGCTGGGATCTTTATTTTCTTTAAAGTGAGGGTTATTTCTAGACTCTCAATTCTTTTTAAAAATACTTATTTATCTGGCTGCACCGGGTCTTGGTTGTGGCATGCAGGATCTTTAGTTGCAGAATGCAAACTCTTAGGTGCGGCATGTGGGATCTAGTTCCCTGACCAGGGATCAAACCTGGGCCCCCTGCATTGGAAGCTCAGAGTCTCAGCCACTGGACCACCAGGGAAGGCCCTATTTTAGCATTTCTGAGGTTAGGATGCCCCTTTCCCATTCCACAAACACATAATTTAACATCAATGTATACATTTGATAATATTGCAGGTGAGTTTTTTTGTGTGTGTTTTCTCTTTTTCCTTTGTGTTTGACGCTGTTGCCCCCTCCTCTCTCTGCCCCTCACGGCAGCCCCCTTTCTGAAGGTAGCCCACAGTAACAGCTTTTCTGCGTCTTCCCGTGTTGTTCTCCATACAAATAAAATCACACACACGGGAGTTCCCTGGTGGCCTAATGATTAGGATTCCTGGCTTTCACTGCCGAGGCCGTGGGTTCAATCCTAGTCCAGGAATTGTAATCTTGCAAGTCACCTAGTGTGGCCAAAATAAGAAAAAATCACGGATGCATCATTATATGTGTGCTATATAAAGAGATTTTGTTTAGAAAAATGAGATCCTCTTACATTCATTTTCTTTGAAGTCATTTTTCTCCCTTAATAATGCCTCTAAGACAAGTATTATTGCTCTAATTTATTCCTTTTTAATAGTTCCCTACATTTCACAGTGGATGAACAATCATTTATTCAACCATTCTTTTACTCTTGGGCCTTCACTGTGTTCAGTGTTTTGGTTTCTGTTTTTTTGTATATATGCCCCTATATACTGGTTCTTCTATTGGGTAGCGTCCCAGCAGTCAGACTGCTGAGTCAAAGCATATGAGCATTTTAAACTTAATAGATGTTATCCAATTGCTTGCTTCCCAGGTGGTGCAGTGGTAAAGAATCTACCTGCCAATACAGGAGACACAAAAGACGCAGGTTCAATCCCTCAGTACAGAAGATGTCCTGGAGCAGGAAATGGCAACTCACTCCAGTATTCTTGCCTGGAAAAGTCCATGGACAGAGGAGCCTGGTGGGCTACAGTCCATGGGGTCGCAGAGAGTAGGACACAACTGAGCACATTAACACACAAACACATCCGATTGCTTTCCCCAAACGCTGGAACACTCAACAGTTTTACCAACAGTGTCCAAGATGACTCTGTTCTCTGTATGAAATTAAACGAACGTTTAATGGACCAGTAAATTTAATGCTGCCATGCTGGGTTTTGTTTCCGTTTTTCCTGAAAGATGTGACTGACCATGAATGGTGCATCCCACCTTTGCTGACATCTAAGAATCAAGGAGGGGCTTCCCAGGTGGCTTAGAGGGTGAAAGAATCTGCCTGCATTGCAGGAGACTTAATTGCAACCCCTGGGTCGGGAAGATCCCCTGGAGGAGGGCATAGCAACCCACTCTAGTATTCCTGTTTAGAGAATTCCGTGGACAGAAGAGCCTGGTGGGCTACAGTCCATGGAGTTGCAAAGAGTCGAAAATGACTTCAAGGAGATATGGTATATATGTCAATCACCTCGCCCAGCCTACACCTATCGTAGCATTCACTGCGCACTGCCAGCTCACTATAAGGTACCTGTTCCTACTGTTTTGTATCTGATCTGAAAATCTTGCATCTTTCCTTCAAAGCAGGAAAGCAAGAAGGCTCGACCACCAGCAGCCCCAGGAACCAAGAGATAGGCAGGTGACAGACCAAGGCTCCAGCTAACTTTATTTTTTAGTTTGATGATTTTGAATGTTTACAAAACAGGATTCAATCATTTGCTTCTCAGTCTTTGTGAATTAACAGCTGCCTGATTCAGCAACTGTTGATTTCTTTTACTGTGAGGCTTCCAAGTGCTGGGCAATGTGGTAGACACCGAGGGAGCATTCTGCAGAGAATCTGACACGCAGAGTGTCTGTGGTCATGGCACTTGCCGGAAGACAGAATCAAGTAACTGCACTCGGGTTAGCCGATAAAACTTGGTTTGACCCTATTAGGACTCAACTTCTTCAAGGGCCTGCAAAACATGCCTGTGGCAAAACAATGAAATTAATCTCTTGACAACATTTAGCTACAAGGGCATCTGGTCAGCAAGCTGATGAATTCTGTTTCTGAAGGACTAGGAGCCTTGGTTTTGCAAGGCTTGGTCCTTTGGTTTTGCATCCTTGGAAACAGAAACTGTTCCCGAAGACTTTTTTCAACTTTATTGAGCTATACTTGACAAAAATATGTATTTTTTTTTTCAATTTGGTCACAACACGCAGCATGTGGGATCTTAGTTCCCTGACCAGGGATCAAACCTGTGCTTCCTGCATTGGAAGTACAGAGTTGTAACCACTGGACCACCAGGAAGTCATCAAATTTAAGATACTCAGAGTATACATTGTATTGATTCAAAACAGGTAAACACTGTGAAAAGAGTCTCACTATCTAGTAAGTTAACACATCTATCACCTCAAGTATTTATTTGTTAATTTTTTGGTAAGGACATTTAAGTCCTAATCTCTTAGCAAATTTCAATTACATAATTCAGTATAATCAACTCCAGTCATCATGTTTCATATTGGATCCTCAGACTTCATTCATTTCATACTTGAAAGCTAGCACCCTTTTACCAACCTCTTCCCATTTCCCTCCTCCCTCAGCCCCTGACAACCACTTTACCACTTTCTGTTTCTACGAGTTTGATTGTTTCTTAAAGATTCCACATATAAGTGATATCATGCAGTATTTGTCTTTTTCTAACTTATCAATTAGCAAAATGCCGTCAAGTTCCATCTATGCTGTCACAAATGTCAGGACACCCTTTTTTCTCATGGCTGAATAATTTTTGTTGTTATTGTTCAGTTGCTGAGTCATGTCAGATTCTGCAACTCCATCAGCATGCTGGGCTCCCCTGTCCTTCACTATCTGCTGGAGTTTGCTCAAATTCACGTCCATTGAGTCAGTGATGCCATCCAACCATCTCATCCTCTGTCGCCCCTTCTCCTCCTGACTTCAATCTTTCCCAGCATCAGGGCCTTTTCCAATGAGTCAGCTCTTCGAATCAGGTGGCCAAAGTATTGGAGCTTCAACTTCAGCATCAGTCCTTCCAGTGAATATTCAGGGTTGATTTCCTTTAGGATTGACTGGTTTGATACTCCTTGCTGTCCAAGGGACTCTCAAGAGTCTTCTCCAACACCACAATTGGAAAGCATTAATTCTTTGGTGCTCAGCCTTCTTTCAGGTTCAACTCTTGAATCCATACATGACCACTGGAAAAACCATAGCTTTGACTAGACGGACCATTGTCAGCAAAGTGATGTTTTCTGCTTTTTAATATGCTGTCTAGGTTTGTCAGGAGCAAACATCTTTCCTTCCCAGGAGCAAGTGGCTTTTAATTTCATGACTGCAGTCACCATCTGCAGTGATTTTGGAGCCCAGGAAAATAAAATCTCTCACTGCTTCCACTTCCATTCCGTTCCGTTCAGTAGCTCAGTGTGTCCGACTCTTTGTGACCCCATGAATCGCAGCACGCCAGGCCTCCCTGTCCATCACCAACTCCCGGAGTTCACTCAGATTCACGTCCATTGAGTCCGTGATGCCATCCAGCCATCTCATCCTCGGTCGTCCCCTTCTCCTCCTGCCCCCAACCCTCCCAGCATCAGGTGGCCAAAGTACTGGAGCTTCAGTTTTAGCATCATTCCTTCCAAAGAAATCCCAGGGTTGATCTCCTTCAGAATGGACTGATTGGATCTCCTTGCAGTCCAAGGGACTCTCAAGAGTCTTCTCCAACACCACAGTTCAAAAGCATCAATTCTTTGGCGCTCAGCCTTCTTCACTGCTTCCACTTATCGCCTTCTATTTGCCATGAAGTGGTGGGACTGGGTGCCATGATCTTAAGTTTTCTTTATGTTGAGTTTCAAGCCAGCTTTTTCACTCTCATCTTTCAGTCTCATCAAGAGGCTCTTTAGTTCCTCTTTACTTCCTGCCATTAGAATGGTGTCATCTGCATATCTGAGGCTGTTGATATTTCTCCTGGCGATCTTGATTTCAGCTTGTGATTTATCCAGCCTAGCATTTCACATGATGTATTCTGCATATAAGTTAAATAATCAGAGTGACAATGTACAGCCTTGTCATACTCCTTTCCCAATTTGGAACCAGTCTGTTGTTCCATGTCCAGTTCTAACTGCAGCTTCTTGACCTGCAAACAGGTTTCTCAGGAGACAGGTAAGGTGGTCCGGTATTCCCATCTCTTGAAGAGTTTTCCATCTTTATCCATTCATCCATTGATAGACATTTCGGTTGTTTGCATGTCTTGGCTACTGGGAATAATGCTGTTTCAAACATAGAGATGCAGAGGACTATTTGATATACTGTTTTCATCTCCTTGCAGGTATATCCAGAAGTGAGATGGCTGGATCATATGGTAGTTCTATTTTACCAGAAGACCTTAAGTTATCTGAAGGCGTAGACAATATATACCTTACTCAAAGTGCTACTATGCTTTCAAGGGCTTAGCACAATTATCTGGCATATGAGGTTGCCATTAAATACATATTCAAAGAATGAAGAAATGAATAGATGAATGAAAAATACATGAATGGATGACTTACCTGTTTGGGAATTTAAAAATATGTATTTACTTATTTGCTGCCTTGGGTCTTGGTTGGGCTCATGGGCTTAATTGCCCTGTGATATGTAGGATCTCAGTTCCCTGACCAGGGATCAAACCTGCATCCCTTGCACTGGAAGGCGGATTCTTAAACACTGGACCATCAGGGAAGTCCCCTGTTTGGAAATTTTAAATGAACTGAGAGATTGGTGTCATGCGTTTAGTTATTTTCCACTTTGGATTTTATGAAATCCAGACACACTTGTCACCATCTTGTGATGCAGCTGTTGTTTGTGTGTCATCCAAACAAATATACCGCCGGACACCCTGGTCCGGTGCAAGCAACCTGGACAGTTGTGTTCTCCCTCAGCCTGTACAGGCTGCTTTCCTTCCCTGGGGTGAGTCCTTAACTTGTTTCCCACTTTCAAAGGGTCACGACACCTCCTGCTCTTTGTCCTTTTTATAAAGAGTAAGTTAGAAAACACGGGGGAAGTATAAATTGGAAAATGCTGTAAAGGTAAGAGGCCATTATTATTACTTTTCCCAAAACCCATAATCCACGCACCTTTTTAAACCCTATTGAAAGCGACAGTAACCGGCACTGATACTTATGCAAATTCCTAAGACCTCAGGCTAACAGCAGTTATTTCCCACCTGTCACTCTGTCTATGCTTAGAAGAGTCTTTTTCTTTCCTCTCTGCAATCAATCACCAATGTTTTTTCCCTTCCAGATGTCTGGTTAGCCCCTTCCTCCCAAGCCATTGCCCAGTCCCTGTGATGTCATGACCGTGCGTGTATACGTGCATGCGTGCTCAGTGGCTTAGTCGTGTCCAGTTCTTTGCAATCAATCCCATGGACTGCAGCCCGCCAGGCTCCTCTGTCCACAGGGTTTCCCAGGCAAGAATACTGGAGCGGGTTGCCGTTTTATCAGATGATTCCAAAACACACCGGGTTGGTCTTCTGCCGCCCCAGCGTTCCTGCTCTTTCATCCAGTCTCCAACGACTGCCAGGTAAGTCTTCCTAAGATGCCACCTTCTTTACCTGTGCCCCTTGTCCTGCGGCTGCTCCACACAGCCTGGAGTTTTAATCTGCTCAAACCTGCTGCTGCTGCTAAGTCGCTTCAGTCATGTCCAACTCTGTGCGACCCCATGGACCGCAGCATGCCAGGCTCCCTGTCCTTCACTATCTCCCAGAGTTTGCTCAAACTCATGTCCATTGAGTTGATGATGCCATCCAACCATTTCATCCTTTGTCATCCCCTTCTCCTCCTGCCTTCAATCTTTCCCAGCATCAGGGTCTTTTCCAATGAGTTGGCTCTTCGAATCCAATGGCAGAAGTATTGGGGCTTCAGTTTCAGCATCAGTTCTTCTAATGAATATCAGAGTTGATGTCCTTATTCAGGCCTCCGAAATTTACGGCACGCTGGATCTTTCATCATCATTGTGGTAGGTGGAATCTTTCAGTGCAGCATGTGGGATCTAGTTCCTTGACCAGGGATGGAACTGAGCTCCCTACATTGGGGGTTCAGATTCTTAGCCACTGGACCACCGGAAAAGTCCTCCCCCTGTCTTGTCTCTCTCAAGTATGACGGATCCATCTGCAATTCCTGGGTCAAATGCGCTATTTCATGTCTGTCTACACATGCGCTATTCCCTCTGCCTGGAATGCTGTCCCCTCCAGTGAGTGATTAAATACTCTTCACCTTTTCAGCCTACTTCAAATGTCCTTTTCTTTTCCAGACCCCAGAACTATCTCTTGGTTTGACCACTTGGACCTATCAGATATTTGTTATTATACTATACAACCTATACCTGTATTTAAAGAGTTCTCTTTTTTTCCATTTTTTTCAATTGGTTTTTTGGCCATGTCACACACCTTGGGGGATCTTAGTTTCCTGACCAGGGATCGAATCCAGCACCTGACAGTGAGAATGCTGAGTTCTAACCACTGGACCACCAGGGAATTCCCATCTTAATCATTTCTAAGTGTTCAGTGGTACATTCCCATTTTATGGATGAAGAGACTGAGGTCCAGGGATGTCAGACAACTTGCCCAAGACTACAGTGTTGGAATAGAGCCAACCTAAGAACTCCTTAATGGTAGGTCTGGGTGGTCTTCGTTAGCTGACACATAGTAGGGGCTCAAGCCCATTGGGTGAGTGAACAGTGAAGGAATGAAGGGACTGTATGGTAAGCATCTTTGGGGGAGCTTGGTGAATGACGTTCTGAAGGACTACACTAAAAGTCAGCCTCCACCTGTGCTGATCTCCAGCTCTCAGGCCCATCCAGGCAGCAGGTGATTCATTCAAGTGAACCAGACAGATCCTGAGATTTCTTTCCACAGGGAAAGAAACAGGGGGAAAAAAAAAAGCTGGCATCAATACATGGACTCTGGCCTTTGGGATCTCCACCTCCCTTCCTGGGACTGGCAGTTCACCCGAAATGCCCTTCTCTCCCTTCACCCACTGAAACTCTGCTCAGCCTTCAGGTCCAGTGCAGACACTCCTCCTTGCTGTCATACTGGAGCCCCAGGAAGAGCCAAGCTCTTCTGTTCGCTTTCTACTTGTACCTTCATTTAGCATACTGTTTATACACATAAATAACATGTGTCTTATTGTGTAGCTGAAGCTCCAATACATTGGCCACCTGACTCGAAGAACTGACTTCTGAAAAAGACCCTGACGCTGGGAAAGATTGAAGGCAGGAGGAGAAGGGGACGACAGAGGATGAGATGGTTGGATGGCATCACTGACTTGATGGACGAGTTTGAGCAAGCTCCAGGAGTTGGTGATGGACAGGGCGGCCTGGCATGCTGTAGTCCATGGGGTCGCAAAGAGTCGGAGTGACTGACCTGATACACATAAATCGTGGTGTTCTTCACATCTGTGACACCCCCAAATCTGTAAGCTTCTTATGACTGGGAGCTCTATTTCATCTCTGATCTCTGCAATTTTGAGCATGGGGCCACAAATAACAGACACTGGCTAGGAACGTTTAGAGTCAGACAGAGCTAGAATCAGGCTCCAGCTCTGCCACTCACTGGCTTTGTGATCTTTAGTTTCCTTAACTTCCTTAAGCCTCAGTTTCCCCACCTATAAAAGGGAAGTTACAATCAACTGACCTATAGAATCTAATAAGCTCGAGTTCATAGCTAAGGCTCATTAACTACTATTATTATTAATAAGTATTTAATAATTAATTGAGACCAAGAATAGGCATAATGGATTTTTCCTCCAATGGACACATAAGAAGGAAATGTAAAAAGGAAACTTAAGAGAATAAACAGAGCAATGTAAATAAGTGACTTTGTTCAGAGTACATATCAGCCAGTTTATATTCATAATCTTCATATCCTCCTATTCATGTTTCCTGCAATAAGTTACGGAGAAGGCAATGGCACCCACTCCAGTGTTCTTGCCTGGAAAATCCCATGGAAGGAGCCTGGTAGGCTGCAGTCCATGGGGTTGTGAAGAGTCGGACACTTTTCACTGTCATGCATTGGAGAAGGAAACGGAAACCCACTCCAGTGTTCTTGCCTGGAGAATCCAGGGGGTGGGCTGCTGTCTATGGGGTCGCACAGAGTCAGACACAAATGAAGCAACTTAGCAGCAGCAGCAGCAGTAAGTTACACAGTCAGTTGCCTCTCCAGGCAGAAAGCAGAGGCTGGCACACCTCTGAGAACTTAAGCCAGTGCATGCATGCCAAGTCGCTTCAGTCATGCCTGACTCTTTGCAACCCCATAGACTACTATGTCCGTGGAATTTTCCAGGCAAGAATACTGGAGTGGGTTGCCATTTCTTCCTCCAGGGGATCTTTCTGACCCAGGGATCGAGCCCTCATCTCTTATGTCTCCTGCATTGGTGGATGGGTTCTTGACCACTAGCTCCACGGGGGAAGAACCTGGTGCTCAGTCACCCAAAAGGCAGTCCATGCTCCCTGTACCGTGGTCACACCTTCCACACTAAGGAAATTCCCACAACTTATCCAAAATGGGATTGATCAAGAAGGAACCTGGGACTACTGCAAAGGATAATTACATCAATCACCACTTGGCCCCTATGGTCTTATACTCCAGCCAGTAGCCTACATGACCTTTTACAAACAAAAACCAGGGACTTCCCTGGTGGTCTAGGGGTTAAGACTTTGTTTCCAGGGCATGGGTGCAAGTTTGATCCCTGGTGGCAGGGCTAAGATCCTCCACGCTTTGCAGCCAAGAAACTAAAACATAAAACAGAAGCAATGTTGCAACAACTTCAATAAAGACTTTTTAAAAAATGGTCCACATTAAAAAAAATCTTATGAAAAAAATGAGCCAGTTCATGTTAACCTCAAGCTTAATAATCAGCAGCAGCTTCTCTTGCAATGGGCATAAAACCTGTAATATTTTTGTTTTTAACCACAACCTACAAGCTTCTACCCAGTCTGGCTCCTCTCTGATTTATCTCCACTCTCTTCCCTGACTCTCCGGGTTCCAGCCACCTTGGCCTTCTGACTCTTCTGCTAATATATCAAGGGCCTTTACATTTGCTTCCTGGATCCCTGACATTTACATGGCAAAATGTCACCTCCTTGGAAAAGCATTTCCTGACCATTGGATGGGAAATATCCTTCCTCTACTAATCCTCTTTTTTCCAATATTTATGTATTTGGTTGCAGGGGGATCTTCATGGTGGTGTGCAGTTCTCTATTTGTGCTTGCAAGTTCAGCAGCTGCGAGCGGGGGCTTAGTTGCCCCATGGCATGTGGGATCCTAGTTCCCCGACCAGGAATCGAACTCACATCCCCTGCATTGCAAGGCAGATTCTTAACCACTAGACCACCAGGAAAGCCCCTCCCCTATTAATTCTCATGTAACATAACATCACCTGGATCTGACATCTTCACTGCCAGCCCATTTCCAGGTTCCCCCTAGAATAGAAGCTCCATGCAGGCAGGAACCTTGCCTGTCTTGCTCCATACCATACTCACAGCCCACAGAACACTACCTGAGACTTATAAAGCAGTTAATACTTATCTATTGAATAAATAAATGAGAGCAGGTTATGGTTATTTTTCACCTTTTATTTTTATATTTCAGATGAACTTGAATTTTTATAAAGTGCGTGTACTACTTCTGTAACAAGAAAACAGAAATAAGGCTAAAGCAAAATAAAGTTGAAAGACTATAATAGCATATTTAATCAAACAGATGAAACACAGACTCTTCCTCAAGAATATATTACATAGATTGCCAGCAATTCATAGCATTCAGTCTCCTCACTGTTTATTAAACCTAAAACATTGGCCAGTTTAATGATCTGTTTGCCAGTCAGCACACACCCTTGGATTTTTAAATAACTGTCATCTCTCCTGGGTTTATAGAAAGATTACCATTTGAGCTTTCCACTTCAGTCCAATCTCCTCCTCACAGCACATTTATTTCCACCTCTATGCCTCTGCCAATTCTGTTATCTCTCCTGGCAACTCCTACCCGCAGTGCCACCCTCCCTCCCAATTCCCCTGTTCAAAATCTTGATCGTCCTTTAAGGCACACTCAAATCTTTCAAGAATTGGCCACAACCGTGCTTTTAAAAAGCACTATGCTTTGTCAAAAGGCACCTTGTCTTTGTGTCTCCCTCAATTAATTACAGTTGGTTGAAAGCAATATTTTTATGTATCTAACCACACTGACATGTCACTACACATTTTCCAACTGAGTAAAAAAAAAAAAAAAAACTACTCACTTGCAGTGGGAAAATGCTGTCAAAGGTAGATAGGAGCAATTTAGACTCTTTCTCAAAGGAAAAAATACTAGGTGATTTCCAAGGCTGTGAAAGCCATTTCCTACACCTTCCAGTGAGGAAGACGGCGGTATCTACACAACCATCACCTAGAATTTACAAAGAAAAGGACGCAAGGAAAAACGGACCAGCAAGCTGGAACCATCTCCACCAGTGCTGCTGGGTGCCAATCACTGAAATCCCATTATGACAGACTGGCTGATGACTGTGTGCCAAGCACTGTGTTAACTGCATTACACACAGTATCTCATTTAATCCTCCTAACAGCCTGAAGTGGTCCCTATTATCCTGTTGGATGAAGTCATTCAGAGTATGTGACTATCAGGTGACTCTCTAGCTAGACAGAGTAACTGGAGGCTCCTCACCCATCTCCTGTCCTTAAAAAAAAAAAAAAATCAACAACCTCATATAGTAGATGATACCATCCTTATGGCAGAAAGCGAAAAGGAACTAGAGTCTCTTGATGAAGGTGAAAGAGGAGAGTGAAAAAGCTGGCTTAACACTCAACATTCAAAAGGCATCTGGTCCCATCACTTCGTGGCAAATGGGAAAAAATGAAAATAGTGACAGACTTTATTTTCTTGGGCTCCAAAACCACTGCAGACTCTGACTGCAGCCATGAAATTAAAAGAAACTTGTTCTTTGGAAGAAAAGCTATGACCAACATAGACATGTAGTCAGCATATTAAAAAGCAGAGACATCACTTTGCTGCCATAGGTCCATCTAGTCAAAGCTATGGTTTTTCCAGTAGTAATGCATGGATGTGAGAGTTAGACCATAAAGAAGGCTAAGCACCAAAGAATGGATACTTTCCAACTGTGGTGCTGCAGAAGACTCTTGAGAGTCCCTTGGACAACAAGATCAAACCAGTCATTCCTAAAGGAAATCAATCCTGAATATTCATTGGAGGGACTGATGCTGAAGTTGAAGCTCCAAAACTTTGACCACCTGATGCGAAGAGCTGACTTACTGGAAAAGACCCTGATCTTTCCCAGAAAGATTGAGGGCATGAGAAGGGGAGACAGAGAATGAGAAGGTTGAATGGCATCACTGAATCAATGGACATGAGTTTAAGCAAACTCCAACAGATAGTGAAGGACAGGGAAGCCTGAGGTATTGCAGTCCTTGGGGTTGAAAAGAGTTGGACATGACTTAGCAACTGAACAGCAAGTGTATCTATATGACTTCAGTGATGGCTCAGCAGCAAAGAATCCGCCTGCCGATGCAGGAGACATACATTCGATCCCTGGGTTGGGAAGATCCCCTGGAGAAGGAAATGGCAATCCACTATAGTATCCCCACCTGGAAAATTCCACAGACACAGGAGCCTGGTGGACTGCAGTCCACGGGGTTGCAAAGAGTCAGACATGACCGAAGCGACTGAGCACGAATGTGTATGTCAATTCCCATCTCCCAATTCATCCCATCCCCCTTCTCCCCCTGTATTTACATGTCTGTACTCCTGCCCTGCAAATAGGTTCATCTGTACCCTTTTACTAGATTTCATATATATGTGAATATATTTTTCTCTTTCTAGCTGGTTTTGCTCTGTATGACAGACTCTAGGTCTGTCCACATCACTACAAACGACACAATTTCATTCCTTTTTTATGGCTGAGTAATATTCCATTGTAGATACGTACTATATCTTATGCAGCACTATTTACAATAGCCAGGACATGGAAGCAACCGAAATGTCTATCGACAGATGACTGTATAAAGAAGACGCAGTACATATGTACAATGGAATATTACTCAGTCCTCTTCTAGCCTAAAAATGTACACTTTGTCCACTCTTCTCATTCGAGGAGCCAGTTCAAGGATATGGCTTTGAGACAGTAGGGTGTTGTTGGCACCATCTGGACACATGACTGAACCCCATTAAGGCTTCTATATAAACTCTTAAGAATCTGGAAGGTGGGTACAATGATCTACTATTCTGCAGTGCCCAAGACAAATCTCATGTATAAGTTCCCTTGTTATTAAACCTGCCCCCTACCAATCTGGAATGGCCGCCTCTTTCTTTGGCCTCCACTTGCCCTCTTGGGTAAAGGGCCAGTTTCAGATTTCACCCAGGAAGTTCCCAAGGGTTCAAACCAACACATTTCCATTTTATAGTTGAGACAGATGACTCACAGAATGGTTCAGCAATTGTCCCTGGGTGACAAAGGGACAGAGTGTCAGAGCTGGTTTGGATCCATGTCAGTTGACTCTTGCTTACTGTACTATACACATCTTCCACTGAGAAACTATAGCTAACAGTAACAATGGGCTTCCTCGGTGGCTCAGTGGTAAAGAACCCACCTGCCAATGCAGGGGACGTGGGGTTGGATCCCTGAATCAGAAAGATCTCCTGGAGGAGGGCATGGCAACCTACTTCAATATTCTTGCCTGGGAAATCACATGGACAGAGGGGCCTGGAGGGCTACAGTCCATGGGGTCGCAAAGAGTTGGCATGACTTAGCGACTAAACAACAACAACCAACAGTAAAGACAGCAATTAATACAACCCTAACTGAAAATGACCAGTCTTGCAATTTTTTCCACCCTTGTTCAAGTTTTTTTAAGCAATACCTACACCAATGCAGGAGACGTAAGACACACCGGTTCGATCCCTGGGTCAGGAAGATCCCCTGGAGTAGGGCATGCACGGCAATCCACTCCAGTATTCTTGCCTAGAGAATCCCATGGACAGAGGATGCTAGAGGGCTAGAGTCCCCGGGGTTGCAAAGAGTCGGAGAGAACTGAAGCGACTTAGCATGCACGCACTCCGTGTTTAACATAAAGTGTTTAAATATGTGTAAAAGTTAAACAGACCATATTCTTCTTTTTAATGGGCCTCTCTTTTTTCTCCAGCATTTTGTGCATAACAACGTTGACTTGGCAATTGTTATGCCACAGAATCAATTTTACTAATTTTCACACTTTGTTAATAAATTAATGGATGCCTCAGATGTTAGGGGATGGATGCATAGATTCCCTAGGAGTTGAGCTAGCATAAAAAATAAAAAGCCACATTAATATTAAAAATAAAAGTCAGGCCACAGATGAGAGTCTAGAGATCAAAACCTGCAAACAATCCCAAATTTAAGATTCAAAAGTGAAAATCTGAATCAGTGCTTTAAGAAGCTTTTGGATTTGACTAAGAATGGAAAAAAAATGATTTGGGGATCAACACCAAAAGCAGATCAGAAATTGCGCTCCTGCATTTGAATGAGAAAAGAGTCAGAATCTTCAATGGTTTGGAAGAGAGAGGATGAGAAAGCCTTTTGGCCAAGCCTGTTATTAACAGTTTGCAGCCTAAGACTGAGAAGTACAAAAATTTCAGGACTGAAAATGCTACCAACTGAGTTTCCATTGTAATTTTCCTGTATGCTTGAAACTTTTCCTAATAAAATGGTGAGAAAGTAAAACACCATAAGAGAATTATCAGGGACCTGGCCAACATTGCAATTTTGGTCCACAGTGTTGCTTTAATAATTCTTTGCAAAGGATAGAAGCAGGTTCTTTCCACAGATGTAGTAATAAAATAATGGAAGCAGCTAATATATTTCACACTTACCTTGAACTCTTATGTACATCATCTTACTGAATGTTCACAATTAAGCTACAAGGTAGGTTCTATTTCGCATCTCCATTTCAGAGAAGGGAGGCAGAGAGAGGCTTAAAAGATGTGTCTAGTCACAAATTCAGTCATATAGCCAGCAAAGGGGCAGAGCCGGGATGCAAACCCAGGGCTTCTTTTCTGCACAGATTCAGCTTTCTTTCAAGGCCACCATTACCAACAGGCTGCCACATACTTTTAAAAGCATCAAATGTGGGACTTCCCTGGTGGTCCAGTGGTTAAGACTCTGAGCTACCAATGCAGCAGGCATAGGTTTGATCCCTGGCCTGGGAACTAACAGTCTGCATGCCACGGGGCCAGGCTAGGGTGGGGGTGGAGGGCAAAAAAAAAAAAAAATCACTGAATGTGTTCTGAGACTCTCTCAAAAGATTTACAAAGCTTCCAAGAAACCTGATAGCAAAATACCTTTATGTAAAAAGCAGAGAGGGACTCAGGGGCCCAACAAACCTGAGTTCAAATCTTGACTCTGCCACTTAAATCCCATTACCTAAGCAAGCCCCAGTTTTTCCCTCTGTGCAAGGGGAGTCATAAGTCATAATATTCCTCTTAAGGAGGCTGTTAAAGGGATTGAATGAGAGGATGGATTTAAAGTTCTTAGCACAGGCAAGACCTAATACATGGCAATCCATCAACAAAAGGCAGCCATTGTGGGTATTATGTGGAGCTTGCAGGCAGACCAGAGACCCTCCGCTCTGCTGTTATGCTAAAGTACCAAAGCCACAGGGTTTTGAAAGGATGAAACCAGAGGAAGAACCCAGATTTTTAAAAGGAGAAAGAAAAGGAGAGAGGCTGGACACTCTCCCAGTTTCAGGTGGAGAACTATGACATTGGTTGTGATTTCTATTTGAACCCGTGAAAACCAGAGTACAGTTGGCCATTCTAAAGAGATCTTCTAAATCTGTAATTACAGTAGCTATGGAGAAAGCACACACACAAACACACACACACAGAGTCTTCTACCAGGTGAAGACAGGAAAAGAGCATATTCACAATATTTTGATCCAACACTGCTCAGCGCCACGGCAGCAAGCCGAGGGTCCTTGAGAAGGGCGAGAGGGCCTTTCCCAGCCCGAAGGATGAAGTACAAGGGCAGGGACACCATGAAGCGCCCTGGATTTGCAGGGAGGGCTAGTGACCCTAGGGCCCCTGCAGCTGCCTCTATACTTTAAGGGCAAGAGTTTCAACTATAGCATCCTATTCATTAAACACAAAAATCCTTAGTTTATTTGTTAATGCTGTTGACCCCAAAATACCGTAGAGAAAAGCAGCAAATATTTACAATCGGTCCGCTTCCGAACTGCCTTCTAAGACTGTACCCAAAGCAGAAAGATTCTGAGTCCAGAGATAAAGGGGAAGGGCGAGCACAGGGTTAAGCCTCCCCAAACCCTTTTCCTCCCACTCGCGACCCTGGAGAAAGCGGGGGAAAGAAACGCCGGGAATTTCAGGTGTGCCCTGAACCTCGCGCCGACGGAGAAGCAAAATCAGAAAACCAGCGGACACTCCCCCCTCTCCGGGACCGTGGGCGCTTTCCAGGATGGTCCAAGGCTCCAGTCCGCCCTAGCGCATCCCAGGCGGAGAAAAGACCTTCCTCGCTCGGCTTGTGGGAAAGACTCTACTTTCCAAAACCAGCTGCGAGCTTGGATCCGGTGACTCCTGCGTCCACCCCACGCTCCCGGCTCAGCCGCCTGGAGGTTCCCGAGCCTCCCAGAGAAACCCAGTCCGGAGGGTCCCCCTTTTGTTCGCGGGAGAGCGCGTCGCAGCGCTGCGCATTCCCCCTCCAGCGACTAAAGCCCCGCTGCGGGGGCGCTCCCCTCGGTCCGCTCCCTACCAACCCGGCGCTCCCGCGACCACCCGCTCCGGCGCACCGATCCCCAACTGTCCCACCCACCCCGCCCAGTACTCACTTCTCCCCAGTCCCTCCGCTTTCCACGCCGTCTCCTCCACCGCCCCATAGCGCCTCAGAGGCTTCTCCGCTTCCAGATGGACGGACAAAGATTGCTTCAACTCCATCGCTGATCCCCGCGGGCAGGTCGACCGGTCTCCCTCTACTCCATCCCTGCCGCGGGCTGCAGGGAGGGAGGCGGCTCCAGCCAGCAGCGTTTTAAGGGGCCGGGCGCTCGTGACGCGGTTCCATCTCTTCCGCCGCCGGAGCCGGGGAGCGCCGACTGGTACCCAGGGAGGGGGGGGGAGGCGTGGAAAGGATGAGGACGCAAGCGCAGTGGAGGCTTGGGAGGGGAGCTTGGGGGCTGGGTAGACAGAAAAGGGGGCAGATAATAACTCGAAGAACAACAAAAACAACAACTAAAATAGAACCAACCTAAAGGAAGTGAAAACAAGGCAGCAGCCCCCTACTGGAGCAGGTGGCGATGCTTTGCACGGGGCTGGTGCTGCGAGTGGCTTGTGATATGTCACCGTGCTTTGAGTGGGATTTGTGAGAGCATTTCTCTCTGTGGGCGATGGATCCATCTTTGTGGCGAGTGCGCGGAAGCGTGAGTGTGGACCTGGATCTGTGTGTTCTGTGCCTGTGAGAACCTCTGTAGTTTGCATTTATGTGTATTTTGAATTTGAAGGTAAAATGGGACAGTCTTCTTTCCCAGGGCCTGTGTCCACCCTGTAGGTGTTTGCATGAACTTGAGAGGCATACAAATATTTTGGACATCGGTATAACAAAACTATTTAGAACATGAGTCTTTACTGCCCAGAAACCCAGGGGTTGATATTAGCACAGCAGCATTAAAAGTACAAAGTAAAATCCACAGCTAGATGGATTTTTTAAATAATAATATTTATTAAATGACGGCTAGGTGCTAAACACGGCCCAATAACTCTGTGAAACAGATACTGTTTTGTTAGCTTCGTTTTATAGAGGATGAAACTGAGATGCAGAAAGATTAATTTATTTGCCCAAATTCCCCCATTACCAAGTGGTCTGGTCTGCACTCGAATCTAGACTTAGCCCCTTTATTGTCCTGACCTTCTTAACTGCACAGGTATGTAGCTTTGTATGGGGAAGGGAGAGGACCTATAGGACACAGGTTGATTATCTGCTGTTTGTTCTTATTTTTTAAGATATAATCGGGGGTGATTTTCGGGATCCACATGGCTCATGGAGGAATGAAAAGGCCCAGCCTTTTAAGAAAATGATTTATCAACTGGTAACAAGAGTCATTAAACATGTATCATCCATGAAAGAACTTCTAAATATCTCATGAGAAAAAAAGGAAATAACAATAAAAATCATAAAATATTTAGACCTGGATAAGCATGAGAGTATCACATATCAAAACTTGTAAGTGTTGATGTAAGTAAATGTATAGCCTTAAATGCATGCATCTAAAAATCTAAGACTAAAAATAAATGGGTTAGGATGAATAGGTAAGCAAAACATGGCCTTTCCATACAGTGGAATACTATTCAGCCTTTAAAAAGGAAAAGAATTCTGTAATAGGCTACAACATGGATGAAACTTGAGGATATAATGCTAAGTGAAATAAGCCAGCCAAAGAAAGAAAAGCGCTGTATAATTCCAATTATGTGAGGTGCCTCGGGCAGCCTAAATCACTGGAACAGAAAGTAGAATAGAAGTTGCCAGAGGCTGGGAGGAGGGAAGAATAGGGGGTTTTATTTATTGGGTATAGATTTGCAGTATTACAGATGAAAAGAGTTCTAAATTAATTTAAATAAAAAAGAATGGGGTGATGTACAACAATGCGAAAATAGTTAATACCACTGAGTTTATATGTTTAAAACTGGTTGAACGGGTTTTAAAAAATGGTTAAATGTTAGATGTCCATTGACAGATGAATGGATAAAGAAGTTGTGGTACATATGCACAATGGAATATTACTCAGCCATAAAAAGGAACACATTTGAGTCTGTTCTAATGATGTGGATGAACTAAAACCTAATACAGAGTGAAGTGAGTCAGAAAGAGAAAGAAAATATCATATTCTAAAGCATGTATATGGAATCCAGAAAAATGGTACTGAAGAATTTATTTACAGGGCAGCAGTGGAGAAACAGACATAGGGAATAGACTTATGGCCGTGGGGAGAGGGGACAAGAGGGTGAGATGTATGGAAAGAGTAACATGAAAACTTGCATTACCATATGTAAAATAGATAGCCAACAGGAATTTGCTCTATGGCTCAGGAAACTCAAACAGGGGCTGTGTATCAACCTAGAGGGGTGGGATGGGGACGGAGGTGGGAGAGAGGTTCAAAAGGAGGGGATATATGTCTACCTATGGCTGATTCATGTTGAGGTTTGACAGAAAACAAAATTCTGTATTTTTTATCCTTCAATAAAAAAATAATAAATAAAAATTTTAAAATGGTTAAATGTTAAACTGAAAAGACTGTAAGAAAAAAGAACAGATAAAACCTAAGTGGAGTAGAAAAAATAATAATGATAAAAACATAAATTAAGGAAATATTACTTTGGTGCAAAAGTAATTGTAGTTTTGCATTGTTGAATTTCACTGTTTGATATTGGAAAACATTTTTAAATAAATGTGGTTATATTATACATTATTTTAATGTGCATTTCTAGCTTTATTTTTTTTTGCTAATGACATTACCTATTTTATATTTATTTTAGACTAGGGAAATGATGTTAGACACAGAGCAAACTGGAGCGATTTTCTTATTCAAGTTCAAAATGGGTCATACATAAAGCAATGGAGACAAGTCGCAACATCAGTAACACATTTGGCCCAGGAATGGCTAATGTACAGTGTTATGGTGGTTCAAGTTTTGCAAAAGAGACAAGAGCCTTGAAGATGAGGAGTGCAGAGTGGGTGGCCCTCGGAAGCTGCAGTGACCAATTGAGAGGATCATCAAAGCTTGTCCTCTTACAACTACAAGAGAAATTGCTGAAGAACTCAACGTGGACCATTCTATGGTCTTTTGGCATTTGGAGCAAACTGGAAAGGTGAAAAAACTCGAGTGGGTGCCTCATGACTGACCTCAAATTTAAAAAAAATTATTTTGAAGTGTTGTCTTTTCTTATTCTACATAACAACAAACCATTTCTTGATCAGATTGGATGTGCAGCGAAAAGCAGATTTTATACAACAACCAGCAATGACTAGCTCAGGGGTTGGACCAAGAAGAAGCTCCAAAGCACTTCTCAAAGCCAGACACACCAAAAAAAGGTCATGGTCACTGTTTGGTGGTCTGCTGCCCATCTGGTCCACTATCGCTTTCTGAATCCCAGTGAAACGACTGCATGTGAGGCGTATGCTCAGCAAATTGATGAGATGCACCCAAAACTGCAACACCTGCAGCTGGCATCGGCCAACAGAAAGGGCCCAGTTCTTCTCCATGACAATGCCCGACCACACATGGCACTACCAATGCTTCAAAAGGTGAACGAATTGGGCTATAAAATGTTGCCTCATCCGTCGTGTTCACCTGAGCTCTTGCAAACCAACTACAGCTTCTTCAACCATCTCAACAACTTTTAGCAAGGAAAATGCTTCCACAACCAACCAGAGGAAGAAAATGTCTTCCAAGAGTTCTTCAAATCCCAAAGCACAGATTTCTACGCTACAGGAATAGACAAATTTATTTCTCATTGGCAAAAATGTGTTGATTGTAATGGTATCCATTTTGATTAATAAAGATGTGTTTGAGCCTAGTTATAATGATTTAAAATTCACCATCCAAAACCACAATCAGTCCATAGAGTCGCTAAGAGTCAGACACGACTGAGCGACTTCACTTTCACTTTTCACTTTCATGCATTGGAGAAGGAAATGGCAACCCACTCCAGTGTTCTTGCCTAAAGAATCCCAGGGATGGTGGAGCCTGGTGGGTTGCCATCTATGGGGTCGCACGGAGTCGGACACAACTGAAGCGACTTAGCAGCAGAAGTAGAAAATCAAGGAGTAGTAGAGAGGATGTCTAGCTGAAAAGCTGATTCCTTTGGGGAAAGAACTATTAAAGAAGGTAAACCATCAAACAAAGCCCTCATGAGTAATAGAAGAAAAGAGAGGTGTAATAGGAATACAGAGAGATTTTGAAAACCAGTGGAAATGGGTGATTCTCAGGTATTCCCCAGCAGTCCAGTGGTTAGAACTCCATGGATTCACTGCTGAGGACCAGGCTTCAACCCCTGCTCAGGGAACTAAGATCCCACATTCCATGGGGCAACTCAGCCCATGTGCCACTGAAGCCTGGGTGCCACAGCTAGGGAGTCCATGCATGGTAACGAAAGATCCACATGAGACAGCTAAGGCCCAACACAGTCCAGTAAATTCTCTCAAAAAGTAAACCATCAAAGTGCAGTTAAGAAATATAAACACAAACTGATAACCACTGCAAAACCTGAATTGTTAATGTAGAAATTAATTTTTCTCCTCAGTCCCACAAAGGCAACAGGGTCAAATCATTTACTGGTGAGTTTTTCCAAATAATAGATCATCCTTATTTGATAAAAATTGTTTCAGAGCTCATCTTATGAGGACAGTATGACCTTGATATTAAAGCCAGATTAAAACGCTATGCTAAAAAATCCCAAAGTGACCTCACCTAGCTATAAGAATTCTAAATAAAAATGCATCATGAACAAATAGGGTTTATTTCCAAAATGGAGTAAAGACCCGATAGAAAAAAGCTACTGATATGATATATCAGGTTAACAGATCAAAGGAGAAAGCTGTTAGATCATCTGAATGAATATAGAAAAAGCATCTGAAAAATTAGCAGTCACGTGCTTGTTCTTGTGCTTAGCAAATGAAAAATAGAAGACCATTTCCTTAACTTTCTAAAAAGTAACTATCATAAATCAATAGCAACTGTCACAATTACTGTTGAACCTCTAATAGCATCCTTATTAAGGTCAGGGACAAAAGAAGGATGCTCATAATCTCCACTTCTGAGAGGTCCTAGCTTGGCACAAAATAAGAAAATAAATGAGGTATAAGAACTGAAACAGGAAACAAAGCTGCTTTTTCAGACAGTATAATTATCTATATAAAAATGCAAGCAAATCCACAAAGAACTATTAAAATGAATAACAGTAGGTTTGGGGGACACAAGACAAACATGAAAGCATAGTTGTTTTCTGTAATTATTAATCAAACTTAAAATATAATCATAATACCAAAAACATCATTGAGAAAAAAATTACTATTTCATGTCACCAGAGACATTAACTTTTTTTATCTGGTACTGTTAAACAAAATGAAAATGAAAAGAAATGAAGAGATAGGTATGCCACGTTCAAGGTTACAAAAGATTAGGTATCAAAGAGATGACAGTTCTCTTCCGTGCCATTCGGTTGAAATCTCAATAGGGAATAGGATTTTAAAATAAACTTCGACTTCTAGATTGGCTAGAGTGCACTAGGAACAATATAATAGAAAGCAACTTTTATTTTAATCCTTATCACTTCGTAATGTTGGCCCCATCCTTTTCTGGCCATCTTTGTTAATAAATATCACAATGTAAAAAATAAAATAAAACATAAACTTTGACAAGCTGACCCTAAAATTATGTGAAAAAATGAAGGGCGAAGAATAGGCAAGGCAATGACAAAGAGCATAGGACAGGGAGCATTTAATTCCCAGGTAGTTAAACATTTTTTTTTTAAATAATTTACTTATTTGGCTGTGGTGGGTCTCTGTTGCTGCACTCGGGCTTGCTCTAGTTGCAATGAGCAGGGGCTGCTCTCTGATAGCACTGTGTGAGCTTCTCCTGTTGCGGAGCCCGGACTAGGTAGTTGTGGTGCACAGGCTTAGTTGCCCCTTAGTTGTCATGTGGGATCTTCCCGGACCAGTGATTGAACCCATGTTCCCAGCATTGGCAGGCAGATTCTTAACCACTGGACCATCAGGGAAGTCCCAGTTAAACTGAGATTATTGTCTTAAGGCCTAAGAAGAAAATTGAGAGCCCCCATTTGGACCCACACATATTTGGAAAGTTGATATATGACAGAGGCATTACAAATCAGTACAAAAAGGATGAACTATTCAATAAATGGTGCTGAGATATTTGCCTACGCAAATGGAAAACTAAAATAAAATCACACCTTTATGTTTCCTATCACATTTCTTCCCTGGTGGCTCAGATTGCAAAGAATCTGCCTGCAATGCAGGAGATCTGGGTAGGATCCCTGGGTGGGGAAGATCCCCTGGAGAAGGAAATGGGAGCCCACTCCAGTATTCTTCCATGGAGAATCCCATGGACAGAGGAGCCTGGTGGGATACTGTCCATGGGGTCACAAAGAGTTAAACACGTCTGAGCAATTAACACTTTCACTTTCATATTTCCCATCACACATACACACACAGAAATTCCTGGTTGATTAAGGACCTAAATGAGAAAAGCAAACTTTTAAAAATTTATAATGTAGAAGAATACTTTGATTATTTTGCAAAGGAAGAATATATTAAGACTCCCCCCCAAAAAACACAAACCTTAAAGAAAAATATTAATAATTTGACTATGTTAAAAGTTTTTGAGGTGAAATTCACAAAACATAAAATTAACCAGTTTAAAGCAACCAAGTCAAGGTATTGTACCTTCACAATGTGGTATGACCACCACCTCTATCTAGTTATAAAACACAAGACCTTTAAGAAAACCACCATGTCCTTTAAGCAGTTACCCCACTCCCTTCAGTCTCTGGAAAGTGCCAGTCCTTTCTTTTTGTATGAACTTACTTTTTCTGGGTATTTCACATAGCATCATACGTGTGACCTTTTGTGTCTGGCTTCTTTTACTTGGCCTGCTACTTTTGAGGTTCATCCAAGTTGTAGCCAGTATCAATGCTTCACTCTTTTTCGTGGCTGAATAATATATCATTGTATGAATATATCTTAATTTGTGTATCCATTCATCCATTGATGGATGTTTGGGTTTTTCCACCTTTTGGCTACTGTGAACAGTATCCATATGAACATGTGTATACAAGTATCTGTTTGGGTATCTGTTTTCAATTCTTTGGGGTATATACTGCAAAGTGGAATTACTGTGCCATGCGGTAAATTGTATGTTTAACTTGTTAAGTACCCTCCAAACTGTTTGCCATGGTGGTTGAACTATTTACATTCCCACCAGCAATGTATGAGGGATCCTATATCTCCACATTCTCACTAACACTTTTATATTTTGTTTTTGAGATTACAGCTGCAACAGTGGGAAAGGTCAAACTGCTACCAACAAAATGGATGAATCTTACAGGCTTAACATTAAACAAAAGAAGTCAGATGCAGAAGAATTCATACTAAATGATTCCATTCATACAAAGTTCAGAAACAGATGAAACTTATCTTCAGTGATAAATGTCACAATAGTGCTTACTTTTGGGGTCTTACTGAATGGGAAACTAAATGAAGGGGAGCTTACTGAAATGTTAGAAATGTATCATCTGGTTGATGATGTACTGTGATGTGTGTATGAATACATAGACTTGGGAGAGGGGAGGAAAAAATGACATTTAAGATATATGCCCTTTACTGTGTGAAAATTATAACAATACAAAAAACTAAATAAAAGTTTTGGGGAACTTTGTCATGTTATGCTCTTTACTCTTCTGTAGGTTGAAATAGTTCATGATTTTTTAAAAAACAACAAGAAGAAAAGAAAAGCTAGCCAGATTTATTGGACTCAATAATTCAACCTCTGAGAATTGAACCTAAGAAATATATGATTTTTCCAGTAGTCATGTATGGTCGTGAGAGTTGACCATAAAGAAGGTTGAGTACTGAAGAATGGATGCCTTTGAACTGTGGTGTTGGAGAAGACTCTTGAGAGTCTCTTGGACTGCAAGGAGATCAAACCAGTCAATCCCAAGGAAATCAACCCTGAATCCTCATTGGAAGGACTGATGCTGAAATTGAAGCTCCAATACTTTGGCCACCTGACGCGAAGAGCCAGCTCTTTCGAAAAGACCCTGATGCTGGGAAAGATTGAAGGCAGGAGGAGAAGGCGATGACAGAGAATGAGACCATTGGATGGCATCACCAACTCAATGGACATGAGTTTGAGCAAGCTCTGGGAGATGATGAAGGACAGGGAAGCCTGGCGTGCTGTAGTCCATGGGGTCACAAAGAGTATGAAACGATGAGTCAGTGAACAACCACAGCAACAAAAAATACTTACCAATAAGATATTTCTTACAATTTATGTAAAATGTGGGAAAACTGGGACAAGTCTAATATCCTACGAAAAGGCATGGCTAAATAAATTATGGAATGCATGCAATGGAATATGGTATACTTTAAAAAAGTGATATTCACAGAGAGTTTGAAATGCCATGGCAAAAAACCATTATAACACAATATTAATCACAGCATCAGAGGAAAAGTAGAATACAAATTGTAATAGAAAGGGGGCACTGTTATTCTTGATCTTTGGTTAAGGCTAAGTGTACACTGTGGTCTTGATCATACTAGTATTTCATAAAAGTGGTATAAATAAAATGAAACAAATACTTTGATCCCAATTTTGTAATGTGTTCATATACCCACACACATATATACACATATCTAATAAAGCACTGAAATGACATATACCAAATTGTTGATACTACCCATGAACACCCAGATTATAAATAATGTTTTCTTTGAGTTCTCCGATATCCCTACAAGATATATGTATTACTTTTATAACCGGGGGGGGGTTGGGAATCAATATGTTTATAATTCATGAAAAATAAAAAGACAAGGAATAAATGCATGAAATGCTAACAGGGGTTGTTTCTAAAAGTTGAGATTTGTGGGAGATGTCTTTCTTCTTAATTTTCTGAATTTTCCAACCACCTATACACTAACTGAGTGTATGGTGGTTGGAAAATTCAGAAAACTCATAGTGTGCATTTTATCATTCAAAAAGAAATAAATTCCGTTCCTAAGACTGTGTAAGTAATGCAATTCTCTAATCTTAGAGGACAAAACCATCCGTGCCACAGCGGTGCCCAGAAGCCTGTCTGTTTGCATTAGCTCAGGGTGATAATGCTTCAAGTTCAATAACTGGCTGAAGTAACCATCTGCATGGAATTAAGTGGCTATTCCAGCCCTGGCTTCTCAGCCTGGCTCTGTGCCCTGCTCTGCTGGGAATGCCAAAGACTCAGAGGGATGCTGGATGTTACAGAGAGCCGGGGCAGCAGGGGCCAATGCAGCGTACTTTTACAGCTGTCATTTAGGTTGATTGAAAGAGAAAATAATGCAATATCATCTCAATAATTTGATACTTTATCCAGCATGTTGACAGTTTCAAATGTTCATGACACTGAGCTTATGGTTTTCAAAAATACAGGCTTTGAAATCTGGAGGATCTCAGTTCAAGCCCTGGCTCCACCACCTGCCAGCTGTCCGATCCTGTGTGACATGTCAAAATCTCTCTAAGCTTCACTTTCTTCATCTTTAAAATTCTAGTGACATTATCTAACCCATGATGTTGTTGTGATGACAGTACAACGTTGTTGCTATTGTTATTATTATTGCATTGTGCTGGCTGATGTTTTGAGCCCTGATATTTTGGGTATTTACCAAATGAAGTGTCCAAGCCCAAAGCAGAAACCTATTAAAGCGACACTTGGGTGGAAAAACTGGAACCTTCATACGTTGTTGGTGGATATGTACAATGGTGCAGCCACTTTGGAAGATAGTCTGGCAGTTTCTCAAAAGGGTGAACACAGTTATCACATGACCCAGTAATTCCACTCCTGGGTATAGACCCATGATGAGTGACAGATATATCCACACAAAAACTTGTTTGAGGGCTTTCCTGGTGGTCCAGTGGTAAAGAATCCATCTGTCAACGTAGGAAACACAGGTTCGATCCCTGATTAGGGAAGATCTCTCATATGCTAAGCCCAGGAGCCACAACTCAGCCCATGTGTCACAACTACTGAAGCTGGTGCACCTAGAGCCCAAGCTTCTCAATGAAAGAAGCCCCTGCAATGAGAAACCCATGCACTGCAACTGGAGAGTAGCCCCCGCTTGCCGCAACTAGAAAAAAGCCTGCACAGCAATGAAAACCCAGCACAGCCAAAAGTGAATGAATGAATAAAATTATTTTTTAAAAAACTTGTTTGAACAAATGTTCACAGCAGCATTATTTACAATAGCCCAAAACAGTGAAAACAACCCAAATGTCCATCAACTATGAATGATAAAATGTGGTATATTCCTGCAGGTGGAATGATATTTGGCAATAAACAGGGATGAAGCACTGATACGTGCTACAACATGGATAAATCTTGAAAACATTATGCTAAGTGAAAGAAAGCAGCCATAATACACCATAAATTATATAATGCCATTTATATAAGTTGTCTAGAATCTATATCTACAGAGAAAACACTATACATAGCAAATCTATAGAGAAAGTAGGTTTATGGTTGTTGTGATGTTAACAGGACTTTCCTAGCAGTCCAGTGGTTAAGATTCCAAGCTTCCAATGCAGGGGGCAAGAGTTCGACTCTCAAGGGTCAGGAAACTATGATTCCACATGCTGCCAACAATAATTTTAAAAAAAAATTTTTAATAAACCTTATGGGATGGGGAAATCTGGAAGAGGAATAGGAGCCATCTGGTCTATTCTAAGCCCTGGAAGGTCGAGAGCGTGTTTTACCAAGGATGGCAGCATTTTAAAACAAACATTGCATTATTTCAAAGAAGTTCCATTTTTCACTGTGTTCTAGTATGCTAAGTTGTGTCCAACTCTTTGCAGCCCTATGGACTGTAGCCCACAAAGTGCCTCTGTCCATGGGGATTCTCCAGGCCAGAACACTGGAGTGGGTTACCATGCCCTCCTCCAGGGGGTTCTTCCCCACTCAGGGATCGAACCCATACATCTTAGTCTCCTGCACTGGGAGGCAGGGGTCTTTACCACTAGCACCACCTGGGAAGCCCTCCATTTCTCATACTAAAACACAAAAGTACTCCTGCATAAAAAATAGAAGGGTACTATTTGCAAGAATTCAGAGAATACATGCTACATATTTCATATAACTTGTAATACAAATTTACGTGTCATAAGTATATAACTTTTAAGTATATGATTTATTTGAATTTAATAGATATTAATATATTTTACATTACTGGGGCAAGAGTAAGGAAATTTCTAGACAGTTTGATTCTAAAATAATTGGGGTTTTTTTGCATAGTTTTAAAGTAGTTCTACACTGAAGAGCTATTTCACAACATATAAGACAGGGGGTACTCTTTCTGCCCCCTTCTGATGCCTATGTCAGAAGCTTTCTCTATAGTTTAATAAAATTTTATTACACAAAAAAATAAAAAATAAAAATGTATCCAGAGTAATGATACTAAGGGCTACTCAGCAGTCTTTCAGATGAGCTTCAATATTACTTATGGTGGAAGAATAGTGTTTGAGAAAATATTTGAGAAAACAAACCTTGAAGGAAGAGAGAAAAGCTTATTATTCATAAAAGTTTGATAATCTTTACTTAATAATATGTTACTCTGTACTGTAGAGAATATACAGCACATATTCTTTGAATATTTGCAAATAATACCCTTTTAATTTTTATGCAAACCAAACAATAACAATAATAATAAAATTGTTACAATGGTTGCATAACTCTTAAGAATATACTAAAAACCATTGAATTATGTAAGCTATTATCCAAAGAAGTGACACTGAGTGGGATTTAACCATTTAAATCACAACACATTCAGTTCAGTTCAGTCGCTCAGATGTGTCCAACTCTTTGCAACCCCATGGATTGCAGCACGCCAGGCTTTCCTGTCCATCACCAACTCCCAGAGCTTGCTCAAACTCATGTCCATCGAGTTGGTGATGCCATCCAACCATCTCATCCTCTATCATCCCCTTCTCCTCCTGCCTTCAATCTTGCCCAGCATCAAGGTCTTTTCCAATGAGTCAGTTCTTCACAGCAGGTGGCCAGAGGATTGGAGTTTCAGATTGAGCATCAGTCCTTCCAATGAATATTCAGGACTGATTTCCTTTGGGATTGATTGGTTTGATTTCCTTGCAGTCCAAGAGACTCTCAAGAGTCTTCTCCAACACCACAGTTCAAAAGCATCAATTCTTTGGTGCTCAGCTTTCTTTATAGTCCAACTCTCACATCCATACAGGACTACTGGAAAAACCACAGCTTTGACTAGATGGAACTTTGTCGGCAAAGTAATGTGTCTGCTTTTTAGTATGCTCTCTAGGTTGTCATAGCTTTTCTTCCAAGGAGCAAGTGTCTTTTAATTTCATGGCTGCAGTATTTTGGAGCCCAAGAAAATAAAGCCTGTCACTGTTTCCCTTGTTTCTGCATCTATTCGCCATTAACATGCACACTGTCATGAGGTTAATGAAATGACTAAGGCCAGACTGTGTAGCCAACCGGTGGAGAATTCCGGGGATTTGGCCACACGATCCAGATTTGTCCTGGTCCTACCTGGGGTTTGGCCTTACCTGACAGTGTTTGCCCTTTCCAGCCTGCCTGGCTTTTCTTCATATTCTTTTCCATGATGTTACAGGATCGTGACTATAGTTCTGTGCTGTACAGCATGACCTTGTTGTTTACCCATCCTATGTTTAATAGTTTGCATCTGCTACTTCCAGATGCTAACTCCCACTCCATCCGTCCCCAATCATCTTGTGTATTGATGGACATCACTTGCGGTCCTTTGGCAACTGGAATTTCCAAAACAATGACAGTGATTCCAGGACAGTGATTCCCCCAGTTAGTGGCTTAATTACATGCGCCTGATTCTGAAAGGCTGGGTGAACACCTTCCCACTTTCAGCATCCCACCCCTTCAACACTTCTGTGTCCCACTTACTCTCTACTTTGGCCAGCATTATTCTGGGGTTTTATTGAATTAGCCGTTTTGCTACTAGCATATAGGTTATATGTCAGGAGGACTGTAGCTATACTTCTGCATCTGGCAGAGAGAGTAAAAGTTTCAACTGTACAAATGAATACGTGAAAGAACATCAGGAGGATCATTTCCTGTTCCCATGATATGTCTTTCGTTCCATTTTAAATCATGGAGAAAGTAGGAAGACATGGACATGGAGATGCTTTCATATTGTTTAAGTTCTTTTTATTCACACAAAATGGGTTTCCCCCCAATAGCCCCAATTTCTCTTAATGGATCAGTCTTTATTAAAGCATATCATTTATCAGCCTTGTCTCTCTTGGATTCCTGGAAAACATTCAGAAAATCAGAAATACATCAAGGAAAGAAATACTAGCCATTTACCATAACTGGTATGGTGCTATGTTTTGTATTCCGGCTGAATCATATCCTGTTGGTCACACACTGTGATTACAGAATCAGTGGAAGAGCCAGAGAGGAATTGATCTGCGTTCCAGAGAAAAGCCCAGTGCAGAGGGAAAAGAAAATCTCCCAGGGCTCAAAGAAATAAGAGTTGCTTCTAGAATGTGAGAATTCTAGAAACTATGATTTGCATGAGAAGAAATAAGATTCAGAAAAGAAAGTTCTAGAGGGCTTTCCTGGTGGTGTATTGGTTAAGAATCCACCTGCTAATGCTGGGGATACAGGTTTGATCCTTGATCCAGGAAGATTCCACATGCCACAGGGCAACTCAGCCCGTGAACCCCAACTACTGTAACAAAGACCCAGCACAGACGAAAATAAATTATTCTTTTTTAAGAAAAGAAAGTTCTAGAGGTTAAGGCCATAGCTGGAAGTCAAGCTGCCTGAGTGAAGATCCTGACTCCAGGTTTGGTAGCTATTTACATTAAACCAACTACAGAAGCTCTCCAAGAGACTCTTTGCTTTCCTATAAAGTAGGGTTAATTATGAAACATGCTTAGCACAGCACATGACATGGAGTAAATATTCAATAAATGTCATTTATTACTATTAATGTTATTGTTGTCATTACTTGAAGTTAAAAGTTGGCTTCCGTGTTGTGCTGTGTTCATTAAAATAGCAAGATCATCCTTACATAAATGCTAGAATATGCAGCTCTGGGTAGTCATTACATTTGTCATAATAATATTCCTAAGTTTACAGACTCCTTCCAGGGATATCAGTGTTATTCAGTATTAACACTTTCCTACACTGATGGCTGGGACCTTCCCCAGTGCTCAGAGGTAAAGAATCCACCAGCCAATGCAAGAGACGGGGTTTGATCTCTGGCTGGAGGAGATCCCCTGGAGAAGGAAATGGCAACCTACTCCAGTGTTCTTACTGGGAAAATCCCACGGACAGAGGAGCCTGGTGTGCTATCGTCCATCCATAGGTCACACGACTAAGTTAGACATGAACAAGCAACTGAGCACACACACACACAAACACACATACACACAAATTGATGGTTAGCAAATATCTTGGAGTTCCACAGATGAGAAGTCTCAGAAAGCACTAAAAGAAATTCACAAAGAAGAGCTGGAAAATGCAACAGCTAGACCACATTGCACAACTCCTGCACAGCCCAGGAGCGACCCCATGCCAGCTGTTTGGCAAAGCAGCTGTCATTTACACAAGCAAGGCAGATTCCCAGGCAGAATCAGACACCTCCTCAAGCAGAGCTGGGATTAGCACCGCTCCTTCTCTCTTCAAAACTGGGGTATTTTATTGGCTTGTTCCATTTGTATATTTCTTTTAGTTTTGATTTGTTCTATTTGTAACGTCTGTGATCAGTATCTTAAGATGGCATCATTGGGACTTCCCTGGTGGTCTGAGATTCTGTGCTCCCAATGCTGGAGGCCCAGGTTTAATCCTTGGTTGGGGACCTGGATCCCACATGATGCAACTGAAGATCCCACATGCCACAACAAAGGTCAAAGTTCCCACGTGTTGCAACTAAGAGCCAATGCAACTAAATTAATTAATTATGTTTTTTTTAAAAAGAGGATATCATTTTCATAAAGCAAATCTGGGATTTTAGTGTTTTATTTATATAACAAAATTATATGTCATGAATTTCTAATACACATAAACACAAGACACACTTGGGACATTTCAGTGGGAATTTAAAGAATATTACCTGTAGGATAGAGTGATGAGAAACATCAACAACCTCAGACATTCAGATGATACCACTCTAATGGCAGAAAGTGAAGAGGAAGTAAAAAGCCTCTTGATGAGGGTGAAGGAGCAGAGTGAAAGAGCCGGCTTAAGACTAAATATTAAAAAACTAAGATCACGGCATCTGGCCCCGATACTTCATGGCAAATAAAGGGAAAAAGATGGAAGTAGTGACAGACTTCCTCTTCTTGAGCTCCAAAATCACTGTGGACGGTGACTGCAGCCATGAAATCGAAGAGGATTGCTTCTTGGCAGAAAAGCAATGACAAACCTAGACAGTGTGTTGAAAAGCAGAAACATTATTCTGCCAACAAAGGTCCATGTGGTCAAGGCTATGGTCTTCCCAGGGGTCACGTATGGTTGTCAGAGCCGGACCATAAAGAAGGCAGAGTACCAAAGAACTGATGTCTTCAAACTGTGGTGCTGGCGAAGACTTCTGAAAGTCCCTTGGACAGCTAGGAGATCAAACCCCAGTCAATTTTAAGGGAGATCCACCCTGAATTTTCACTGGAAGGACTGATGCTGAAGCTGAAGCTCCAGTATTTTGGTCATTTTATGCGAACAGACAACTCATTGGAAACGTCTCTGATGCTGGGAAAGATTCAGGGCAGAAGGAGAAGAGGGCATCAGAGGATGAGATGGCTGAATGGCAACACCAATGCAATGAACATGAACTTGGGTAAACCCTGGGAGACAGTGAGGGACATGGTGGCCTGGCGTGCAGTCTGTGGGGTCGCAAAGAGTTGGACACGACTGGGTAACTGAACAGCAGCAGAGTAATAAGAAACTTGAGTGCTGTCATCCCAGCTCCACCACTTACTAGCTACATGACCTTGGGCAAGTGCTGCTAAGTCGCTTTGGTTGTGTGTGACTCTTTGCGACCTCATGGACTGTAGCCCGCCAGGCTTCTCTGTCCATGGGATTCTCCAGGCAAGAATACTGGAGTGGGTTGCCATGCCCTCCATCAGGGGATCTTCCTGGCCCAGGGACTGAACCCACGTCGCTTGCGTCTCCTGCATGGACAGGCAGGTTCTTTACCACTAGAGCCACTTATTCCCTCTTTATTCTGCTGGAAATGCTCTAAGATCCCGGACAGCCTTTTTTTGGTCATATCCAATAGCTTCTTTCTAGTTGTCACCCTGTTTAATCTCTCCAAAAATATATAACGTTGTGGAGCAAACCCTACTCAAGCTCTCTCCCCACCCAGCTTCCAGGACCTGCTCCCTCATGATCTCTCTGGTTCCCATTCCTGCTGTCCAGCCCCTACTTCTGGTCTCCTTTACAGGCTGTTTCCCCATCCCGAGCTCCCTTAGTTATGGTTCCCAATGTTTATTCCTTTGAATCTCACTCTTCATCTCTTCCCAGTAAAACCTGTCTTTTGTTCAGTCTCCATCTCCAGCCCCCGAACTTCTCCCTTATATTTCTACCCTCCTCTTGGAAATACCAAGCAGTCCTGGAGAAAATAGATAAAAGAGGGAAATGGATTTGGAAGAGAAAATAGAGTTCAAGAGAGTTCCAGAAAGCATGCTGTGTGTTCCTTTTAAAGGTGGTTTGCAGTTGTTCTTTAGTTGATAAGTCCTGTCCGAACCCTTTGCAACCCCATGGACTATAGCCCACTGGGCTCTTCTGTCCATGGGATTTCCCAGGAAAGAATACTAGAGTGGGTTGCCATTTCCTTCTCCAAGGGATCTTCCCAACCCAGGGATCAAACCCACATCTCCTACATTGGCAGGTGGATTCTTTATTACTGAGCCACTAGCAAAGCTATACTGGGGGAAGGAGGAATCTGAAAAAAAATTCACTGAAGTGTGTTGGTACCCCCTCTCCACTTCTGTTTTGAGAGCAGACATTTATTGAGTGGTACTATGTATGAAATTAAAAGACACTTGCTCCTTGGAAGAAAAGCTATGACCAACCTAGAGAGCATACTAAAAAGCAGACACATTACTTTGCCGACAAAGTTCCATCTAGTCAAAGCTGTGGTTTTTCCAGTAGTCCTGTATAGATGTGAGAGTTGGACTATAAAGAAAGCTGAGCACCAAAGAATTGATGCTTTTGAACTGTGGTGTTGGAGAAGACTCTTGAGAGTCTCTTGGACTGCAAGGAAATCAAACCAATCAATCCCAAAGGAAATCAGTCCTGAATATTCATTGGAAGGACTGATGCTCAAGATGAAACTACAATCCTTTAGCCACCTGATTCGAAGAACTGACTCATTGGAAAAGACCTTGATGCTGGGAAAGATTAAGGCAGGAGGAGAAGGGGATAATAGAGGATAGATGGTTGGATGACATCACTGACTCAATGGACATGAGTTTGAGTAAGCTCCGGGAGTTGTTGATGGACAGGGAAGCCTGGCATGCTGCAGTCCATGGGGTTACAAAGAGTCAGACACGACTGAGCGACTGAACTGAACTAAACTGATATACCAAGCACTTTAAAAGACTCACCCTTCTTAACTCTATACTCTGAACGGTGTCCTGTGAGATCAGAGCTTGCAGCTACAGAGAGGTTGTAGCTTGCCAGTAAGTGGTGGATCCTGCATTCAATCTCAGTTGGCCAGTCAGAGTCCAAGCACTTAACCACAATTCCACATTCCCTCTCAAAGCTTTCCTTTCTTCTCCAGGAATCACCATAGCAATAGCTGGGAGAGGGGATTTATAACCTCCAACCAAACATGTTCAAAACCAGACTCCCTGTATTTCCCCCCCAAACCTGCTCCACCTCAATTAGAAATCTCAGATTTAGCCTCCATACCTTACTCTTGAGGGTTTTCCTGGTGGCTTAGACAGTAAAGAACTGTCAACAGTGCAAGAGACCTGGATTCAATCCCTGAGTGAGGAAGATCCCCTGCAGAAGGGAATGGCAACTCACTTCTGTATTCTTGCCTGGGAAATTCCACGGACAGAGGCGCCTGGCGGGCTACAGTCCACTGGATCGCAAAGACTCAGACATGACTGAGCGACTAACACATACATCTTACTCTTGAGTACTCCACACTCTTTCACACATAGTCAGTCAACAAATCCTGAAGATTCTACCCCAGAAATCTCTCCCAAATCCAATTTCCCCTTCATCCTCACTGCCTTGCTCTAACTCAAGGCTGCATTGCCTTTTTCCTAGACTATTGCAAAAAAACATCTTTTCTGGGTTTTTCCCCCTGGAGATCATTATCTACATTGCTCCTAAAATTATCTTTAAAACACACACACACAATACCACTCTTATGCTTAAAAACCCCTAGTGGATTTCTGTTGCCTGCAGAGTAATTTACATAGCAATCTCATTGGTTTTGAGGAAATCAGGTTATTCCCAACTTCCTGAGATTATTCCTTGGAAGAAAAGTTATGACCAACCTAGAGAGCATGCTAAAAAGCAGACACATTACTTTGCCGACAAAGTTCCATCTAGTCAAAGCTGTGGTTTTTCCAGTAGTCCTGTATGGATGTGAGAGTTGGACTATAAAGAAAGCTGAGCACCAAAGAATTGATGCTTTTGAACTGTGAGGAGGGACTTGCAATTACAGTTCTATATTGTTGTTCAGTCGCTCAGATGTGTCCGACTCTTTGCGACCCCATGGACTGAAGCACGCCAGGCTTCCCTGTCCTTCACCATCTCCTGGAATCTGTGCAAATTCACGTCCACTGAGTCGGTGATGCCATCCAACCATCTCATCCTCTGTAGATGTCATTTATTCCCTTAGGATGAATTCCTTAAAGTGAAACTGCCAAATCAGAGGATATGCACATTGTCAAAGGCATTTGATGCCTGTCATTAAGCTGCTCTCCAGAAATGTCATATACTCACCAGAAGTGTGTACTACAGCTTACTAGAATTCACATGTTTTCACAGAGTAGAAATGTGTTCTGATCATTTTCAAATCATCAGAGCTGGAATACTGAATGGCACATGGTACTCAGCAAATGTTTGCTGAATGAATGAATGAACTGAATAAACAGAAAAGTCCATTAAATGCTCCCTGATGTATGTCTAGTTTAAACTAAATATATCACAACTGCTAGGTACTATCTAAACCTGTTTCATGTAGGATTGATCCAGTAGCATCCTTGTGCACATGGGACTGATATTTATGGGATGCTCCACAATTGTACTTCATCCAAGGAACAAATCCTTCCATCTATTCATATACATTACATATATCCAGACTCAATCTTTATTTCTTCAATTTTCCATCATCACCTATGCAGGTTAGATGCTATCTGGAAAGGAGTTACCCTAAATGGTAAAATGAGTTAAAAGGATGCTAAAAGTTCACAGGCCCATCCCTGGTGGCTCATAAAGAATCCACCTGCCAATGCAGAGACTCGGGTTTGATCCCTGGGTTGGAAGATCCTGTGGAGAAGGGAATGGCAACCCACTCCAGCATTCTTGCCTGGGAAATCCCATGGACAGTGGAGCCTGGCAGGCTATAGTCCATAGGGTCGCAAAGGAGTCAGACCCAACTTAGCAACTAAGCAACAAACAAACTTTCACAAATTTGTATTTCCAGATGGTTTCACTCAACCCTCTGTACCTGTGGGTTCTGTAGATTCAACCAACCGTGGAATAAATATACTTGGCGGAAAAAGTTCCCCAAGTTCCAAAGAGCAAAATGTATACTTGCTGCTCAGTGGCAAGTATTTACAGCTATTTCCATATTATTTATATTGTGTTAGGTGTTAAAAGTAATCTAGAGATTATTTAAAGTATACAGGAGGATATGCATAGGTTATACGGAAATCCTACACCATTTTATATAGAGGACTTGAGCATCTGCAGATGTCGGTATCCAGGGGTCCTAGAACCAATAGCCCAGGGATAGTGAGGGATAGGGCTTCCCAGGTGGTGCTAATGGTAAAGAACCAGACTGCCAATGCAGGAGACACCAGAAACGTGGGTTTGATCCCTGGTTCAGGAAGATCCCCTGGAGAAGGGAATGGCAGTCCACTCCCGTATTCTTGGCTGGAGAATCCCCTGGACAGAGAAGCCTGGAAGGCTACAATCTATGGGGTCACAAAGAGTTGGACACGACTGAAGCGACTGGACACAGAGGCAGCGTGGGATGCATTCCCCTGTTATACAGCTCCACTAGAATAAATGTCTCCAAAGCACCTCAGTTTAAATCCCTTCCACGGGTGGTTACAGTTTTGTTCCAGCCAGTCAGCCAAATCAGAAAATGTGTATTTTGTCCTATAGATCTTGCTGATATTACCTAGGAATATCTAAATTTATTAACCTAGACTATCCCTTCCTCTCTACTTCTACTCCCATTGAACTAATTTGGACTAAAATGATTGCTACCCTTGGACAATTATTTTCATCACTGATTTTTAGCAGGTTGAGTACAGTGAGTATTACTCCTAAAAGGCCATTTGATGGTCCTGGGGAGAATGGAACAGAGAAGCGGAAAGTGAAAGTGTTAGTCATTCAGTCGTGTCCAACTTTTTGCAACCCTATGGACCATAGCCTGCCAGGCTCCTCTGTCCATGGAATTCTCCAGGCAAGAATACTGGAGTGTGTAGCCATTCCCTTCTCAGCCAAGGGATCTTCCCAACCAAGGGATCAAACTGGGGTCTCCTGCACTGCAGGGAGATTCTTTACTGTGTGAGCCACCAGGGAGGAGTGGAGGTGGCATAAAATTAGAGGTAGAGATATCAGTTGGGAAAGTCTAATTGTAAAATACATAAATACTTCCCAAATTTTAATGTGTGTAAAATCCAGATGGTCCAGGGTGAGGGTCTGAGAGTCTTAGATGTTCCCAAGTGATGTCAAGGTCCTGGGACCACACTTTGAGTAGCAAGGCTTTACATGAGAGATAATGAGGGCTTGAAACAATGGCAGCAGAATCAACAGGAAGACATTAAAGAGAGATATTAAAGAGACAGGACTTGTTGACTCAGCTACCGAAGCAACTTGAGCATGAGGCAGCCACACTGAGTTGACAGAGCTCCTGAGAATGGTGCAGAAGGAATGTTTGAATTAATCGGTGCAACTTTGCTTTAGAATGATAGCTTTTTGAAAATAACTCCCAGATAACTAACCCTTATGTTATCTTTACGAAGATCCATGGAGATATTGGAAACCTCCAGTTAAGATTCTCCAGCAATACAAATTTTTCTGAAGCACAAAGTAAGGCGAAATACAAAGCATTTCCTCAGCATATACTATGAGCCAGTCGCTGCATACCCCTGCATGTTATTCCCTCTCCTTTAATATCTCCACGCCCACATCACACACACACACATACTGACCATTTCTTCCTTTGTGTCACTGTCGTATCTTTCATATACTTTTTTTTCCCCGTATACTTCTTATCACACTGCTGAGGGCAATTCTATTCATACAATCCTAGAAAGTGTGTGGGTTTGAAATGAATCAAACTACAGTTCAAATTAGGCTTCCTCGGTGGTTCAGCTGGTGAAGAGTCCGTCTGCAATGCTGGACACTGGGGTTCGATCCCTGGGTTGGGAAGATCCCCTGGAGAAAGGAAAGGCTACACACTCCAGTATTCCGTCCTGGAGAATATAGTCCATGAGTTTGGACTTTATAGTCCATGAGTCGCAAAGAGTCGGACACAACTGAGCGATTTTCACTTCACAATTCAAATTATAGCTCTGCCATGTATTGGGTTGATGATGAAGACAAGTCCCTTCGTTTCCTCAGCTATAAAAGTGGAGTTGCGGGGAGTTCTGTGGTGGTGCAGTGGCTGATTCTGTGCTCCCAAAGCAGGGGGCCCAGGGTTTGATCCCTGGTCAGGGAACTAGATCCCACATTCCGCAACTAAAAGACCCTGTATACCGCAATTAAAGATCCCATGTGGCCAAATAGTTTTTGTTAAAAATGGAGGCGCTATCTACTGTGAGGTCACGTGTATCCTTTAAGACGCTTTCTTTCGAATAATAGGAGGTCTAATTCACCATGGTTTGAATAATAAAGAGAATCTATGTTATTGAAACAGAAAAGCCCAGAGGTAAAGCAGGCTTTGAAACAGGCTGGTGTAAAGATTAAGAAATCATCAGGGTTTTTCTGAGATTCTTTCAACGATACACGCCTCTTCCTGCGCCCTTCAAGCTAGTAAAAACGGTTACAGCAGTTCCAGGGTTCACGTCTGTATTAATATCCCAACTGGAAAATGAGAGAACGCCTTTGCCTTTTCCCGCTGAGTGAGCAGTATCACTCTCCTAACTCTGAATTGGGCCACTGCAGGTCACGTGACCACCCCTGAGCCAATCACTGTAATCAGAGGCAGGAAATGTGCTGATTGGCTTCCCCTTGATCAGGTGCTCCAGCCTTTGGGCTGAGAGTGGAACCACCTCCCTGAGGCTCGCCACTGGGAAGTTGGGAGCTATGGGGAAGGAGGGTGGAGAATGGATGCTGGAGAGGCCACGAACTATTCACTACACCATGCCCATTAGTACATTAGATGAAGGACATGGCACAGACCCATGTCTGCAGTTTGTGGGCACACAGTAAGTGGTAGCTGTAATTCGCTTATAAGTCTGTCTATTGGGCCATAAGCAAACTGCAAATGAGGACCTTCTCTCACCTCAAGCATCCCTCATACCTAGCACAGCACCTGGGACATAGCATAAATATTTGTTAAATTAACCTTAATGGTTGAAATGGGAAATACAAAGTGATAAATTATAGAGATTATAGAAATTATAGAAATGATTTCAACAAGGGAAAAAGGATTGTATGATCTCAGGAAATATGAAAACACACACTCTTGTTCCGCAGCATTAATAAGATAACCAAGCTGGATATAGTTGAATTACAGACTAGAGTTAAAACTGGAATATATTCCAGTACATATTTTGTGTATGCCTGCTCAATCGCTCAGCCATGTCCAAATCTTTTGTGACTCTATGGACTGTAGCCTGCCAGGCTTCTCTGTCCACGGGACTTCCCAGGCAAGAATACTGAAGTGGGTTGCCATTTCCCATTTACCACTGAGCCACCTGGAGAACTGGTACATATTTTAGGGGCCTGCTATAATTTTTGGTCAATTCAGAAAAGATATGCTAAGTAAAGAGTCATTATCTACTTGCAGGAAAACAAGTTTCAAGAGGATGACTGATCTATTTTATTATTTTGCAGATCTTCAGAATCAATGTCAATTAAACAGATATTAGTAAGTAAGTAAAGTCACTCAGTCATGTCCGACTCTTTGTGACCCCATGGACTGCAGCCCACCAGGCTCCTCAGTCCATGAGATTCTCCAAGCAAGAATACTGGAGTGGGTTGCCATTTCCTTCTCCAGGGGATCTTCCCGGCCCAGTGATCAAACCCGGGTCTCCCACATTGGAGGCAGACGCTTTAACCTCTGAGCCACCAGGGAAGTCCCAAACAGATATTAACATTGATTAATCCCACTATGTGCCAGGAACTATCCTTCAAGCTTTCACAATGTGATCTCATTTAATCCTGAGTAAATTGAGGCAGTGAAAGGTAATCTCCTAACCCAGGATCACACAACTAGTAAATAAAGACCCAGGTGCTGAGAGGCACATGCCTCAAAAATCAGTCTACTCATTACCAGAAAAGATTTCCTTGTATAGACCTCAGGGACTTTACAAAGGAAATATTGGATTACAGCAATGTGACTCATCAGCCCAATTTAATATTACCTATTCATTATAATGCAATGATGCTTGCATAACAGAGAATGCTGTTGTATTTCTGCTTGTGGCTCTGTCGCAGCCATATGTAGATCACAGGACCCCTGAGCATAGGCTAATTCCATGACCCACAAACGCAATCAATATTAAAAGCAGTTTTAATTGTTCATATTTATGTGTTGCAAATACGCAGTCTAATTTTGATCAGTGGTAGCATCTAGGTAATGCTGACTCAGAAGGGACACATTTGTTGTTGCCATGAGAAGTGGAAAAGCTGAATCACAGTGTACCACAGAAAATGTTACCACTATTAATATAACATGTGCTGAGCAGTGAGCAAGACGGAATCAGATCATCTCTGACCAACAGGTTCATCCTTCTACCAGGAGACAGATCCAAGAAATGGCATGGTCCTATGTCCCTATGTTGTATTATGTTCTCTATCAACTAAGCTAATTATTAGTGTGTGGTTATCTGGTCAACGGGGCTTCCCAGGTAATTCTAGTTATGTTATGTCTCCTGCCTTGCCTGCCAATGCATAACATGCTGAGCGATTCAGCATTCATACACAAAATATGTACTGGAATATATTCCAATTTTAATCCTAGACTGTAATTCAGTCTGGTTCGATCCCTAGGTCAGGAAGATCCCCTGGAGGAGGGCATGGCAACAACCCACTCCAGTATTTTTGCCTGGAGAATCCCATGGACAGAGGAGTCTGGTGGGCTACAGTCCATGAGGTCACAAAGAGTCAGACACGACTAAAGCGACTTAGCACACACAGCACATGGGTCAACATCACCAGTGTGGGTACCATCTAAAAAAAGGATTGCAAACTCAGGGCCTACAAGGGCCTGCATTGGGCAGGTTGTAAGAGAGTAGCGAATGAAGTCTATAGAGAACTATCTAATGGAAGCAGATACTGTATATAGTGCTCAGTAGAGGACTATAGCAATCAGAGGACCACATCTTCCAGGAGATGCCAGAGACCCAGATTTTTAACATGAAAGTTCAAAAGCCTCCAGACCTTGTGATTGCCATAAAAAGCACTCTTGTGGACCAGATTTGTCCATTCTCTGCTGCATGCCTCTGTTAAAAGACTTCTAGTTCACCTCTCATTTCTTCTATCTTGTGGAAAGCTGAACTTGCTTGGGTTCCAGTTTTTATGTATTTACTTATTATTTGTTGCCTACACTGGGTCTTTGTTGCTGCAGGTGGGCATCTCTTTGCAGTGGCTTCTCTTGGTGTGAATCACGGGCTTCAGTAGTTGTGACTCCCGGGTTTAGTTGCCCTGCAGCACATGGGATCTTCCTGCAGGAGGGATCAAACCCATGTCCCCTGCGCTGGCAGATGGATTCTTAACCACTTGACCCCCAGGAAAGTCCCTAGTTTTCTTTTTGAGATAAGAGGATCATGGAAAAAGCAAGAGAATTCCAGAAAACCATTTATTTCTGCTTTATTGACTATGCCAAAGCCTTTGACTGTGTGGATCACAATGAACTGTGGAAAATTCTGAAAGAGATGGGAATACCAGATCACCTGACCTGCTTCTTGAGAAACCTGTATGCAGGTCAGGAAGCAACAGTTAGAACTGGATATGGAACAACAGACTGGTTCCAAATAGGAAAAGGAGTCCATCAAGGCTATATATTGTCACCTTGCTTATTTAACTTCTCTGCAGAGTACATCAGGGGAAACGCTGGGCTGGAAGAAACACAAGCTGGAATCAAGATTGCTGGGAGAAATATCAATAACCTCAGATATGCAGATGACACTACCCTTATGGCAGAAAGTGAAGAGGAACTAAAACGCCTCTTGATGAAAGTGAAAGAGAGAGTGAAAAAGTTGGCTTAAAGCTCAACATTCAGAAAACTAAGATCATGGCATCTGGTCCCATCACTTCATGGGAAATAGATGGGGAAACAGTGGAAACAGTGTCAGACTTTATTTTGGGGGGCTCCAAAATCACTGCAGATGGTGATTGCAGCCATGAAATTAAAAGACGCTTACTCCTTGGAAGGAAAGTTATGACCAACCTAGATAGCACATTGAAAAGCAGAGACATTATTTTGCCAACAAAGGTCCATCTAGTCAAGGCTATGGTTTTTCCCGTGGTCATGTATGGATGTGAGAGTTGGACTCTGAAGAAAGCTGAGCGCTGAAGAATTGATGCTTTTGAACTGTGGTGTTGGAGAAGACTCTTGAGAGTCCCTTGGACTGCAAGGAGATCCAACCAGTCCATTCTAAAGGAGATCAGTCCTGAATATTCATTAGAAGGACTGATACTTAAGCTGAAACTGCAATACTTTGTCTACCTGATGCAAAGAGTTGACTCATTGGAAAAGACCCTGATGCTGGGAGGGATTGGGGGCAGGAGGAGAAGGGGATGACAGAGGATGAGATGGCTGGATGGCATCACCAACTCGATGGACATGAGTTTGAGTAAGCTCTGGGAGTTGGTGATGGACAGGGAACCCTGGCATGCTGCAGTCCATGGGATTGCAAAGAGTTGGATACAACCAAGCAGCTGAACTGAGACATCAAGAAATTAAATCAATTCATTTTATTATTTTTGTACAATGTTAAAGGTTACACTTAATTTACAGTTATTACAAAATACTGACCACACTCCCCATTTTGTACAAGGCATCCTTGTACTCTTCCTTGCATCCAGTACTTTGTACCTCCCAGTACCCAGGTCCTGGGTTGCACACCCCCACCCCGGTAACCACTAGTTTGTTCTCTGTATCTCTAAGTCTGCTTCTTTTTTGTTATATTCACTAGTTTGTTGCAGTGTTTAGATTCCACATGTGAGTGACAGCATACAGGATTTGCCTTTCTCTATCTGACTGATTCACTTAGCATAATGCCTTCCAAGGGCTTCCCAGGTGGCTCTAGTGGTAAAGAACCCCCACCTGCCAATGCAGGAGACATAAGAGACACAGGTTCAATCCCTGAGTCAGGAAGTTCCCCTGGAGGAGGCCATGGCAACCCATTCCAGTATTCCTGCCTGGAGAACCCCAGGGACAGAGGAACCTGGTGAGCTACAGTCACGAGGTCACAAAGATTTGGAACATGACTGAAGCGACTGTGCAGGCACAATGCCTTCCAAGTCCATCCATGTTGCTGCAAATGTCAAAATTTCATTCTTTTTTCTGGCTGAGTAGTTTTGCATTGCATACCACACCTTCATCCATCTGTTGATGGACACTTAGGTTACTTCCATATCTTGCTTATTGTAAATAATGCAATTTTAAAATAAAGTATTTCTGTTTATGGTCTTCATTTATTTACTCAATCACAGTATCTATTTAGTACCCATTATAGTATATTTCTGATAGTCTAGATCTGATAGATAGAGTGCCTGATGAACTATGGAATGAGGTTCGTTAGTTGGTGACATTGTACAGGAGATAGGGATCAAGACCATCCCCATGGAAAAGAAATGCAAAAAGGCAAAATGGCTGTCTGGGGAGGCCTTACAAATAGCTATGAAAAGAAGAGAAGCAAAAAGCAAAGGAGAAAAGGAAAGATATAAGCATCTGAATGCAGAGTTCCAAAGAATAGCAAGAAGAGATAAGAAAGCCTTCTTCAGCAATCAACGTAAAGAAATAGAGGAAAAGAACAGAATGGGAAAGACTAGAGATCTCTTCAAGAAAATTAGAGATACCAAGAGAACATTTCATGCAAGGATGGGCTCGATAAAGGACAGAAATGGTCTGGACCTAACAGAAGCAGAAGATATTAAGAAGAGGTGGCAAGAATACACGGAAGAACTGTACAAAAAAGATCTTCATGACCCAGATAATCATGATGATGTGTTGACTAATCTAGAGCCAGACATCTTGGAATGTGAAGTCAAGTGGGCCTTAGAAANTTTGCTAAGAATGTCTGCCTTAAAGTGATCTTACGGACAGGTATGAGTTTTCACACAGGGACAGAGGATGGACTTCCTGAATTAATTTTAAGAAAATATTTAGATTAAAATAAAAATGAGTTCTGGTTATATCCTATGAATCATATTTCTTCATGATACTCAGATACAAATATATTTAATTTATTTAATGAATATTCATTGACTTTTATTAGTACCAGGCATAGCTCTAAGCTATTAAGATAAATAGATTAGTGAAACCAAATAAAGATCCATGGCCTAAAGACATGCAAATTCTAATAGAAGGGGCAACATAGCAACAACAAAATAATTATAAATTACGTATATACAAAGGCCCATATAGTCGAAGCTATGGTTTTTCCAGTAGTCGTATGGATGTGAGAGTTGGACCAAAAATAAGGCTGAGCACCAAAGAATTGATGCTTTTGAACTGTGGTGCTGGAGAAGACTCTTGAGAGTCCCTTGGACTACAAGGAGATCAATCCAGTCAATACAAAAGGAAGTCAACCCTGAATATTCATCGGAAGGACTGATGCTGAAGCTGAAGCTCCGATACTCTGGCCACCTAATAAGAAGAGCCAACTCATTGGAAAAGACCCTGATGCTGGGAAAGACTGAGGGCAGGAAGAGAAGGGGGTGACAGAGGATGAGATAGTTAGATGGCATCACTGCCTCAATGGATACGAGTTTGAGCAAATTCCAGGAGATAGTAGAGGACAGGGAAGCCTGGTGTGCTACAGCCCATGAGGTCATGAAGAATTGGGCATGACTTAGCAACTGAACAACAGTAAAAGTGGTATTTTACATGGTGATAAGTACTGTGAAAATAGTTTAGGATAAGGTAGATTCAGAAAGTTGTGACATGACGGTAGAAATTATTTTTAAATAGGGTCTTCAGGGTCAGTTCAGTTCAGTTCAGTCGCTCAGTCTTGTCCGACTCTTTGCGACCCCATGAATCACAGCACGCCAGGCCTCCCTGTCCATCACCAACTCCCAGAGTTCACTCAAACTCATGTCCATCAAGTCAGTGATGCCATCCAGCCATTTCATCCTCTGTCGTTCTCTTCTCCTCCTGCCCCCAATCTCTCCCAGCATCAGGGTCTTTTCCAATGAGTCAATTCTTCAGGTCAGGTGGCCAAAGTATTGAGTTTCAGCTTCAGCATCAGTCCTTCCAATGAACAACCCAGGACTGATCTCCTTTAGAATGGAGTGGTTGGATCTCCTGCAGTCCAAAGGACTCTCAAGAGTCTTCTCCAACACCACAGTTCAAAAGCATCAATTCTTCGGCACACAGCCTCCTTCACAGTCCAACTCTGGCATCCATACATGACTACTGGAGAAACCATAGTCTTGACTAGACGGACCTTTGTTGGCAAAGTAATATGTCTGCTTTTCAATATGCTATCTAGGTTGGTCATAACTTTTCTTCCAAGGAGTAAGCATCTTTTAATTTCATGGCTATAGTCACCATCTGCAGTGATTTTGGAGCCCCCAAAAATAAAGTCTGACACTGTTTCCACTGTTTCCCTATCTATTTGCCAGGAAGTGATGGGACCAGGTGCCATGATCTTAGCTTTCTGAATGTTGAGCTTTAAGCCAACTTTTCCACTCTCCTCTTTCACTTTCATCAAGAGGCTTTTTAGCTCCTCTTCACTTTCTGCCATAAGGGTGGTGTCATCTGCATATCTGAGGTTATTGATGTTTCTCCTAGTAATCTTGATTCCAGCTTGAGCTTCTTCCAGCCCAGAGTTTCTCATGATATACTCTGCATATAAGTTAAGTAAGCAGGGTGACAATATACAACCTTGACATACTCCTTTTCCTATTTGGAACCAGTCTGTTGGTCCATGTCCAGTTCTAACTGTTGCTTCCTGACCTGCATACAGGTTTCTCAAGAGGCAGGTCAGGTGGTCTGGTATTCCCATCTCTTTTAGAATTTTTCACAGTTAATGTGATCCACACAGTCAAAAGCTTTGGCATAGTCTCAATTAAAAGAAGGTATTTCAGCAAAGTCTCAAAACTAAAGAATGGAGATAGCCTTGTATATATCTGAGGGAAGAGGGGTCCCTGTAGAGGAACTGGCCAGGCAGAAGACCCTAAGAAAACATGAGTAACAGATATGAGAATCTGTAAAGAGGCAATGTCATTGAGAAAACTGAACAAGGAGAAGAGAAAAAAAAGAAATAAGGTCAAATGGGTTATTTGTAAAGAGCAACTGAAAGAATGAATTGAAATTAAATCCAGTGTTACAGCCTACAGACTACAGTCCATGGGGTCACAAGGAGTCAGACATGACTGAGCGACTTCACTTTCACTTTCACACACAGAGACAGGAACATCACTCAGTCGGTTCAATTCAGTCGCTCATTCAAGAATAACCCTAGTTTTGTACATACTGATTTGTGATGTGTATTATACATCCAAATGGAGATATTAAGTGGGCAATTGGACATCAAGTCTAGAGCTGACCAGAGGTAGAAATGTGGGAATCAGCACTGACGAGCGGGATGAGATTACCAAGACTGTGCAGGCAGCTGGAGAAGAGGTGAAAGAATTGAACCTGGGGCGATTCAGGACAAAGTTGTTGAGGAAAAGATAAGAAACCAGCAAATGAGACTATTAAAGAGGAGGAAAGTAAGAGAGGAGGAAAACTATATCATTTTCTAGAAGACAAGTGAGGAAATATTATCAGTAAAGAGGGGGATTACCTGTATAATTGTGCTGAAAGACTGCATAAAATGTGGACTGAGAATTGAATGCTGGCTTTAGAAATAGAAATTTGACCAAAAATCCTGGTGTTCTGGTGGGGTGCAGAAAATTTGATTGTTAGATAGTTTAGAAGAGAAAGAATTTCAGAGTATATAAATAGGAGAACAACTTACAGGAGAAGTGAAATGAAGATTTTTAAATACAAGAAAAAAATGATAGCATGTTTGGATGCTGATGTCAACGATCCAGTAGACAGTGAAACAGTGATAATACAGGAGATTAAGGGAAATTTCTGGAAATACATCACTGAAGAGACAGGGGATGTGTCCTACCACATAAGAGAGTGCACACTTAGAGGCATCATATACAGTAAGAGGCAGGAAAGGAAATTATGGGACTGCTGGTAGCCTTTGACTTAGGTTTTGCTCTTCTGGATGAAGTGCTATTCATTTCCAATGTTACAGGTCATATATTATTTTTCCATGCCATTCATGATTACCTTTGCATTGTGGATACTTATTTTAAAATATCCTACCAGTATATATGAAACAATATAACACTATTTCATCAAAAATCCCTATTCCCATGTGATATTCCATCCATAAAAGATGAAAACTTTAGAATATTCTTTTTCTTTTCCTGCCCTTCCTCCCCTTTCCACCCTGTTTTTTGCTCCATAGGGGAAACATTTGGAATTCTTTTACTTCTCTTTCCTCATCATGACTCTAACCCAACTTTTAAATTTTACTGAAGAAACCTGAGACTTTCAATTCCAAGTGATTATTATCCCAGGTGGCGCTAGTCATAAAGAACCCATCGGCCAATGCAGGAGATGGAATAGATGTGGGTTCGATCCCTAGGTTGGGAAGATCCCCTGGAGAAGGAGATAGCAACCCACTCCAGTATTCTTGCCTGGGATATTTCATGGACAGGGGAGCCTAGTGGGCTACAGTCTGTGGGGCTGCAAAGAGTTGGATAAGATTGAGCAACTGAGTATCATTGTCATTAGAATCTCTCCACACAATTTGTCTCTTCTATTTCAAGAAACTTTATAAAGGTCTCCTGTTGTATGTAAACTAGCAGACTTGCAATGACTCTATCTAACAGCACCCATTCAGGCGTAACCAGATATTACATCACTCCTTGCTTACCACTCTTCCTGTCCTCTTTTGTCTTTCTCCATCTTGACTATACTCGTTTATCTATTCTTTGGGTTGATAGTTTGTCTTTACCTGAGATTAGGTAAATAGTGATAAATTCTCTAAAAACATGTATATCTGTAAATAGTTCTATAAAAAGGAAACAGAACTGACTGGGCATAGGGTTTTTAGATTTCATTCCTTTCCCCCCACCCAGGAGTCTATAGATTAGATGGCAACGCTAGGTATTTATTAGAAACATCTGGGGAGCTAAAAAAAAAAAAAAAATTCCTTGCTCCACACTCAGATATTCTGATTTAATTCATCTGGGATAGGGCCTGGGGTCAGGACCCTCCGGCTTCTTTCTAAAGCCTTCCAGCTGATTCTAAAATGCAGCCAGGGTTGCAATCTTGCTGATGCTCTTGCACTTTGATTGTTTTCGCTGTTGACATTGCTGTATTGTGGTCTCGCATAGGAGATGAGAAGCCCAATCCCACCCTGATCTGCCTGTCTTTGTAACTTACTTGTTCTTTCTATATGGAAGTGTTAATATATTCTCTTTATGCCCCAAATTTGGGGATTTTACCTGGGTTAGGTATGAGTTTTTCTTAAAAATCATGACTAGAACCTGGAAGGTCCTTTTAATTGAGCTTCCTTTAACTCAGGGAAGTTTTTCTCTGTTTCACTTAATTAATGTGTTGGCATAATCTCCCCTGTTTTTCTTCCTCTGGAATTCCTTTTTTTTTTTTTTTTTACAGTTTATTTTTTGTCACTTAACTCTTCCCTTATAATTTTTATCCCTGCATTTTGCTCTGTGATATCTCCTTCAGTTTTTTTTTCTAACCTACTAATTAGGTAGTCAATATCTTCTCTTTCTGTTGATGTGGTGAACCTCTAAACGTGAAGATTCTGTTATCAAAGTTCTACAAAGTTTTTTTGGATTGCATTTAAATTTTCTTAAATGCTTTTTATAATTTCTATATTGAAATGTCCAGAAAGTATGCCATATCAGGAACCTTACTGGAGGAGGGTTGATCTGTTTTGTTTTTTTCTTTTCTCTATTTGATGGGCCCCTGTAGGTGAGTTGCAGGGCTTCCCCGATTGCTCAGCTGGTAAAAATTCCATCTATGATGCAAGAGACCCCAGTTCAATTCCTGGGTCCGGAAGATCTGCTGGAGAAGCGACAGGCTACCCATCTCAGTATTCTTGGGCTTTCCTGGTGGCTCAGCTGGTAAAAGATCCGCCTGCAATGCTGGAGACCTGGCTTAGATCCCTGGCTTGGGAAGATCTCCTGGAAAAGGGAAAGGTTATCCACTCCAGTATTCTGGCCTGGAGAATTCCATGGACTATATAGTCTATGGGGTCGTGAAGAGTTGAACATGACTAAGCAACTTTCACTTTCTGCAGGTGAGTTGTTATTTTCTGGGTTCTGCTCATTGCAGCTAAAATCTGGCTGTTTGGGAAACTAAATGCCAGCAGTCCCAGAGGAGGTAACGTCTGTTCATGTGGACTGGCTGGCCCTGTTGCAGACTCCAGGTTGTCCTCCTTCGTAGCAAGAAGTCTTTCTGTTCCCTGGTGTCCACAGGCCTTTAATCTTCAGAGATAGAAAATTCAACCCACCATCCCAACTATCCCTCCATTTATTAAAAAAAAAAAAAAAAACAAAGAAACAAAGCACATTCAGGTGGACCCATCTTGGCCTCTTTATCCTCACTCTCACATATATACCATCATGAAAACAGGATCACATTAAGCTCAGTAAAGAAATTGCAGTCTTCAAATATTCACCATGGGTTCTCTAGCCCTGACTTCAGTCTTTATGTTTAGCACTGAGCCATCAGTTTTCCCTGTGGCTCAGAGGTAAAGAACCCACCAATCAATACAGGAGATATAAGAGACAAGGGTTCAAGCACTGGGCTGGGAAGATCCCCTGGAGGAGGGCACAGCAACCCACTCCAGTATTCTTGCCTGGAGAATCCCATAGACAGAGGAGCCTGGTGGGCTGCAGTCCATGGGACTGCAGAGAGTCAGACACAGCTGAGCACAGAGTTTTTATGCTTTTATTCCAATTTGGAGCTGCATCTGTCATAGCGCTGAGAGCCCAAGGCTCACACTTTTCAGTCTTTACCTGTCTGTTGGTTGCCTCAAAAGCTTATTATGGGATGAGTAGATGAGACGGAGTTAGAAGTAGAGGAACTAAGATCCATGAAGTCAGTATATTACCAAGAATTCTTTCTCTTTGGGTTCTAAACTTTTAAGAAATTGACATTTGTTCAGCCCCTTATGGGTTCTCAGTTAAGGGGCTATTGACTGACGTAGGACATGTGTACTAATTTCCTGTAATGCCACAGTAAGAAGGAGACCTGCTAAGCAACAATTAGCCATAGTTTGCAGGATATAGATTCATTTATATACACCATCAGATTTGATTAGTCTGTGGTATGGCCTGTGCCTTGATACCGTTTTCAAAGTTCCCATGTGGTTCGATATATAGCCAGGTTTGAGAACCACTGACATAAATGAAAAAGTTCCCATGTTACTAGACCTTTACAACTACCGTTTATAGTAGTATTTACCAGTGAGGTTTGAGAACTATATAAATCAGAACACCTGGGGTGGGCTATTTAAAATGCAAATCCCTTGGATTTTCATAAATCCGATTGATTCTTGGATAGACGGCTTAAATTTCGTGCTTTTAACGAATTATTAAGGTAATCTTATGCATACCCAAATTTTTGAGACCCATAATAAAATTTGTGCTGGAATTCCCTATGAGGATACAGACCAAGAATACAGGAGGTACAAGTTAATACTTGTATTCTATAATATAATACTCTAATACTTAACTGACATGACATAGAGAAGTAACATATTGTTACTAAATAGTTAACCTGAAAGATCAGTTTAAGACGTATCTATTATTTCCGCAGGACCCTTCTCTCGTTTCTCGTTTACTAGTTTGTATTTCGGAGAAGACAATGGCACCCAACTCCAGTACTCTTGCCTGGATACTCCCATGGACAGAGGAGCCTGGTGGGCTGCAGTCCATGGGGTCGCTAAGGGTAGGGCACGACTGAGCGACTTACACTTTCACTTTTCACTCTCATGCATTGGAAAAGAAATGGCAACCCACTCCAGTGTTCTTGCCTGGGGAATCCCAGGGACAGGGGAGCCTGATAGGCTGCCATCTGTGGGGTCGCACAGAGTCAGACAAGACTGAAGCGATTTAGCAGCAGCAGGAGCAGTTTGTATTTTGGGAAGAAAGGGAGACAATGGAAGACTCAAGGGAAAAGAATAAGAAGGCAATGTGCTCTAGACTGGTTTTAGACCTGGTCTTGCCTACCGACTGCTCATTCATGCCTTAGACAGCATAGGCTACATGACATACAGGTAACAAATTAGCCTCAAAATCTCAGGAGCTTCACAAAATCAGTTAGTATTGCTGGCTCATGGTATATATCCAACACAGGTAGGAGGAATGGTTATTCTCTACATACTAGTTAGGAACGAGGAATGACAAAAGCTCTGACATCTTTCCATAAAACCATATCAACACAAGTTTTCAGCATTTGCTAGAGGGGAAATAGTGTGGGCAATTTATATCTGAACTACCTGAAGTTAGGATTCTTTATGATCTGGGCCACCAGGGAAGCCCAATAACTGCCCTCAATTCAGTTCAGTCGCTCAGTTGTGTCCAACTCTTTCTGACCCCATGAATCGCAGCACACCAGGTCTCCCTGCCATCACCATCTCCCGGAGTTCACTCAAACTCACGTCCATCGAGTCGGTGATGCCATCCAGCCATCTCATCCTCTGTCGTCCCCTTTATCTCCTGCCCCCAATCCCTCCCAGCATCAGAGTCTTTTCCAATGAGTCAACTCTTCGCATGAGGGGGCCAAAGTATTGGAGTTTTAGCTTTAGCATCAGTCCTTCCAAAGAACACCCAGGACTGATCTCCTTTAGAATGGACTGATTGGATCTCCTTGCAGTCCAAGGGACTCTCAAGAGTCTTCTCCAACACCACACTTCAAAAGCATCAATTCTTCGGCACTCAGCTTTCTTCACAGTCCAACTCTCACACCCATACATGACCACTGGAAAAACCATAGCCTTGACTAGACGGACCTTAGTCGGCAAAGTAATATCTCTGCTTTTGAATACGCTATCTAGGTTGGTCATAACTTTCCTTCCAAGAAGTAAGCATCTTTTAATTTCATGGCTGCAGTCACCATCTGCAGTGATTTTGGAGCCCAAAAAAATAAAGTCTGACACTATTTCCACTGTTTCCCCATCTATTTCCCATGAAATGATGGGACCAGATGCCATGATCTTCATTTTCTGAATGTTGAGTTTAAGCCAACTTTTTTCTCTCCTCTTTCACTTTCATCAAGAGGCTTTTTAGTTCCTCTTCACTTTCTGCCATAAGGGTGGTGTCATCTGCATATCTGAGGTTATTGATATTTCTCCCTGCAATCTTGATTCCAGGTTGTTCTTCTTCTAGTCCAGTGTTTCTCATGATGTACTCTGCAATAAGTTAAATAAGCAGGGTGACAATATATAGCCTTGATGTACTCCTTTTCCTATTTGGAACCCTACCCACATTAAATAAGTGTATGAGGGTATTTTAAAAATTTCAAAGCAGGTTTACATTTATATATTGTAACTATACATAGGTCTTCCCTGGGGGCTTAGATGGTAAAGAATCCACCTGCAATGTGCAAAACCTGGGTTTGATCCCTGGGTTGGGAAGATTTCCTGGAGGAGGGCATGGTAATCCACCCCAGTTTTCTTGCCTGGAGAATCCCCTTGGACAGAGGAGCCTGGCGGGCTACAGTTCATGGGGTCACAAAAAGTCAGACAGGACTGAATGACTAAGCACACAGCTATACATAACATATAATTATGCTTATCATTATTACTAAATATAATTATTAACTCTCAGTTTTCTGAGCCAAGGCCCTGAAGAAATTAAGGGAATGAATAGTGATTCCAGTAATAAACACAGAAGGGTAAACTTAGCCTTAACCAGCAGGAAAACTACATAAGGATAAGTAAGGAAAAGTTAAGACTGATTGTTTTTGTTTTGGACGGTTTTACTGGAAGTGCATGTGCAGAAAAACTCAATTTTCAAGCAAATAACAATAATCATAGAATTTTCTTGCCAAGAATAAAATCTTAGAGGAGGGGACTTCCAACCCAAGTTTTTCTTTCTTTCCCAATTGTAGTTTGTTTTTTTTGTTTGTTTGTTTTTTGGTTTTTTTCTTAAGGTGTAATATCTGGAACAGCATTCAATTTCCTGTAAATGGTGCGAAGCAAGTGTGTGGTGACCTTTTCCCCCCTCAGATATTGATCTACTGGATATTCCCATGGAGTCTGCAGTAATAGAGACATCTGCAGCTGACCTTGAAAGTTGTGGAAGATTTTTTTCTTTCTTAAAGGAAAAAAGATGAGTGTGTCTTGAATGTGTGATACAGATCTTCAAAAAAGGGTGGAGGCTGGGAACTTACACATGTTCATTCTCTTGTTTTTATTTTCAATACTTCTGAAATTGGATGCAGTTTACGACTACTCAGTGCAGTATTTATTACACACGTAATCCCCCACCAACAAAATCTGTTGTTAAATTCTTGCTACATCTGGCACTGCAAACATATTTTCTCAAGGAAATAAAATATATTAACTTAGAGTGATCACAATTTTCTAAAACAATCTTGCCAATTAAAAAAAACAAACAACAACAAGAAATAATTCTTTTGCAAAAATTGTATCATTCTGAGGGGATTATTCAATCTTCATTCATTCAAACAACTTTAGTAAAGGCCTACTAGGTGCTGACCAATCTCAGAAAAACAAGTCCCTATGTTCTGAGACGACGAGAAAAAGCCATCTATGCAGAATGGCCATTACTCCCAGAGAGCCCTGGACTGCCTCTGCCGTGTTCCTCTGCCAAGGAATTTGCCCAGGAGGCACTTCTTTCCATTCCCTTTTATTTTCTCCTCTAGGCCTTTAATTCTCCAGACTTGCTCATTATTAAACCAGCTATGGAAGATCAAGAAATCTCTTGGAGGAAACTCTTGACCCATTCTTGCCGAAGGTGAGATAGAAGTCAGTGATTCTGACCCTCTACTCAGGAATCATGCACCTTGGAGGGTGTCCTTGTGCAGTAATAACAAGTATGCTTTCCAAAGGATCCCAGTTAGTCCAACCAACTATCAGTTTATCCGAGTGAGGTTAAGATTAAGTACTCAAGAATTAAATCCATAAAAATTACCTCAGATATAAGGAATAAAGTTTGGTTTCCTCATCATGGCATTTAGGATTCTAAGACTGCGGCATGAAAGAATATTCTCAACTCTTCCTTCTACTTACCTACTATATAATTCTATCCAATCTATTCAAACTAGTTTAATGACTGCTTGTTTATCACTGCCTAAGGCCTTTAATCATTGTATTCTTTTGTTTTTTAAAAATGAGGAATTAACTAAATACAGTTTAGTACACAAACTACTCAATTTTTATCTATTATTAGTATATGTAAATGCATGTACTCACCACCCATACCAAGGTAAAGTAATTTTCAACACCTCATAAAACTATGTCATCTGCCTTTCCAGTTATCACCATCCTCTGCTGCTGCTAAGTCGCTTCAGTCGTGTCCAACTCTGTGAAACCCCAGAGACGGCAGCCCACCAGGCTCCCCCATCCCTGGGATTCTCCAGGCAAGAACTGGAGTGGGTTGCCATTTCCTTCTCCAATGCATGAAAGGGAAAAGAGAAAGTGAAGTCGCTCAGTCGTGTCCAACTCCTAGCAACCCCATGGACTGCAGCCTACCAGGCTCCTCCATCCATGGGATTTTCCAGGCGAGAGTACTGGAGTGGGGTGCCATTGCCTTCTCTGTCACCATCCTCAGAGATAACTATTTTCTAATGTATATTACCATAAGTAAGTTTCCTATATGGGCTTCCCTGGTGGCTCAGTGGTAAAGAATTTGCTTGCAATGCAGGAGACCACCTGAAATGCAGCTGTGGTTTTGGTCCTTAGGTAAGGGAGATCCCTTGGAGGAGGAAATAGCAACTCATTCCAGTATTCTTGCCTGGAAAATTCCATAGACAGAGGAGTCTGGCAGGCTACAGTCCATGCCGTTGCAGAAATCGGACACGACTTAGCAACTCAACCATCACCTCCACCAGCGTCCTATATTACAGTTTGACTCAATTATCTAACAAAATGAGGCAATGAAAGAGAAGGGTCACATGGAAAGCAAAGCATATATTAGTTCTTTCTGACTGGTTTCCTCTTTCACTAGCCACTCCTCTACATACCAAGAACCCTAAGTTGAACCTGGGTTACCATTTAGCTATTGTGATGTCCCAAATTAACAAACATTGACTCAATAGTTTCACTATCTTCATGTCTACAATTATTATTTTCCCACTAGTGTCTGTGAAATAGGTTGACCATCATGAGACCCAGGAAAGAAAAGAGATATCATACTGACTTAGAAAAACAGTATCTCATACAATTATCTATTTTATTTCTCAAAAAGATATAAAAGAATCTTGTATTTTAATAGTATATACTGTATGCTTTTAAATATGATACAAACAAGCATCTAGAATGCTGTTTTCGTTTGTGAACTTCGATACGTTCCAGAATGGTGTTCCAGCACGATCTCCCACAAAATAGTCTTCCACTGAGCCAGTGATCAAAAGACAGAATCTAGTGGTTCAGTGAGCTATAAATCTACCTAACTATACTATCACTGAGCTCAGGTTTCTTTTATTATATTTAAGGATATGACATGACAATTCATTAAAACCAGATGTATTATGTCTATGACATCCTCTGATCTGTTCAGTAATCCACACACACACACACAAAAGAAAGAAATGAGGTGAGCTTGAAAAAAACAATGTTCTCATCAATTTCCTACCAAACTTTACCTCGTGCCTTTTGAGAATACACCTATTCATTTGGTGACAGCTATGTGTAGGGAACAACACTAAACAAGAACTAGAAAACAGCTCCATTCTAAAGTCAATTACAATCTTCAGTAGGGAAGATAAAAATATGAAAATGACTCCTGCCTGAAGTCATGTCAAGATGAAGACGTATTTCTCTATGAAGAGAGACTGCAAGTGGAAAGGGTGAAAGTTTAGCACAACGGTGCTGGCGGCCCTCGACAAGTCTATTATCCCTGAAGCTCAGAGAAAATAAATAAGAGGTAACAGCTGTCAGGGCCCTGTGTGGAAGCACAAGGAGTCGGATCTCCAGGGTCTACAGACATAGCAGCAGACAATATTCCAAATGTTACAGGCCCTTTTGTCAACCTTTGACCAGGAAAGAATGTTTTAGAAGTTATACAAGTCCTCTTTTCCTTTTGGCTGATAGGAACAAACGTTGAAGTCACTCAATCTCAGTTAATATCAAATCAATCCCTATTAATAGAAAAATCCAACTCAGCACTGCAGTTTCATCGGCTTGATAAAACGACGTCCAGAACGATCTGGCTAAAATTTGAGTTCTGCTTCTTTGCTGTCTCTAAGTTGAACCACTGTTAGTCTTGTGGTGTCAAGCAAAAGTATAAATAAAGCACTAAAAAGGTTAATCCAAACCTCCACTGAAGTTTTAAATGCACATTTTAAATACATCTTGTAAATATTTGTCAAAAAAATCTGCATGTACATCTACACATCTCATTTTATCCACTGCATGACAGAATAGTTTGCATTTGCTCAGATGGTTCTTAATTTATAACGCAAGGGGAAAACAATTTTGCCAGATTTTTTTAAACCTATCTTTTTATATTATTTATTTATATAAAAATATATATACATAATATATTTATATTTTATATCTGTAGATATATAACATTTCTAAATGGTTCAGACAAAAGAAAAATTGCATTTTTAGCTGGTTCTCCTCTCTTAGCCAATCAGTTTAATGTTTGAGCCGGTCATCTTCGTCTTACTTAGTGGAATGGAACTCTTACTATTTTTTAGTCAATCCAATATTGTTTCTTGAGGAAATGTTTATGTTTGCCCATAACCTCTGAGTCTAAGTTTACTTGGAAGAGTGGTCATCTTCCTTCCATATGAAAACTGATAGCTCTTTAATTTACAAGGCACTCCATTTGAATTTGGAGCGACTGTTAGAATTTTGCCTTTACGAAGCCATAACCAGGAAACAAATCATCAGTCCTAATCTGACATCTGAAACCAAACAATTAGTTAAATACCCCTTCTACATATGAATTATATACAAATATATAATCGTTAAGAAACCTAAATGAGATACTTGCTCTCTGTTGTGATTGTTATTTGTTTTGGTTTGGTAATGAAAATATCCAGGGAAAACAGTGTTTTCTTTGTAGAGACCAAAGTGCCAGTTCTTAATCTTTTCTGACCTTATTTCCCATTTCCTCCTAACTCTAGTCTTTGCAAATAAATACAAGACAGGATGATTATATTTTTAATAGTCAATTTAGTTCATCAATTCTCTAGCAATAGAAGTAGCTCACATACTAGAAAACTGGAAATATCTGATGAGCCAGGAAAAAAAGATGTGTGACTCCATAGGATTTTTGAGCATTTTGTGAAAATTAAGGGGAAAAGCACTTTTCCTTAAATATCTGTCTTAACATCAAGTCCCCTGTGAATCTTCCCCCTTCCTCAGGTTTTTTTTTCAACCCTCAGGCATCATCTACTGTCTTTTAATGCTTTTCTTATGTGATGATCATAACCCACATCAGCATTTTGGTTCAATGTGTACAAACCTGTCTTCCAACTAGATGGTGGGCTCTGGGAGGACAAGAAAGTTTACTATTTTTTTTTTTTTTTTTTGTATCTCTTGGGCCTGGAACATGGTGAGAGATCCATAGATATTAATTGTCTGGAATTAGAAGTAGAATTAACACCATCTCCCAAAGACAAGCTGAAAAGATTCTATTGATTTGTTCCAAGGTTACAGATGTTAATGGTTTAGAATGAAGCTGATTCAGCTTCTCGTGTCTCATCTAGACAGGCTGATTTGATACACACCATTCATGCATTTTATGAAACTATGCTCCTAAGAATATCTATCAAGCTTTCATACTCACAATATGTATAACATTTGTATTTTACAGCTTACAATATGAAACACACTACATCTTGAATAAGAGGACATTTTCTATCAAAACTGCTCTGAGATGCATACAATAGATGACCACACGTTATCTCTATGAGTCATTTCCAGCAGAATTCTAGACACAGTTACTCACACAATTTTTAGATTCATATAATTTTTAGTCATACTTTTTGATTACCTGAATATTTTCTCAGGATTTTTCCTTGGTAGGCAAAGAGACCACTATAAGCTTATTGAAATAAAGCAAGCTGATTCTATTGTAGTAGAATAGTTTAATAATAAACTAAAAGTTTAATAGTTTAATAATAAATCAAGACTCTCATTCTAGATTGAAAATGAGCAGACTAATAAAAACCTATCCAAATAGCAAAAGTAAGTATTTCTGTGTCAAATTATAATCCAAGCTCACAAAATCTAAGCCTAGAACATTGCCACAAGACACTCTTGCCATTGGGTGATCAAACATACAGCATTTGACTAGCAAAATTCTGAAGTCAGCTAAAGAAACACATAAGCAAAAAGATATGACACACGACAGACCTGTAGGTCCTGGGTATTTTATCTATGCCTTTCATTCCTATGCTGATGATTAGCAAATTTCCACATTCCCTGCCCTTCTGCAGAGAAGTGATATAGACTTACCTCAGGATGTCCATGAAACAATCAATGTAGGAGCAGGTTTCAATTGGTGTTAAATCATTTCTATCTCATTGCCCCTCACTGTTCTTATTGATTTAAGGACTGAGCCCCAAAGGATGAGTTAATTTAGAGACATTAAACACGTGAGATACATGTACTGAACTCTGAAGTATGTAAAAGCAGGATGCTTTGAAACTGCTCAACTAAGTAGCCTTTTATATCTTTTAAACTTCAGTTTCCTTATCAGCAAAATTAAGGGATGAAATTCAATTATTTCTTCTAGCTCCTTAAATAAAAAGTGGATTGGAAACAATTTCATATATTTAGGTCCTCCCAAATCCCATGGACAGAGGAGCCTGGTAGGCTGCAGTCTATGGGCTCGCCAAGAGTTGGACACAACTGAGCGACTTCACTTTCCCTTTTCACTTTCATACATTGGAGAAGGAAATGGCAGCCCACTCCAGTTTCTTGCCTGGAGAATCCCAGGGGTGGGGGAGCCTGGTGGGCTGCCATCTATGGGGTTGCACAGAGTCGGACACAGCTACTGCTGTGACTTAGCAGCAGTAGCAGCACAGTTTCTAAAGGAATTTTCCATACCTGAAAACAAAGGGACAGAGCTACCAGTGAGTGAAACTAAATAATCATCATTCTTAACTCCACCACCCATTATCATACTGTTATTGTTATTCTTACCATGCTCATGACAACACAGTAGAAAATTTCTCTGAGTTCAATTCTCAGTTTCTTAGTGCAGGCAATTTGATATACATAGAGGTTACCATCTTTGACCAGCACAAAGGATAAAACTCACTCTTATGACCAAATCCTTACATAGCTTCAAATGAAGACTCTTTCTGCATACTTATATTTGTCATTCACTGCTTAAGCAAGCCACTTTCTTAATGCCTCTTTTATCCTTAAAATGTAAGATAATGATTGCTACATCTGTATACTAATGATAAGGATGATGAAAAATTTTAATAATTGGTAATTGGCATTTCATGATATTTCAGCTCAACTTTTCTGCATTTTGGGGATTCTTTTTCAATTAGAACGCTTTGTATGACAGAGGGCATTATAGACCTTTCTCCAGCTTTTACTGTTATATGCCAGTTGCCAAAAAACACCAGAGTACTCTGGAACATTCCAAAGAGCCCGTATAAACTGGCAGTGATTCTTTTCTTTGTATTCCTTAAAGGAGGTAAACTATCATTGTCACATTTGAGTTTTAACTCAGGTTTTCATAGTTTTTATTATATTTTAGGTATGAATATGAGAAGTTATAAAGAAGGGTTAAACACAACCCTCTTCCATTTTTCCAGCTACTGAATCAAATGCTGCAAGCTAATTTAACACTTAATATAAAAATAAATGTGATTTCCCTAGCCATTTATATCAACATTTTCATAGTGACATGAAATTAATCTTTCTAAAATACAAATCTGATCATGATGCTGCCTTCTCTAAAACACTTTAAGGGCATCTTACACTTCAATGTTCAAGTTAAAGCTCCTTGAAGCGAAGTGAAGTGAAGTCGCTCAGTCGTGTCCGACTCTTTACGACCCTATGGGCTGTAGCCAACCAGGCTCCTCTGTCCATAGGATTTTCCAGGCAATAGTCCTGGAGTGGATTGCCATTTCCTTCTCCAGGGGATCTTCCCAACCCAGGGATCGAACCCGGGTCTCCCACATTGTAGACAGATGCTTTTAGTGTGAAATATAAGAACCTTTGGCATTTTACCTCTGCTTATTGCTCCATTCCTTGTCCCTTATTGCCACATTCCACACACATTCTCTTTGTCTTATAGTAGAGGCTGCAGCCTTCCTAAATTCAGCTTTCAAAACACACTATACTTTCAACATCCATTCTTGCCTCTCTAACCATGTTGCTTGGGCTGCCTGGATGTCCCACCCTCCACCTGTTCACTTTCCTAACTGATGAGAAGTTTTAGGTCTGGAAATGTCAACCATCCATAATACTGACTAGATTATGGGATGAAATTTAATAGGTCCCCAAATAAGCTAAATCAGTGTTAAAAAGACCAAAGAGAGACTGAACTTAGAGCCTGTTAACTCCAAGTTCAGACAAGAACTATTATCTGGTTTCTATGGTTATAACAGATTAGAAATAGCAACTTTGAAAAAAGAAGTAAGCTGACAGATAAGCCCTGGTTATCAGCAAGAGCTGAAGTATGAAAAGCTGGGCAACAGAAAAGGAAGAGAACAGAAGAATTTTAAAACTTTTACAAGAAGTTAGAATACAGAACAAGCTACATCATTCAGAAGTAGTTAAATTATATTTAGAGTTTACTTAGTACACACTGGCAGGAAATGTTATAAAATATTTTAGAAGGAATGTGATAAGATGTTTAAAACCATGAATGGAATGGTTTATAAAGAATAAGATTTTACTACCTAATCAGATTAAACTTTTATGGAATTGTAGAATTATAATTCTAGATAAGTACGATATTACTATATTTGGAAGTCCTGACATAAAAAATTAAGTTGTTCTGTGGTGAAAGATCTTAGTAGAAGATTTCAAGTCAATGACCATATGTTTCTTTCTTAATTGTGTTGAATTTTAACAATTCTTTTCAAATGAAAAATAAGTATCTATATGACATTAAATTAAGTTCTATCGTCAGCTATACCTATTCATGATATTTGTATTTAAAGAGTGGCATAGGAGTTTGTTGCAAAGAGTTGGACATTGTGACTGAACAACAATAAATAGGGGTTGGTATCTGTATATTAAGCTATTAATAGATTCTAAAATCTTTAAATGCCTATAAGGCTATAAAGTCAAGAAAATCAAGAAAATAACGACTTTCTAGGTGCCCTTGTAAATTGGAATCAATGCAGTTGTAAGAATGAATGATAATTAAACTGAATGACAATTAAACTGGTGGTTCAGAAGAATAGTCCATGCCCTGTCATACTTCCCATATGAGATTTGAGAAAAGGACATTTGTTTTCATTAATGCACATTTCTGTTGAAAAAGGATCCACAGAATATCTTGCATTACGTCACAAGAAGAAAATGTTCTCAGTAATGAAGGTCACTTTCTCTTTTAGCATTAACTATGCTATCACTACTCATTTCCTTCCTACCTATTACTGGAAAGGCTCTTTTATTTCACTGCTTATTACCTACTAGGGGGGGAAAGTAAGTTTCTTCTAAATATTTCTGATTCATACTTTTTGATCTCTCCATTGTGACCTGCTTACATGTAACACATTTCTATGGTGTAAGCTTCTTTAGTTCTTTTTTTAGCATTTTCCCTCAAAACACCATTTTGTCTACCTTTTATCTATATGAAGGGGCATCCTCCAAGTTCAGTTGCTAAAGCTGCCGCCTGCAATGCAAGAGACCTGAGTTCGATCCCTGGGTTGGGAAGATCCCCTGGAGAAGAGAAAGGCTACCCACTCCGGTATCCTGGCCTGGAGAATTCCAAGGACTGTATAGCCACGGGGTTGCAAAGAATCAGACGACTGAGTGACTGTCACTTTCACTTATCTATATGATGAAATACATACATTGAAAGAAAGTAAAATACATATTCTTTGTGGAAACTTACTATTTCTTTTCCTAAAATAATGAATATTTAAAACAATTAATTGAGCATTACTATAGTAAACATATCAAGTATGTGACTAGGGAATTTATAATAAGCCCAGAAAATAATCTTAAAATAGGTCTTCAATCAATAACTTAATATCATCTGGGTCTTTCCTACTAATCCTTACAATAGTCTTATGTTGAAAGAGAGCTGGGAGCCTCATTGTATATGAGAAACACTGAAGTAGCTGTAGTTGAGGCAAAGCTGTTCAAATGGAGCCTGAATCTGGGTGGGGAGTCGCCTTTTCAAAACTATCTTGTTCACACAATCCAAATGACATCTGGGAGCAACAACATCCTTAAACAAATTTCAGCCTTTTTAAAGAATGCTCTCCAGATGTGCTTCTGCTTGAGTAAGAATCAAAGACTCGAGTATGATTCTAAGGCCTACCACTTAACTTTACCAGCTGTGTGACCACAAGGTATTCACTTCTCTGTTTCAGTGACCTCATTAGTAAAGGACATTAATGTCATCTATGCTTTATCAGTAGGTACTATGCAAATTAAGGCACTTCACTTAGTAGAAATGCCTGGCAGACAGTTACTGCTTGATAAACTTTCCTTACTTCTATCACTAAGATAAAAAAGAAAAAGAAAAAGAAGGCATTGATAAAGTTGAAAATACTTTGTGGAATCCATTTCATTACTGTTAGCTGATAACCTTGAGTGTGTGTGTTTAGTCACTCAGCTGTGTCTGAATCTTTGTGACCCTATGGACTGTAGCCCACCAGGCTCCTCTGTCCATGTGGATTCTCTAGGCAAGAATACTGGAGTGGGTTACCATGCCCTCCTCCAGGGGATCTTCCCAGCCCAGGGATCGAACCCAGGTTTCCCACATTTCAGGAAGATTCTTCACTGTCTGAGCCACCAGGGAAGCCCAAGAATACTGGAGTGGGTTCAGTTCAGTTCAGTTCAGTCGCGCAGTCGTGTCCGACTCTTTGCGACCCCATGAATCGCAGTACGCCAGGCCTCCCTGTCCATCACCAACTCCCAGAGTTCACTCAGACTCACGTCCATTGAGTCTGTGATGCCATCCAGCCATCTCATCCTCGGTCGTCCCTTTCTCCTCCTGCCCCCAATCCCTCCCAGCATCAGGGTCTTTTCCAATGAGTCAACTCTTCGCATAACTGGAGTGGGTAGACTACCCCTTTTCCAGGGGACCTTCCCGACCCAGGAATCAAACTGGGGTCTCCTGCATTGCAGGCGGATTCTTTACCAGCTGAGCTACCAGGGAAGCCCATCTGACAACCTCAGAGAGTACACAATTATATCCTTTCTCTCCTTAGCCATATATGGTTTCATCAGAGTCATTTCAGGAAAGGGTCTGGATATCTTTTGTATTTTTTAAAGCCAGAGATAACACAGAAAATATTTGAGTTCCAGAATGCTGTCACTAATGGAAGGCTGTGAGATGCTTGGGCCACTCTCTAGCCATTACTCTTCTAAGACCAAGGCCACACTAAGCACACAGAGGGAACCAGGATGTAAATACAGAAGTCGGTTATCAGTTCTGCCTAGTTCCTTTCAGTCAAGAAGAGTGCTATTTGTTTGTTCTTCCTTGTAAAAGGCAGTACAAAAGAGAGGAATGGAAGAGTTTCAAAGATTTGATTAGATTTGTGTATTAGTGAGCCAGCCGAAGTGAATGAAATTATTGACATGGGACTAAAAAGGAAACAATAACTCAGTTGGGATTCTAAATCAGATTTCTGAAATTACCTGACTTGACTCAATGAAAACCCTCCTCATTCAAAATCCTTTTATACCAAATAACATAACAAATATGAGTAACTATAAAACAAAACAAAAACTTAGATGTTGAAAGGATATGTTCAAAAGTGTTAGCAAAGGGGAGTTTGCTCATACAAGCAAAATGTTAATATATGTGGGCTAAAGAAATCAACACTATATGTCTTTAAGTTGCCTGGGCTGCATCAAAGAACTGTGTGTGACTTTGTTCTGCTCAGAGCAGGCCTCTCAACCAGCTAAAGTCTTGGATTTTTATTTCAATTATTTGAGATATGAATTTCCTATTTATATATTCTAGACAATAATAGTAAAATATTAAATATCACTATTTTAAAATGATGTTGTTTCCTTTATCAAAAGAAAGGAAAGGGCAAGGTGATAGCAATATGTATATTTTTAATTCTTTGTGCCACATACAGAGATGACACTTATTTGACTATTTTGCTAAGTACTTTGCATAAATTATCTTATTGCTTACAATAATTCACTAAGGTAGATCTCCCCCCCCCCATTTTACAAATAAGAAAATAGTCTCAGAGAAGTTAAGTAATTTGCCAAAATAAACTCAGCAATTTGTAGGTAGTAAAATATTAAATATCACTATTTTAAAATGATGTTGTTTCCTTTATCAAAAGAAAGGAAAGGGCAAGGTGATAGCAATATGTATATTTTTAATTCTTTGTGCCACATACAGAGATGACACTTATTTGACTATTTTGCTAAGTACTTTGCATAAATTATCTTATTGCTTACAATAATTCACTAAGGTAGATCTCCCCCCCCCCATTTTACAAATAAGAAAATAGTCTCAGAGAAGTTAAGTAATTTGCCAAAATAAACTCAGCAATTTGTAGGAGGCAGAGGCTGACTCATTTACCTGTCTGTGAACCTTTCTTACTGCAGTTCACCACATCGCACAGCCCAGCTGGAAGGACCCTGGATAAAGTCCTCCAAGATCTCCTTCCTATAAGGACCTAATGGCTAGCCCTCCAAGAGATGCTGCCTTCCTCCAAGAGGGGATGACATTGACTATTCTAGACAACAATGGTGGGCAGTTGAAGAACCTAAGCTACTCCATTTTGTTAAAAGAAAAACTCCATTTTGTAAGGTTCTGGGAAAAGATCCTTTGGAAATCCCCTGACCTCACCTCACCGCCCACGAGCCAATCGGACCCCAGACCAAAATCTCCTGACTTAAGGCTCAGGAACTTGTGGTCTACCTAGACAACAGGGACCAATCAAGAACCAACACACAACCCTTCAAAAGAAAGTGACCAGTCAGACGTCCCCCTACCTAGAAATCCTTTGTTCCATGTATACTCCCTATATAAGCAATGCAATCCAAACCTGGGGCTCCTCCCTATAGCTGCTGCATCGGTAACGGTGGGAGCCCCAGCTCAGCTTGGTAATAAAAACTCTCTTGCTTTTGCATCAGATATTGGCTCCTGGGTGGTCGTTGGGAGATTTCGCGACTTGGGCATAACACAGTAAGCCTCTGTGCCAGGCTTACTTCCTCCTTTTGTGAGGCTAAATGGTTCTTCTGGTTCAACCTAAGAAACTGAGGACCATTGCCTCACTGAGTGGGAGATCAGTAATGAGCAGGCAGAAAGATTCCTGGCAGAGAGGATTAAAAAGTAAATAGCATGTTTGGAAAGAGTATTTGAGTTTTAGAACAGAATGGAATTCATACTTTTGAGTGAAGAATGTAAATTTTGGCACATAGACTTCTTGCTTAAGAAAGAAGTTATCCATCCACGCCCCAAGTTGTAAATAAATTAAGCCAGATTCTTCCCAGAACCCAGAGCGTTCCTTGTCAGTGATGAAAGCACTCAGGACTTTGCTATTCCAATCTGTTAACTAACACTGACAATGGCTGGGAGAGATAACAGTGAACACTGAGACCTAGCTAAATTCTATGTTGTTCATTGAGTCATTTGGTTCCAGCTCAGGCTCCAGGGCTGCTGTGTCTCATCCCGCATCTCCTGGATTGGTTATGAACCTCACCACCTAGCTCTTCACTGAGCAGAGCCTTATATGAGTTAGTTATTATCTCTTGTACTTTGTTTTAATATCTCAGGTGCATTCTTAACTCCTCAAGGGCCAGGACAAAGAGCCAATGTCTTTTCAAACCTGGAATACAGTGAAATAGAGTGGAAGTACTTTATTTGTGATAAACTAAAATAAAGCATTTAGTATCATAAGATTTCACAAGGCTACTGTGGTTCTGGGGAAATTGAATCACAGCATTTTATCACAGTAAAAAAAAAAAAAAAAAAGCTGAGGCTGCTTGCTCTGGCAAAGCACTGTTTGAAGGGCCATGTTTATATTATTTTATTCCGTCCTCACAATAGCCTATAAGGAAGGGATAAGAGTCTGCCCTCGTTTGACCTCAGAACCTCCTTCCTTAACATTCCCCAATTCCGCCTCCTATTGACAGGACCCACAGCGAGGAAGAATTTCCAGGCTTCAGTTTTTCAGATGAAGAGACAAAGACCCGGAGAAGGTAACTGTCCTGCTTATGATTAAACTATTACTAAATAGTAGGACTGAGGTAGAACCTGTATTCTGATCCTAAGCTCAGACTTCTTTCACTACAACATACCTCCCTGTGTGGAAAGAAAATCATATGCTATGTATGCAATTTTAATGTTTTCCAGGAGATCTATAATGTTCTCAAAGTTTCTCAGTTCCTGGTATACTCAGTTCATGCCTTATGAGTTTCCTTTATAAAACAGTAAGACATAAAAACCAATGGTTTTAAAAGGTAGCATCCTTACCATTTTATGTAAAATGAAAGCACATTTTTCAAAGAAGTAGAGAGAGTAACTGAGAGTGGTAAGTGATTTGAGATTCTGCTTAATGAAGCATTTTATTCAAGATCCGCTTGATGAGGAATTCTCTTAGGATTTTTCCTAACAGAAAAATAGGGGTTTAGGCTTTTCTTTGTTTTAATTTTAAATGTATTTTTACTTATCAAGTATTTCCAACATAAAGTACAGAGTATACTGCTCATGCAAGCATCCATATGCAAAAATAACTAGATTAAGCACATTGTAATATGTTGCTACATATGGTTCAAAGCTCCATTTAGAAAAAATTAAAATGTAATGGCAACAGCCAGTGCTCCACTATTCATCTGTTTCTTCCTCTATAATGTGATCAGTCCTCGAAAATAGTCATGCATTTCTCTATGCATGTCCTTTATACTTTTATTATATATGTATTCATGTAATCATAAATAATGCACAATAATTTTACATATTTAGAATGCATTATATATGAAGGCCTACATACTTTATGAATCCTTTTTTGCTTTCTTTTCTCATTCAACATTACATTTTTATTTTAGCTTTTAGTTAGAAAAGCATGGTTGTTATTTAGTCACTAAGTTGTGTCTGACTCTGCAATATCAAGGACTGCAGAATATCAGGCTCCTCTGTCAGAGGCCCTCTGTCAGACAGTCCTCCACTGTCTCCAGGAGTTTGTTCAAATTTAAGTCCATTGAATCGGTGATGCTATCTAACCAAAAAAGCATTTTCTTTAGATATATAAATTATATCCTTAGGTGTTCAGCACTATGAGAAGGGCAAGCATAAGATATGATTACAAATTTATAAAAAGCATATTTAAGTATCATATCCTCATAAGGAAAGAGCTATTGTGTATCTTAAATTATATATTTTATAATCTTTAATGCAGGTGGTATGCTTCTAAAATAAAGATGAGAAATTAACATCATAAATGGGAGTGGAGATGTCACAGTATGCAGAGAATCAAGCTGTAAAACATCATAAGAACCTCTAGGATAAGGGGGAACCACCAAGAAGTGTAGAAAAGTCTGAGTGCTCTCAGATCCCAGTGTTGCTCAGCCCTTAGGCTTTGGGCTCGTTCATAGCCTGTGCCTCTCCATACTACTGTCCTCACCTGCCTTCATCTCCTGTGCTTACAAAGCCTCTTTACCTTCCCTTGGCACAGTTCTAAGTTTTAGCCCTGGCAGAAGATGCCAGTGGAACCCCTTTCTCTTCCTTTCCCTTGAAACCTTGCCAGTCAACAAAACCTCCTATCAAGTCTCCCACTTGCCTCAAGAGCTCTCTTGCAAACATCCTCCCTTTGATGATGAATTACTTTGCACTTGTTTATTGCATTATTCATGTTTTTAGTCTGAGAAAACTCCTCAAAACACTTTATTCTTCAGGAATGACCTGTCTTTCTGGATAATGAGCTATTGAGTATGGAAACAATACTTAGACTGTTGAAATAAAATCTGATAATCAATTTTAAGTTTTCTGATTTGCATTTCCAGTGAGTTATGATATATTTTCTGGGTCAAGGGAGTCTAATAATTCTGCACAATATGAATGTAACTGATATAAACACAAATTACTTTACCAGTGAATTTATTCAACCATCTGGGAATCATGGCATTGATCCAGCACTAGACAAGAAGCATAAAGAGAGAAATTTCATTATTATTACCCAAAGGAAAAAAAAAATGATAATAACAAGACTTTGAATTAGGTACTTGATTAGACTTTTTTCATAAAGTGCTACAGACAATAAAAGTATGTGTTTATATGGAAAATAAAATTGTTTATATAAGTAGCCTATTAAACACATAAAAGTCTATTATACCACAGAATATCATTGAAAACTGCTAGTATATAGATAATTTGAATGAACAATTTTGAATATACAATTTTAGATAATCAATTCAAAGATGTGCTTTTATAGTCTACAAATTTATTTGTTAGAGAGTTTTGGGGAACACATTACATTGACCCGCCTTGCTCCAGAGATTCTTTCCAAATACTTTATTCAATGTCCTGGAAACCATTTTTTTTTTAATATCCCAATCATTAAAATGTTTATTTTTCTTCTAAAGAGAGATAAAATTGTCAAAGTTACACCTTCACAGTTAATTATAACTGGGCCTCTCTCAAGGTCTTTTCCTGTATGAAGTACTCAGTTGCAGAATTATTTCTACTTGAGCACTGTTTAGTCAGGGTTGTAGTTTTTCTAAGACATTTTTAAACACTGGAATGTTTTGGAAATACAATCTCCCTTATTAATATAAGAGCCCTGCCCGTAAACTTGAGTTAATTCTGTTGAGTCAGGACTTACTGATAGATTCCTGAATTTACTCCGAGCTTTAAATGTTGTGCTCCAAGTGCCCTTTGCCCTCAAGGAATCAAGGAGTGCATTAATGTAGTTGTCACTGTAATATTTAATAAGGAACCTTTTGTAAGATTTTAGAAACTTTCCATTTGAAGGTGATTTTTGCTTCTAAATAATACAGACACTATCAATATACAAATGGGACTGAGAAGGCAGGAAAGCTGGTCGATTGTACTTATTCTGATTCCTAGCACATAGAAAAATGGTATTTAAGTGGTCGGTAGTCTGGAGAGAAGAAAGGTCTTCGAGTTCAACTGCTTTCACTATGTACAACAGTTGAAATTAGCTGCCAAATGAGCTTTGAATCTAGCTAAATAGAACAACTTATGGTTAACACAAGTATGTCTGTTGTTATGCCACAAACCACAGGAGAGGTAAGGAGGGCAAATGGCCTCACTACTTTTCACGTTAGTACGTTGTGATGTTGTAATAAATACATGATGATAGTAAACATTCAGTCATGGCCTTTCTACATGTGAATTCAACTGATGACCAATTCTTTTCTGTTATCAGTTCAGTCAGTTCAGTCGCACAGTTGTGTCCGACTCTTTGCGACCCCATGAATCGCAGCACGCCAGGTCTCCCTGTCCATCACCAACTCCCGGAGTTCATATCTGGTGATGTCCATGTGTAGAGTCTTCTCTTGTGTTGTTGGAAGAGGGTGTTTGCTATGACCAGTGCATTTTCTTGTGCTGCAGTCTAGGGGGTCGCAAAAAGTCAGACACCCCTGAGCAACTGAACTGAACTTGCTTTCTTTAAGGATGCTTTTTCTTCAATTCTCTAGTTTATATTCAGTATTAACACACTTTTATTTTTCTAAAAGCAAATATGAAAGGTTCATCCATGTGAACTCTGTCTGTTGATCAGACTGTCCAGAATGAAAACTGGCAGAAAGTTTTAGCTCACCATTGATATGGAGTGGTGAATTTTAGTGTAATTTTATACATTCAGGAAAAATAGTATGTCACTTAGGATTCAAACAGAGAAGCAGAACCAGTAGGGGATACACTTACAAGATGCTTTTCAAAGAATCAGTTTATGTAATTGTGGGGCTGGCTAGGCAAGTCTGAAATCTGTAGAGAAGGTTGTCAGGAAAGGCAGGCTGAAGTTTTCAGCCATGGACTGAAACTGCTATTTATAAGTGGAATTTCTTCCTCTTTAGGGAAGCCTCAATTCTTCCCTTAAGACCTTCTCAATTTACTGAATCTGGTCCACACAGATTAACAGATTATTTAGGATAATCTCATAAATAGGACACATTAAAAAAAATAACAGATTTTATCATGTCAATGTATGGCAAAACCAATGCAGTATTGTAAAGTAAAATAAAGTAAAAATAAAAATTAAAAAAAAAATAACAGTAAATGTAGGTATTCCAGTCCTCATTTCTGTAATTGGCCACATGGTTATAGATGGTTTTATAACTACTTGCTTTTACCATCCTTTCATAATTCCTTTATGCTTAGCAAACACCTCAGCTAAATTGATAATTTGTCTGGTGGTTTGACCAGCCCATTATTCCTGAAGGGCTTGGACCTTAGTTGTCCTGCCTAATTTAGGTTGTAGTTTTGCATTGTATCAAGTTACAGGATGACTGTAGTAAGCAATGTCCTAAGGAATTCCCTGTATTCCAGTATACTCTTTCTTACCTCTCTCATGGAGTAGCAGTCCAATTCCCTCTTGGTATCATGATCAGTCACTCTAGCCAGTACATCATTTGTCACTGTTGTTTGATTGCTCAGTTGTGTCTGACTCTCTGCAACCCCATGGATTGTAGCCTGCCAGGTTCCTCTGTCCATGTGATTTTCCAGGCAAGAATACTAGAGTGGGTTGCCATTTCCAGCCAGTACACTAAACACCTTTTTTTGCCTCTGAATTAAAGGAATGAGGAATCCACATGGACCTGGTGTCAGTTTTAACTTCCAACTCAATGGAATCATTGTTGTGTCTCTTGGTAGAAGCATTCGTTTGAAACTAAGACCTCTAGACTAGCAGAACCTAAGGTAACCAAGATGGGAAGCAAAAGTTTTGCTGGTAGGTCAGCACTAGAGAATGGATCACTAGTGGGTAATAATGAACAGAGACACCTTCATTTCCACCTCTTAATCCTTAGGAAACAAATGAGAAAAACAACTCCATGTGCTGAAAACTAGTTTAGAACATATACCACATTCTGGAGGCCATTATCCCAGCCTTTAAGGTGTGGCCATATACCTCACATGGAAATTGAGTCTTTACAAGGTCATTTTATAAGTCTGTCAAGTTGGTTGCTTCAAAATAAACATGGTACAATTAGTGAATACCATGAACATAGGCCTATTGTCATATTTCATTTATTATTAAATGAGCTCCTTGATAACTAGCAATGCTGTGGAATACCACAGTGGTGGACTAGACATTTTTCAATTCCATGCATGGTAATTTTGTCAGAAAGCTTGCATATAGATAGGACAAATCTATATAGTTTTGTTCAATCTCTAAGTCATGTCTGACTGTGTGTGACCCCATGGATTGCAGCATGCTAAGTTTCCCAGTCCTTCACTGTCTCTCAGAGTTTGCTCAAATTCATGGCCATTGAGTCGGTGATGCTATCTAACTACCTTATCCTCTGCCTCCCACTTCTCCCTTTGCCTTCAATCTTTCCAAGCCTCAGGGTTTTTCCAATGATTCAGTTCTTTGCATCAGGTGATGAAAGTATTGGAGCTTCAGCTTCAGCATCAGTCCCTCCAGTGAATATTTAGGGATGATTTCCTTTAGGATTGACTGGTTTGATCTCCTTGCTGTCCAAGGGACTCTCAAGAGTCTTCTCTAGCACCACAGTTCAAAAGCATCAATTCTTTGGTGCTCAGCCTCAAGGTCTAACTCTCATATCCATACACGACTACTGGAAAAACCATAGCTTTGACTACAGAGTAAATATCTACTTCAGAAATTAAAAAAAAAAAATTCCAGTCTTTATGACAGTAGTGGTTCAATATGATCAACCTGCCATCAGAGGCCTGATTGATCATCCCAAGGAAATATGCCACAATGGGCACTTGGTGTTAGTCGCTGTTACTGATTACTGGCAAACAGGCTGTATTAAAGAAGCTGTAGCCAGATCATCATTGGTGAATGAAGTTCATAATGCTGAGCTCATGTGCAACCTCCATCCTTCTAGCATATTTGCTTTGGTCGTTAAACCATTGAGGAATGTCAGGAGTAGCTGGGAAAGTGGCTGCCTGACCTCTACTAACAGGTCATCTTTGTCACTTATTTACTAAAATTCTTCTAAGCTGAGGTCATCCTTTTGTGAGCCTTCACTTAGGAGACAAATATCCTCACATTTTTTGCCTTCAGAAATATATATACATCCACATACCTCATTCCCAGACTTGTCATCTTCAATTTTCCAATCATTTCTTTCCATATCCTTGAACCATCTGCCCAAATAATTGAGTACAACCCATAAACTTGAATAAATTTGGACTTTGGTCCATTTCTCCTTCCAGGCATAATGGACAACCAGGTATACTGCTCAAAGTTCTACCCTCTCTTCACAGCAGTCTCTGAAATTTAAAACCAAATTTAAATACAGAGCAATGGAGTGCTCTGTATTTAAAGCCAAAATATTTCTGAATCTTCCAGTTTTGTCAGCCAACTTTTAAAATTCCTTAAACTCGATTTTTAAAGATCGTTTACCCTACTGCAATTAAAAGAGTATGATCCCAATTTGTCCTTATATGACTTGAGCTTTTCTTCATTGAATCTTCAGTACATAGGAAGACCATATGTCATCTATATCAAAATGATTTTAGAGGGAAGGGGGGTGCTATAAGAAATTACACAGGACTAAAAACTATAATTAAAAGGAGCTACCAGGAGCTACCAGGGCTCAGCTGCTAAAGAATCCTCCTGCAATGCAGGGGACCCCAGTTCAATTCCTGGATTGGGAAGATTCCCTGGAGAAGGAATAGGCAACCCACTCCATTATTCTTGGGCTTCTCTGGTGGTTCAGATAGTCAAGAATCTGCCTGCAATGCAGGAGACCTGGGTTTTATCCTTGGGTAGAGAAGATCCCCTGGAGGAAGGCATGGTAATCCACTCCAGTATTCTTGCCTGGAGAATCCCCATGGACAAAGGAGCCTCGTAGGCTATACAGTCCATGGGATGGCAAAGAGTCAAACACGGCTGAGTGGCTAAGCACACAGTAGCTTCCCTGGTGGCTCAGATGGTAAGGAATTTGCCTGCAATGCAGGAGACCTAGGTATGATACCTGGATAGGAAAGATCCCCTGGAGAAGGGAATGGAAACCCACTCCAGTATTTTTCCCTGGAGAATCTCATGGACAGAGGAATCTGACTGGGTACAAAAAGTATAGGATCGCAAAGAGTCAGGAATGACTGAAGTGACTTATCACACACAAAAGGTATAAATTGTGACTTTTTCTAGCAAACCCAGAAAAATAGTTACAGTAACTGTATTGCAAATATTGGACTGACTAGCTTAATTCCATTCTGTCTAGTGAACTTATATAAAATGAGTGCAATGCATTTTTGGAACCCTAACTCTAAATATGTATAAGACCTTTAGTATATATGAGATATATTAAAAAATAAATTGGAGAGGAGAAGAAGCCAGAAATAAAAGTGTGCTTGCTGTAGAATTACTGCTGTTCTTTACTGATTTTTTCTCCTTTTGGTTTCCTGGCTTATTTCTTTTCACTTCATTGGTTTTTCTCTTCATGCTTGACTAACCTGTCATTGTCATTTACAGTGTATATTATAAGCTTGCTGGTGGCTATTAGTTTTCAATAAATGCATGTTTCAAATTTTACATGGAACTTCTGTGGAAAATAGGAGTAAATAACAGAAATTGTTTTTTTGTATAGTACTTTTTGGGAATTAGCATAGTAGGAATCTCTGTGTGCCTGAAAATCTTAGAAAAACAAAGCTTGGATATTTATTAACACTTACCACAATATAATGTAAAATAGTTTTAAAATATTGCAGAATAGGGTGTTAAAAAAGAATGTAATTGCAAATATTTCTTGCTCCACTTCCTCAATTTATGTAAGAAAAAGCAAAAATCATTTGACTTTCTAACTTCTTAATTTTAAACACATTTTTAATATTGATTCTGGATTGTAATTATGAATTAGAACAAATACTAAAGGGATTGTTTTTGTCTTTATAATAAACTCAAGAGGACAGGTTCTTTTTTGTTTCTTTATAGTGATAATTTATGATCCTTCTCATTGCTAGTCAGTAAAATAAAAATTAGAAAAAGATTTATTCTTTCCATGTTGCTGTATTATACCAAATACTCTCCTGCTTCATAACAGGTGTGGAATGTATTATTTCCAATGAAGATATTTTATAGAATACTTGAATTTAGGGATCATTTCAGCCTCTGTAAAAATTGTCTTCAATCTCTTATAATATATAATTATCATTGAAAATTATTTTTAAGTGGACATCAATGTTTTCTAAATGATATGAATACTTAACTTACCTTTTGGTATTTATTAAATTAACATAAGTTCTTAAGCACATCTTAAGAATTTCTATATGTATGGAAATATTCTATATGTATGGAAGTACAGTAAACTGTGAGCCTCTTTTAGATCTATTTAAATAAAATTTTTGAACTCCTTGATCTTTTAAATTAGCACAAGTTTCATAAAAAGTCAGTTCTAATCAAAACTTAATGTTGAAGTTTGGAAGAGTTAATGTGTTTGTACACATTGCTTTTTTCCATTATCATCAATATAATCATGAGGTAACCCATGTAGACAATTTAATAACAACAGCAATAGCACATGAGGGTATAGAATGTACAAGTAAAGATTTTATTTTCCTCACTACACCCATTTATAAGCCCATTCTCCTGAAGCAATCATTGCCTAACATTTCTTGTTTATTTAATTCTTCAAATGGTATTGATATCTTTATTCATAAGTATATTAACCTTTAAAAGATTTTTGATGTGTACCATTTTTAAAATTTTTATTGAATTTGTTGTAATATTGCTTCATTTATGTTTTGGTTTTCTGGCCATGAGGCAAGTGGGATCTTGGTTTGCTGACCAGGGATAAAACACACACCCCCTTCATTGGAAGCACAGAGACTTAACCACTGAAATGCCAAGGAAGTCCCTAAAATATGTTAGTTTTGAACAGAATCTTTTGGCTCCTTGCAAAATTGAGTTTCATTCTCCATTGCTTTCCTCTAGCATTTTCTTGAAGTTAGCACTGACATTTTCAGTTTCCCTCTCAGTTTAACTTAATGTGTTATAAATATTTACTAATTTATATTATATATTTCTGTATTCTGTGTATCTGTTTATAATTTTTATTGCATCTATTTTATAATGTAATATTAATCTCTATTATACTATTAAAATAAACTTGATTCTTTGTTAATTAGACTCTGAATCTCAAGCTAATGACTCTGTGACTATTTCTTATTTCTCTTTTACTCAATCTCTTATGTCACTCTCTACCTTTCAATTTCTATTTTTTATCGTTTTATTTACACAGTTTATAATAGTTTTTTTTTTCATTTATCTGTAAATGGGACATTTTGTTATTGTTATTTTCTTGCATTTTCCCTTCCATATGAACATTAGAATTGGCTTGCCAAGTATCTTAAAAAAAACCAAAGTAAACCAAATTGGGATTTTGACTCTTAGTTGTACTTAGTGAATTTAAGGAAGAAATGACAATTATAATATTGAATTTCTTTTTTGCCTAGGAATGAGATAGTCTTCCTTTCCATTTAGATCTTTTCTTTCTTTTTTTTTAATATAAAATTATTTTAATTGGAGGTTAATTACTTTACAGATGTATTGGTTTTGCCATATATCAACATAAATCTGCCACAGAGCTAATCAATGAATATAGTAAAGTTGCAGGATATAAAATCAACACACAGGAATCCCTTACATTCCTATACACTAATAATGAGAAATAGGAAGAGAAATTAAGGAAACAATTCCATTCACCATTGCAATGAAAAGAATAAAATACTTAGAAATATATCTACCTAAAGAAACTAAAGACCTATACATAGAAAACTATAAAACACTGGTGAAAGAAATCAAAGAGGACACTAATGATGGAGAAATATACCATGTTCATGGATCAGAAGAATCAATATAGTGAAAATGAGTATACTACCCAAAGCAATCTACAGATGCAATGCAATCCCTATCATGCTACCAATGGTATTTTTCACAGAGCTAGAACAAATAATTTCACAATTTACATGAAAATACAAAAAACCTCGAATAGCCAAAGCCATCTTGAGAAAGAAGAATGGAACTGGAGGAATCAACCTGCCTGATATCAGGCTCTATTACAAAGCCACAGTCATCAAGATGGTATGGTACTGGCACAAAGACAGAAATATAGATAAACAGAACAAAATAGAAAGCCCAGAGATAAATCCACACACCTATGGACACTTTATCTTTGACAAAGGAGGCAAGAATATACAATGGATTAAAGAAAATCTCTTTAACAAGTGGTGCTGGGAAAACTGGTCAACCACTTGTAAAACAATGAAACTAAATTTATAATAGTTATAAATGATGCCTAAAAGATGATGCCTCTCTATGTTTTATTGATAGATTGATTCTAAAAATTGGAGAATATACATGTATAATATTCTAGTATAATCACCTTTAATGTTTGTCTATTTCCTGTCTTCTGAATTGTGACTTAGCTACCTTAAAAATATCTCACCATTCTTTTACTGAGATCTTGTTTTATTTTGACTTAAAATTGAGTGACAGTCTTCCTGAGAATGAAGTTAATTTTTAATATTTAGATTATTGTCATTTGGGATATAGCCTGCTTATAAAAATATGATATGACCAGCGTTTTCATGTTTTCCCACTTTTTCTCTCTAGGCTTTTATACTCATATCTTTGAATATTCAGAAACATATTTCTAAATGTCAGTATTATTTTAAAACCCTGCTCATTTTTTGATGCTCCTTTTCATCCTGGTGATTATATTTCTCTTATTAGTTCTTTTCATCCACTAACTATTCTTTGTTTCTTTGTGAAATTTTATTATGTAAATATAATGGTTCTACCTCCATGTCTCTTTTTGTTTCCCTTACAGTATTTATCTCTTTCTATGCACAGCTGCATGAAAACTTCTTTTTCTTTTATCAATAGACACCTGCAATTTCACTTACTTCACTAATTCAGATTTGAAAAGACAGATCATTTTCTGTTGTTTGAGTTCTTCTAGGATTTGATGTTGTGGTGGTCTGGTTTTATTTAGAACTCTAAGATTAAGGTATTTGTAGTTGGTGTGGATTTTCTCAGCAACTGTGTTGATTTGTTTCCATTGAATACAGATGACTCATTTTGATATATGTTTGATTCTTGGGCAGACAGATTCAAGCATAAAAAGCAGGCAAAATTCCAAATAAAGAGAAGTTAACATGCAGATTACAAATCAATACTGGAGTGGGTTGTCATTTCCTCCTCCAAGGATTTGTCCCAACCTAGGGATCAAACTTGCATCTCCTGCATTTGCAGACAGATCCTTTTCCATTGAGCCATATGGGAAGCCCTCAATGATGCTGACAAAGCTTAAATTTTGTTTATTTTAGAAAAGATGAGCATCTAAAAAGACTGATTTTGCCTGGACTTTGTTTTGCAAAACAACTTGCCAAAAATTCAATGAAAGGGAATCCAGGGAAATATGCATCCCCAGCAGTGATAGAAATGTGTGCAAAGGCATATAAGGAGAATGTGGAACATGTATGGAGTTGAAATCGCTCGGTGTACAAAGCAGGGCATGTGATCTAGATTGTTTCACATAACTAGCTTCTAGATGGAGCAGAGATTTCAAAACCACATTCAGTCTTTTCCTCCCCTTTTAAGTGAACTTCAATTTTTAAGAATAGTTTTAGGTTCAAAGAAAAGCTAAGAAGAAAGTACAAAGAGTTCTCATATATTCCCTGCACCCATATGTGCACAGGGTCCCCCCATCAACATCCCTCATCAGATTGATGTTACAATTGATGAACCTACACTGACACATCATTATCATCCAAAGCCCATAGTTTACATCAGACAGCATTACTCTTTATGCTATCTATGGGTTTTAAGAAGCATATAATAGCATGTAGCTACAACTGAGTATCATACAGAATAGTTTCATCTCCCTAATAATTTGCTTTGCTCTGTCTATTCATTTCTCACTCCCATAGCCCTTTGCAACTACTAATCTTTTTACAGTCTCAATAGTTTTGTCTTTTTCAGAATGTCATATAGTTGGAATTGTACATTTTGAAATGACTTTTTTTACTTAATAATATGAATAATGTGCATTTATGGGTTCTCCAAGTATTTTTATGGCTTATTAGTTCATTTGTCTTTTTTTTTTAGCTCATTTCTTTTTAGTACTGAAAAATATCCCATTGTTTGGGTCTATTACAGTTTATTTATCTATTCACCTAGTGAATAACACCCTGGTTGTTTCCAAGTTTCGGTGATGAGAAATAAAGCTGATACAAAAATCCATGCATGTGCTTTTGTTGACATTGCTTCTTTGTTTGCTTGTTTAAGTCAAAAACAACACATTATTGTCAGAAAATGCTGAGTTTTAGAGAATTTTTTTTTTTTGTCATGCAGGTATAAATAATTACCTCTACTATTACAACTGACCATTAATTTTGTTGAAAAATCATTCCCTGGTACCTCAGTTTTTACAAAAGATTTCAATCTTATGAACTAATTCAGTCTGCAAGGTATAGGAACTTGATAATCATAGTTGTTTTTAATTATAAAACAATGATTTTATAAATTCCAAATGAAATAATTATCAAAAGGTTTCAGAGATAAAATAAAAGCAAACTCTATGTATTTATTGTTTATAAACTGAATAAGATGGTCTCAACTAGTGGGTAGTTTGGATTCAGTTGAATTGACTTATTTTTATTATAATAATGCAAAAAGTTATATATTTGTGTGTGTGTGAAAATGTTCGATAAGGCATGAGAACAGAACTTAAGAAATACAGCATAATATTATGCCAGTTACCAAATACAAAGTGTGAAGTTGTGTGACCTTCTACAACATTTATGATGTAGTTAATGTCGCTTATTTTGTTAGCTGCTTCATATTCAAAAACTTAAATTCCTTTAGTACTGTGAGTCATTTTGTTTGACATTAGAATGTAAGGATGAAAAACCTTGGACTCTGCCCTCAAGTAATTCAATCTTGTAGGGAAAGCACATATAAACAAACAAGACAGTGCTTGGTTATAAGGGCATCAATAAATGTCTTAAACATATTCCAGGAACAGCACAGAGGAGAAATACAAGGTTACCAAGGGTGTAATTCTTTCCAGTGATTGGAAGGCCAGAGCTGAAGATTCAAGGAAGCTGGGATATCTGATGAAAGGTTTGAATGATGAGAAGGTAAGGTCTTACACCTGTAAGTATTTACAATGTTAGACATTGCAACCCACATGCTTATCTTGCCAAACCTTCCAAATACACACAGATGGATATTGTCTTTATCAGGTGAATAGAATTATGAAGTTTTGAGAAATATGCAATTTATAGCTGATATCTTTGAGATAGCAGTGTCTTCAAAATGCCAACTAAGCTAGAAGTACATACTCCTGTTTCAGTAGTACCTGTAATAGCCTCTCCGATGGCTTGCTTCTCCATTTCTGATAATATGCCTTTAAAAACAATGTCCTTTAGGGTTCAATGGACCATGAAATAGCCTCTGCAGAAGTACCCCTGATGCCGGCACTGAGACAAACATTCATTTTGGCTGTCAGCTAAAAGAACTTGGAAGAAATGAAGCACATTTATTATTACTGATATATTCTGACTAGATAATCCTTTTTAGTTGGAGGCACTATAAAAGCAAGTGCAGATTACTGTTGGCAAAATAGTGAAAAATAAAATTCAGTTGAGCTGCAAAGTTTTGCTTCCAATTTCACAGCTGGCTAATTTTCTTTATAAACTTCTATTAAAAAGTTTTGTTGGCAATGAGTATATTATTAAATAAACAATTTATAGGATAGTAAAGTCAGATGAATCAACAGAACTTCACAATGATAATTTTTTGTATTTAAAAAATTAGATGGATTTTTCCATTATTATAAGGCCAGTGGTTCAGTTAAATAACTCAATTAATGAGAACTGGCATAATCATTAGCATTAAAATTTAGTTGTAGGAAAATTTTTCTAAACTTTTTTTTTATTTTAGGAAATAAATAATATCCTTTGTGTTTAAAACTGTGGAAAATCAGTCTTACATAATGTCCTTTTGTATCCTGAAATCTTAATAATGTTTCCTGTTTAGCTATAACCTTAAAAAAGTGGTAGCAAATATTTCTAGAAGGTAAGTAAAATAAGATTAAATTTTCAGAAGTAAAACAATAGGTATCTTTAACATAGTACAGCAACAGGTTGACCTGTGCAATCTTTCAAAGGAGAAAGAAATATTCAATTATATTTTGCACTGTTAAAAAGTCTCTTACTTCTCTGGTGGTCCAGTAGCTAAGATTTTGTGCTTCAAATGCAGAGAGCCTGGGTTTTATGCCTGATTAAGGAACTAGATTCAATTCCACTGCTAAGCAAAGTTTGCATGCTTCAGTTAAAAGAGGTCTCAAGCCACAAGATAAAAAAGAGAGAGAGAGAGAGAGAGAGAGAGAGAAGGTCCTACATGCCACAGTTAAGACTGGCACAGTCAAATAAATCAATAATTTTTCTTTTTTTCTTTTTTGTTTTAAAGAAGTACTTTATCAGTACAAAGAAGTAGAGGAAAACAATAGAAAGGGAAAGACTAGAGATCTCTTCAAGAAAATTAGAGATCCAAGGGAACGTTTCATCAAAAATGGGCTCAATAAAGGACAGAAATGGTATGGATCTAACAGAAGCAGAAGATATTAAGAAGAGGTGGCAAAAATACACAGAAGAACTCTACAACAAAGATCTTCACAACCCTCGTAATCATGATGGTGTAATCACTCACCTAGAGCCAGACATCCTGGAATGTGAAGTCAAGTGGGCCTTAGGAAGCATCGCTACAAACAAATCCTAAAAGATGATGCTCTGAGCATGCTGCACTCAATATGCTAGCAAATTTGGAAAACTCAGTCATGGCCACAGGACTGGAAAAGGTCAGTTTTCATTCCATTCCCAAAGAAAGGCAATGCCAAAGAATGCTCCAACTACCGCACAATTGCACTCATCTCACACGCTAGTAAAGTAATGCTCAACATTCTCCAAGCCAGGCTTCAGCAATACGTGAATCGTGAACTTCCAGATGATCAAGGTGGTTTTAGAAAAGGCAGAGGAACCAGAGATCAAATTGCCAACATCTGCTGGATCATGGAAAAAGCAAGAGAGTTCCAGAAAAACATCTATTTCTGCTTTATTGACTATGCCAAAGCCTTTGACTGTGTGGACCACAATAAACTGTGAAACATTCTTTAGGAGATGGGAATACCAGACCACCTGACCTGCCTCTTTAGAAATCTGTATGTAGCTCAGAAAGCAACAGTTATAACTGGACATGGAGCAATAGGCTGGTTCCAAATAGGAAAAGGAGAACATCAAGGCTGTATATTGTCACTCTGCTTATTTAACTTATATGCAGAGTACATCATCAGAAATGCTGGGCTGGAAGAAGCACAAGATGGAATCAAGATTGCTAAGAGAAATATCAATAACCTCAGATATGCACATGACACTACCCTTGTGGCAGAAAGTGAAGAACTAAAGAGTCTCTTGATGAAAGTCAAATAGGAGAGTGAAAAAGTTGGCTTGAAACTCAACATTCAGAAAATTAAGATCATGGCATCTGGTCCCATCACTTCATGGCAAATAGATGGGGAAACAGTGACAGACTTATTCTCTGGGGATCTTAAATCACTGCAGATGGCGACTGCAGCCATAAAATTAAAAGACACTTACTCCTTGGAAGGAAAGCTATTACCAACCTAGACAGCATATTCAAAAGCAGACATTACTTTGCCAACAAAGCTCCTTCTAGTCAAAGCTATGGTTTTTCCAGTAATCATGTATGGATGTGAGCGTTGGACTGTGAAGAAGGCTGAACACTGAAAAATTGATGCTTTTGAACTGTGGTGTTGGAGAAGATTCTTGAGAGTCCCTTGGACTGCAAGTAGATCCAACCAGTCCATCTTAAAGGAGATCAGTCCTGAGTGTTCATTGGAAAGACGGATGTTGAAGCTGAAACTCCAATACTTTGGCCACTTGATGTGAATAACTGACTCATTTGTAAAGTCCCTGATGTTGGGAAAGATTTAGAGTAGGAGGAAAAGGGATTGACAGAGAATGACATGGTTGGATGGCCTCACCAACTCAATGGACATGAGTCTGGGTAAACTCCAAGAGTTGGTGATGGACAGAGAGGCCTGGTGTGCTTCAGTCCATGGGGTTAAAAAGAGTTGGACATGACTGAGTGACTGAACTTAGTTATCTAAACTGTTATCTTTTTAAATGTCAACTTACTTCTTTGAAATACAGTTCATAGAGTTCTAAAGGCAAGCATACTTGAGTGGTTTGCCATACCTTTTTCACACCACATTTTGTCAGAACTCTCCACTATGACCAGTCAGTCTTAAGAGGCTGGGAAAAACTGAAGACAGAAGAAAAGCATGACAGAAGATGAAATGATAAGATGGAATCACCAATTCAATGAACATGAACTTGGGCAAACTCCAGACGATGGTGAGGGCCAGGGAGGTCTGGAGTGCTGCAGTCAATGGAGTTGCAAAGAATTAGATATGACTTGGTGACTAACCAACAACAACAATATCTTTGTAAATGATTTATGATAATCAAAGCCAGTACTTTGCCATCTCTTTCTGTAATTCAAAGCAGTTTAGAATTTCACCCTGTCCTACAGTATTCCAGTCATGAATGAAATAAAAATAGCCTGTAGAATGGTATCCAAGTGTTCTAATTTACAATAGGTGAGGTGGATTTTTATATGTAGTGGTTCTGTCACTTTTAGAGCAATGATCTCAATTCACAGTATGTCTCAATTCACTATAGCCAGACTTATCCTTCATGTTGGTATATACCCTAAAGTACAGAGCAGTGATAGTAGATTCAGGGAGCAATGGTGTCTTTGTAGAAGACATCCAAATATTTTACCACTGACAATCAATAGGAAAATAATATGCATAAATAGAACGATCTTTTCTATGATTGTCTCTTTGTTATTATATAATGGGAAGATTGATGGATAAATTTTTATCACATATTGGAGACTAAGTTTTGGGTAGTCTATTTGGAACACATGTTATATCCCATTCAAAGTTACCTTGGAGGTTCAGACTATACCTCACGAAAGATATTATTCCTCAAAGAAGCCTGTTTTCACAGCCACATGCACAGCGTAAGTAGCTCTTCCAATAGTGGCAAAGATTAATTTATTTTAGAGGCTAATGATTTCCCAGGCAATGACAGAGAGCCACTAATCCAAATGAAATCACTTGTCAGTGTTTTCATAAACATATTCTACCATTAATCTTATATATATTAAACTTATTGAACTAATGAGTGGATTCTAATGGAAGACAGTAAATAGGCCTTCATTATGTTTGTTATGTAAAATCTGGCCATTACAGAAATGTATTCCATATTTCACTAAATGTAAGCTGATACAACTATTTTTCACCTATTACTAAGAAAAAATGAGTTTTAATTAATCAGTAAATAATATTCTCCTATTTAAAATTTGGATTTATGCTTTTGGAAAGAAGACCTTTACAACTCAATCAGATATAGGATTTTTTTTTTTAAATGTAAAGAAGGAAAAATTTATCCTCTGCCCTCTTAAAGATTCTGGCTGTGCCTAAGAATTAAACTGACATAGGACAGATTAACAGGAGAAAATCATGTGCTATGTGTGCTAAGTCACTCAGTCATGTCTGACTCTTTGCGAATGTATAGACTGTAGCCTGCCAGGCTTCTCTGTCCATGGGAATTCTCCAGGCAAGAACACTGGAGTGGGTTGCCGAGCCCTTCTCCAGGGGATCTTCCCAACCTAAGGATTGAGCCCTCATCTCCTGCACTGGAAGGTGGGTTCTTTACCGCTAGTGCCACTTGGGAAGCATTCACAAAAAGCATCCATGTTTCAGTATTTTTTACATGTACGTGAGAGCCTTCTTAAGAAAAATGAAAACATCAAATTTCAGTTAGAGTCAAATGTTATACACTTAGTTGGACAAAGAGCAGGAAATTATGAAAAGTTGAAAAGGCAAAGGGATTGAGCTAGGATAGTCATGAAAAAGGGACTAAGATGATAAGAATTGGTTTAACAAGCTTTCTTTGTACAGATTCTCTCCACCTCAACTTCCCATCTGTGGTAAAAACATTTCTTTCCTCATGGTATAGAGAAAACAACTATCTCATGACAGTTTTATGTCCTGCTTTCAGGGAAGGAAAAGAAAAATAGAAGGACAGAGTCCTTGCATTTGTTTTCCAAATGCTTTTAACTAAAACAGCCAATATGTTCCAAAATATAGCATACTTTGGGGGTGGCATGTTCTAAATTCTTTCAAAAATCACCACTATTTTGCATATTGTATTAATTTCTAATTGTTGCTGTAATAAATTACTACATAATGATTTAAAAGGCTTCCCCAGTGGCTCAGCAGTAAAGAATCTGCCTCTAATGCAAGAGATGCAGGAGACACTGATTTGAACCCTGGGTCAGAAAGATCCCCTGGAGGAAGCAACCCACTCCAGTATTCTTGCCATGGATAGAGGAGCCTGGTGGGCTAGAGTCCATAGGGTTGGAAGGAATTGGACTTGACTGAAGCAACTGAGTATGCACACATGCAATGGTTTTAAAAAACACAGATTTAATTGTCTAACAGATCTGGAAGTCAGAAGTCCAACTGCTACTGCTACTGCTAAGTCACTTCAGTCGTGTCTGACTTGTGTGACCCCATAGATGGCAGCCCACCAGGCTCCCCGGTCCCTGGGATACTCCAGGCAAGAACACTGGAGTGGGTTGCCATTTCCTGCTCCAATGCAAGAAAGTGAAAAGTGAAAGGGAAGTCGCTCAGTCGTGTCCGACCCTCAGCTACCCCATGGACTGCAGCCTACCAGTCTCCTCCGTCCATGGGATTTTTCCAGGCAAGAGTACTGGAGTGGGGTGCCATTAAGTGGGTCCAAAGTCCAAAGTGGGTGTGTTTCTTCTGGAGCAATAGAAGAAAATTCATCTCTTTGATTCTTCCAGATTCTAGAGACTGCCTACATGCTTCTGCTCAGCCCACTCCTCCATCTTCAAAGCCAACAGGAGGGTATCTTCACGTTTCTCTCCCTGTCTCTCCTTCCCTCCATTCTTTTTTGCTTTTCTCCCTCTCTCTCTCTCTCTCCGCGCCCCACCCCACCCCCCGCCCCGCCCGCTTCCATTTCTTCTATACTCACATCTGTTTCTGTCATCACATTAACTTCTTTCTGAGTCTCTTGCTTCTTTCTGATAAGAAGCCTTGTCAGGGATCATCTTCCTATCTCAAAACTTAGTTGCATTTATAAAATCCCTTTTAGCATATAAGGTAACATAATCACAAATTTTGTCGATTTTAGGATACAGACGTCTCTGCTAAGTCACTTCATGTCTGACTCTGTGTGACCCCATAGACAGCAGCCCACCAGGCTCCCCCATCTCTGGGATTCTCCAGGCAAGAACACTGGAGTGGGTTGCCATTTCCTTCTCCAATGCATGAAAGTGAAAAGTGAAAGGAAAGTCGCTCAGTCGTGTCCGACTTTTCGCGACCCCATGGACTGCAGCCCACCAGGCTCCTCCGTTCATGGGATTTTCCAGGCAAGAGTACTGGAGTGGGGTGCTATCGCCTTCTCCGATAGACATCTCTGGGTGTTATTAGTCTACCTGCCATAGGTATACAAAAAGAAAATATATATATATATATAAGTGAAATAAATAATTATGGTTTCCTAAAGTTTCTTATCCAGAATTTACTTTTAAAAGCACTTTTCTGGGCTTCCCTTGTGGCTCAGCTGGTAAAGACTCCAACTGTAGTACGGGAGACCTGGGTTCGATCCCTGGGTTGTAAAGATCCCCTGGAGAAGAGAAAGACTATCCACTCCAGTATTCTGGCCTAGAGAATTCCATGGACTGTATAGTCTATGTGATCGCAAAGAGCTGGACATGACTAAGCGAACTTCACCTCCACCTCACCTCCATAGAAATATAAAACTTAAGAAAGTATAAAATCACACATATATAATTCAATAAAATAATTGCATAGTTAATACATGAGGCATGACAGATAATAATAGAATATTGCTTGTACTCAAAAAGCTCAATTCATAGCTGAATCTTTCCTTCCTTGCTCCATTCTGAAAGTAACCAGTCTTCTCACTTACAACACCATTTGTTTTTTAGTTTTGTCTGTTCTGAACTTTATATCAGAGAAAGCAATGGCAATCCACTCCGGTACTATTGCCTAGAAAATCCCATGGACGGCGAAGCCTGGTATGCTGCAGTCCATGGAGTCACAAAGAGTAGGACATGACTGAGCGACTTCACTTTCACTTTTCATTTGCATTGGAGAAGGAAATGGCAACCCACTCCAGTGTTCTTGCCTGGAAAATCCCAGGGACAGGGGAGCCTGGTGGGCTGCCATCTATGGGGTTGCACAGAGTCAGACACGTCTGAAGTGATTTAGCAGCAGCAGCAGCAGAACTTTATACAAATTGAATAGGATAGCAAGACTCTTTGTGTATGTTAGCCTGTGTGTCTATGTGTGTGTGTAGTTTGCTTTGCTTAATATTATATTTTTTGAAATTAATATATTTTATTTTGTGAATTGTAGCTAATCATTTTCATCACTGTATAGTATTCCATTGATAGAATATATCACCATTTATTTATCCATTCTGTAGCTGATAGATGCCTTGGCGGTTTCTAGTTTAAGGATATTTTGAATAATGCTTTTTTGAATAATCAGTTGCTTTATCTTGGGGAATACATATACATGTTTACACTGAATATGTACCTGAAAGTGAAATGTCATAGGCACTGGACATGTGTGTCTTCAATTTTGAGTGACCTCATTATGCTAACTTCCAAAGTGATTAAACTGTACTTCACTCTCATGGGTTCTATTACTTATTTTACATCCCTGCCAATAGTTTGTCTTTCTCAATACAGCATCCTGGTGTATGTATTAGGATTTCACATTACATTAGTGTTATATTTTAAGTTGATATTCTCTTCATTATTAATGAGGTTGAGCACTGAAGCATATTTTCATATTGTTTACCGGGTTTTTGGAAATCTTTTATTCAGTGTCTACTTTAGCTCATTTTTCAATTTGATTATGTCTTTTTTATTATTATTTGTTAGAGTTCTTTATGTGTTTTGGATCGTAGCCCTTTGTTGATTTCATGTTGTAAACATCCCTTTCTGTGGCTTGCCTTTGCAAGGGAATTTTTGAGTAATAATTTATTTTTATTTTTAAGGTCCAATTTATCAATCTTTTTCTTAATAGAAAGTGATTTTGAGTTCTATTAGATACTTTTTTTTGCTAGCTTTTCAGTATCATTATTCTCCACTGGGCTTATAATATGTATGTAATGAATAAACATTTAAAGAATGACCAAATGAATGAATAAAAGAGTGATTTCTGAATGATTATCCCATCAGCCTTTTATACTTAACAAATGTTATTAAGTGACTTAAGCCCAGTATATAAAGGGTTTCTTTATGCAGCAGATTCCTTTCAAAATTTCTCTTTCATATATGTCTGTACTTCTCTTTAATAGAGAAAGAGAGCTAGGTAATCCATTTTACAGGCTGTACAAAATTAAGATTTTCTTAAATCAGGGACTTCTTATACATATATATATATGTGTGTGTGTGTGTGTGTGTGTGTGTGTATAGATAGATAGATGTCTTCAGGAAGATACCTGTGAAAGTAAAAATAGGACTATTATTGTGTAAATATATAAATATTATATATATATTTGAGAGCTTTAAGAAGTCCTGCACTTACTGCCTATCCCACCATGGTCAGTCACTCAATGTAATCAGTAAATCCTATGGTCTGGTATGTCGTATATGTTCTATAGACTAGCTGACATCATCTATCATCTATATATATATATATATAATAAAGAATATTTTTTCCTCTTTCTCTCTCTCCCCCACCGTGGCTTAACTGATTTTTCCTTTATGCAATATTGATGACTATTAGGCTTTTGAGGTCACATGTGTGGTATATATCATGTCTTTGTTCTGTTTAACCTTCCAGGTGATCACCTCTCTGTCATAAACACAGTGACAAGAAGACTTGATTTACAGCTTGATTTGCTGCAATCCAGTCCACTCACAGGAGACATGAGGAGAATGAATCTTTACCTTGTCTCAGGTATGGTTGGTATAAGCAGGGATATCAGCTAGTTGATAGAACACGTTTAGAGACCACATATACCACATACTTGTTTTCTTCTAAACATGTGTATCCATGTATGTGGTTACAAGACCATAGGATTTACTGATTACATTGAGTGATCATGGTGGGATAGACAGTAAGTACAGGACTTCTCATAACTTCTCAAATACATATATTTTATATTTATATATTTACACAGTAATATTTCTGTTTTTACTTTCACGAGGCAAATTCCCGAGGTAATTTTATTTCCTGAAGAACCAAATAATTCAGCCTAATTCTATATTCAAACTGGGCATGTACATCCATCTCCTTGAGTGGCCAAATGATAATGATTTGTGAGTGTTCGCCCTCTAGTCGGAGCCTGGTGGGCTGCCGTCTATGGGGTCACATAGAGTCTGACACGACTGAAGCGACTTAGCAGCAGCAGCAGCAGCCATCTCTTTGATTTCAATATAGTCTGTCTTTGGTGATAACCCTAGAGCCAGCTTGTTTTCTTCTGAGTGTGTGTTATCCATATAATGTTTAGTCATCAAAAATATGCAAAGAATCAGACATTTGCTAATGATTGTAATAGGCACCAGCTGGAGTTAGCATCACATGTTAAAAACTGTCTTTGTTCTTTGTTTCTGTGTTTTGGTGAAGGCCTTTTACTCCCCTATTGAAGCACTCCTAGACTTATTTTTATAATTTATTTTACTTCTAGCATAGTAATTTGCCTCAAATAAGTTATGCAAATAATCAGGGTGCATAAAAACAAACAAAATGACAGTCATCCTTCCCAAACCAGCTACTGATTTTCATTTGAAATTAAATATATCAAAAAATTTTTTTTTAGTTACCCAGATTAAAAAATCCATACCTACATTTAATTCTTTGTTTGGGAAGCTGTCAAATCTTATAGACTCCATTTCTGCAATGTTTCCTATTTTTTTCCTGGGACTCAAATTCAAGATCATTGGGTTCTTGAAGCACTTTCAAGCCAATGATCACACTGTTGCTAGATGGTCCTTCCTAAGGACCTAACACACATTTAATTGTTGCTCTTTAGTTCTTAGAACTTTAGTATAAAGTGAAAAGTGAAAGTGAAAGTCACTCAGTCATGTCTGACTCTTTGTGACCCCATGGACTCTATAGTCCATGGAATTCTCCAGGCCAGAATACTGGAGTGTGTACCTTTTCCCTTCTCCAGGGGATCTTCACAACCCAAGGATCAAACCCAGGTTGCTGCATTGCAGATGGATTCTTTACCACCTGAGCCACAAGGGAAGCCCAAGGATACTGGAGTGGTGGTCCAGTGGTTAAGACTTCACTTTCCAATATAGAGGATATGTGTTTGACCCCTGGTCAGGGAGCTAAGATCCCACATACCTCAAGGTCAAACAACCAAAACATGAAATATAAGCAATATTGTATCAAATTCAATAAAAACTTTAAAAATGACCCACATCCCCCCCCCACCCCGCCAAAAATTTTTTTTAAATCACATTCATCCTTCAAAACTTTTTTCAAATATCTTTTTTGTAATGAGACTTTTCCTGCCTGGGCTCTGCTCAACCTATATTGGTACTTCTCTCCTTGGCTTTTCTCTTGGTGCCCCTCTTATAGTCTGAGTCCACATATTCCAAGAATTCTTAACAAACTGGTTCAATTATGTTCTGTGACCATCCTTAAGAAATGGCCCCTACAGTGAAAAATGTAGATGTTTTCCTCAGATTTCCTTGGATCCCTTTTACTGATTCTTGTCCTCCCTTCCTTCCTCCTTTACTCCCCCCTAGCACAATTTCCCTTCCAACAGCCAGAGCCTGCAGATCTTGATAGGAGAAAACCCTTGGGCTACTGGAGCCTGCTCACCCTAAACGATCAGCTGTAAGAACTCTGAGTGCCTGGGAGTTTTAGATTCCAGGGGAAGCGTTTATTTAGCCAATAACCAAAGTGATGCTAAAGTATGAGAGCCAAGCCCCCCTGCACAGGATGACTCTGGATTGGCTCACCTTGTAGTATTCCCTTGGGACCAGCCGGATGTTGCCTCAGATGGCAGGACTTTACCTGATATGGCATCTTGCTTATCCGCCACTTCTCTGACCTTTCACCATTTCTTTCCTAGCTTTTCCCTGAAAGCACTTCCTTCATATTATGTTGTTGTTGAGTTATCTCTAAGTAGTGTCTGACTTTTTGTGACCCCATTGACTGTGGCCTTCCAGGCTCCTCTGCCCATGGTATTTTCCAGGCAAGAATACTGGAGTGGATTCCCATTTCCTTCTCCAGGGGATCTTCCTGACTCAGGAACTGAACCCACATCTTCTGCATTGGCAGGCTGACTATTTACCACTGAGCCACCAGGGAAACCTCTTCATATAATGTACTCAAATGCTTATTTCAGGGTCTACTTCTGGGGAATCTGACCTAAGATTGCAGTCCAAATCTCAGAGGTTAAAGCGTCTGCCTGCTGTGCGGGAGACCTGGGTTCGATCCCTGGGTTGGGAAGATCCTCTGGAGAAGGAAATGGCAACCCACTCCAGTACTCTTGCCTGGAAAATTCCATAGACTGAGGAGCCTGGTGGGCTTCAGTCCATGGGGTCGCAAAGAGTCAGACACGACTCAGGCTGACTATTTACCACTGAGCCACCAGGGAAACCTCTTCATATAATGTACTCAAATGCTTATTTCAGGGTCTACTTCTGGGGAATCTGACCTAAGATTGCAGTCCAAATCTCAGAGGTTAAAGCGTCTGCCTGCTGTGCGGGAGACCTGGGTTCGATCCCTGGGTTGGGAAGATCCTCTGGAGAAGGAAATGGCAACCCACTCCAGTACTCTTGCCTGGAAAATTCCATAGACTGAGGAGCCTGGTGGGCTTCAGTCCATGGGGTCGCAAAGAGTCAGACACGACTGAGCGACTTCACCTTCACCTTCACCTTAAATAGACGTAACTTGGAGGGATACATCAAATTGCTTTAGGCCTTATATATCAAGGCAGAATGCTACTGGTATTCTGAATAGGTTCTAATATATGGTTGCTTCTGGTCTAGTTTTTAAATCCCTGTGGGTGTTTAAGAGGAGCTGTTGAAGGAGAGAAGGTTAGCATTTATCATTATGCTTATGAGAGAAGACATGCTTACCCATATCAGCATATTGTTATAATGATTCTGATGGAATTGGCTGTAGTTTGTGCCCCTTGTTTGCAGAGCTTGAACTCCGTTGGGCTATTAGAGTCTGGGATTTGATTAGTGCTGGCTGCAATCTAGTCCCTTATCAGCTATTTCTGCAACACATCAGTTCTGTGTCATTCAGCAATATCTTTGCTGGGAAATAATTTTGACAATCTAGTTTACTTTAAATTTATCAAATAATTGTATGCAGTCTAGTCTTAGTGGATTTTCCACAAAAAATGCTCCATATTTTCTTCTTGACAAGCTTCATCTCACTTTCTGTTAAGTTGTGATAAGCAGCCAGTGTCTGGTTAAGAAGCCATAGATTGCTGTATTTTCAGTTCTGAGGGCTCTATTGAAATACCTGAAATAAACAATGAGATTTCTAGGCCTTTAAATTCTATCCAGAGATCATATAGATATTGCTAAAGTTAGCCTCTATCATTTTGTATAAGCATTTTTTCTTAAAATCCAGTATTTCTGCTACATTTTTCTTATTGTCTTTTTGAAAATGTTTGGCTATAAGACATTTATATAAAACATAGGAAAGCCATAATTCCAAGCAATTCATTTTATCTGTTCTCTGTGTTACATTATAGTCACAGCACTGCATTTATTTTCTGCCCCACAATTGTCATTGCATAACATGCTTTGTAGATGGAGAGTTATTGTGGCTACAATTTGTTTGTTTTCATTGTGTTTTAATTTCCAGGTAACTTCAGCTCCTTTCACTGATGGTAATTATCTTTACTTCCATTAGGAATTCTATTTGTGTTTAGAAATTGGCATTTTAAAGTAGAAGAGTCAACTACATAAAAGCTTTACTCTTTATTAAAGTGCAAAATATGCTGAAACAGAATGTACTGATTGTGAACTTTCTGATTTATTCTAATTTATAAAAATCGGAAAACTAAGTTTTCATATTCAGAAAACTAAGATCATGGCATCCGGTCTCATCACTTCATGGCAAATAGATGGAGAAACAATGGAAACAGCAACAGATTATTTTCTTGGGCTTCAAAAATCACCCCAGATGGTGACTGCAGCCAAGAAATTCAAAGATGCTTGCTCCTTGGAAGAAAAACTATGACCAACATAGACAGCATATTAAAAAGCAGACATTACTTTGCCAGCAAAGGTCTGTATAGTCAAAACTATTGTTTTTCCTGCAGGCATGGCTTGGTTTCATTGAGTCAGACAAGGGTGTGGTCCTAGTGTGATTAGATTGACTAGTTTTCTGTGAGTATGGTTTCAGTGTGTCTGCCCTCTGATTCCCTCCCGCAACACCCACCATCTTATTTGGGTTTCACTTACCTTGAGCATGGGGTATCTCTTCACGAATGCTCCAGCAGAGCCACTGCACCTTACCTTTGACGAGGGGTATCTCCTCACCGCCACCGTTCCCGACCCTCAATGTAGGAAGAAAGGCAATTCCAAAGAAAGGCAATGCCAAAGAATGCTCCAACTACCGCACAATTGCACTCATCTCACATGCTAGTAAAGTAATGCTCAAAATTCTCCAAGCCAGACTTCAGCAATATGTGAACCGTGAACTCCCTGATGTTCAAGCTGGTTTTAGAAAAGGCAGAGGAACCAGAGATCAAATTGCCAACATCCGCTGGATCATGGAAAAAGCAAGAGAGTTCCAGAAAAACATCTATTTCTGCTTTATTGACTATGCCAAAGCCTTTGACTGTGTGGATCACAGTAAACTGTGGAAAATTCTGAAAGAGATGGGAATACCAGACCACCTGACCTGCCTCTTGAGAAATCTGTATGCAGGTCAGGAAGCAACAGTTAGAACTGGACATGGAACAACAGACTGGTTCCAAATAGGAAAAGGAGTACGTCAAGGCTGTATATTGTCACCCTGCTTATTTAACTTATATGCAGAGTACATCATGAGAAATGCTGGACTGGAAGAAACACAAGCTGGAATCAAGATTGCTGGGAGAAATATCAATAATCTCAGATATGCAGATGACACCACCCTTATGGCAGAAAGTGAGGAGGAGCTAAAAAGCCTCTTGTTGAAAGTGAAAGAGGAGAGTGGAAAAGTTGGCTTAAAGCTCAACATTCAGAAAACGAAGATCATGGCATCTGGCCCCATCACTTCATGGGAAATAGATGGGGAAACAGTAGAAACAGTGTCAGACTTTGTTTTTTTGGGCTCCAAAATCACTGCAGATGGTGACTGCAGCCATGAAATTAAAAGGCGCTTACTCCTTGGAAGAAAAGTTATGACCAACCTAGATAGTATATTCAAAAGCAGAGACATTACTTTGCCGACTAAGGTCCGTCTAGTCAAGGCTATGGTTTTTCCTGTGGTCATGTATGGATGTGAGAGTTGGACTGTGAAGAAGGCTGAGCGCCGAAGAATTGATGCTTTTGAACTGTGGTGTTGGAGAAGACTCTTGAGAGTCCCTTGGACTGCAAGGAGATCCAACCAGTCCATTCTGAAGGAGATCAACCCTGGGATTTCTTTGGAAGGAATGATGCTAAAACTGAAGCTCCAGTACTTTGGGCACCTTATGCGAAGAGTTGACTCATTGGAAAAGACCCTGATGCTGGGAGGGATTGGGGGCAGGAGGAGAAAGGGACGACCGAGGATGAGATGGCTGGATGGCATCACAGACTCAATGGACGTGAGTCTGAGTGAACTCTGGGAGTTGGTGATGGACAGGGAGGCCTGGCGTGCTGCGATTCATGGGGTCGCAAAGAGTCGGACACGACTGCGCGACTGAACTGAACTGAACTGATTGTTTTTCCAGTAGTCATGTATGGATGTGAGAATTGGACTATAAAGAAAACTGAGCACTGAAGAACTGATGCTTTTGAAATGTGTTGGAGAAGACTCTTGAGAGTCCCTTGGACTGCAAGTAGATCCCACCAGTCAACCCTAAAGGAAATGAGTCCTGAATACTCTTTGGAAGGAATGATACTGAAGCTGAAACTCCAATATTTTGGCTACCTGATGCAAAGAACTGACTCATTTGAAAAGAGCCTGATGCTGGGAAAGATTGAAGGCAGAAGGAGAAGGGGATGCTAGAGGATGAGATGGTTGGACGGCATCACGAATTCAATGAACATGAGTTTGAACAAGCTTCAGGAATTGGTGATGGACAGGAAAGCCTGGCATCTTGCAGTCTGAGAGGTTGCAAAGAGTTGGACACGATTGAACGACTGAACTGATAAAAATACATTTTTATGTGAAAAATACACATTTGCCAGTTAAGGATCCTTTTCTGGATAAATATTTTGATATAAAGAATGAACTTTGTATTCCTTACAGGACATAAAGTGAAAGTGAAAATTTTAGCCACTCAATCATGTTTGACTCTTTGCGACCCATTGACTGTAGCTCACCAGATTCCTGTGTCCATGGAATACTGGAGTGGCTTGCCATTCGCTCCTCTAGGGAATCTTCCTGACCCAGGGATAGAACCCATGTCTCCAGCATTGCAAGCAGATATTTTAATGTCTGAGCAACCAGGGAAGCCCAGTAAGATATCACAGTAGAGCAAATATAATAAGTGTTTTCGCTGCTTTGTTTTAGTCTTAAGAACATACAAACTAGAGAGAGATTAAACTTTTGTTTCTGATATAATTGTCTTGAGAGAAAAAGGAGAGATTAGTGAAAATCTGGTTTTCCTATCAGGAATCAGAGTTGTGGAAACACTTTAAACTCTGAGCTTTGCTATGTAGAATACAGCTATGAGTAGACATTTCCACTAGGACAGAACACTGAAATCTGATCATACTACTGTAGCTCTACCAATAGGAGGCTGATGAGAAGGATGAAGATCCATTATGTCTACTTGTGAGCTATGGATGTCTGTAGGGAAGAAGACCCAGACTCCTAAGAGCCTACCAATGGATGCCAAGAGTGTCATTGCTACATTTCTGTGCCTTACTTACCTCTTTAAGCTTCTTGCTCTGAGATTTTGTGACTTGTATTAGCTCTCTCCACATCAAACCTCAATGTAATGGCTTCCTTCACTCTATTTCATAACAGATACAATCATGTTCAGCAGAGTGAATATTGTGCCTGATTCTTGATTCCTAGTGTATCGAGCAGAATCATAGAGTACCCTTTGCAGTCTCCATCACATCCACATCATTGCCATTGACCTTGATATTCCCCTGCCTTCTGAAGCCCACATACTCCCCTCTAGTTATCCACCTGCCACAGGGAGCAGCCTGGACAGTGGATCCTCCTTCTCTACTCTATGTTCTCTGAGACCCTCCCTGCTACCCTACTCTCCCTTCCCCTGTGCCTCAGAAAGTCTGCCTGTCTAAGGTCCTCTGAAATCCTGGTAAATATAATTTTCTCTCTTATTTAAGAATAATTTGCTACCATATTGTATGATACATGCTGGAAAACAGTCATGAACAGAGTAGTACACAACAGAAGAACAATTCTTCCTCAGGGATGGGAAAGATCAAGTGAGGTCTTCTAAGATCAGATTATTTTTGAACTGATATTAAAGTAATTAGTAAGATACAGGAGGTCTAGGGGCTTTCCTGATGGTTCAGCAGGTGAAGAATCTGCCTGCAATGCAGGAGACAACGGTTTGATCCTGGGTTGGGATGATCTCCTGGAGGAGAGCATGGCAACCCACTCCAGTATTCTTGACAGAAAAATCCCATGGATAGTTGAGAATGGTGGACTGTGGTCACAAAGAGTTGGACACTACTAAAGTGACTGAGAATACTCACACAGGAGATCTAACTGGAGAACAGAGGGTATTAGAGAGCTTTTTATATATTAAAAACTTTCTAGATATAAAGTGTTCTTAAAAATGACTCATTCTCTTAAGTGGATTTCCATGAGAAACAGATCCTGAGTTGGAGATTTGCTGCAGAAGTTTTATTGGGAAGAGCTCTTGGGAGCAACAGCACTACAGGGGATGCAGGACTGGGCAGAAGTGTGATGCTAACCACGATGCTATTCGAACAGAAGTCTCATGAGACCTGAAACTCCAGAACTGGGCAGGCTCTCAATGTTGTCTCCAATGGAGGTGAATGGGCTGGACTTTAATATCCCAAAATTGACCAACTATTAAATGCAGACTGTCTCTGAGAAGAGCACATCAATAGCAACAAATGGCTTCTTCTGGAGGAAAATGACCAGAGGCAGCTGGAGGAATTAGTGTCAGACTCTTGAAAGGAATCTGGGAGGCACACCCTAGCATGTAACCTCTCCCACTGTAGAATTCATCATTCTTCAGTTATCAAGTTTGACAACAGGTAGCTGTTCTCTTTTTGAACTGACTAGAGAATATGCAGTATATAATGAAACTGTACACATTGGTATAACTGATGGCCAGTTTGACTGAGTACTAGAAAATTCATCATCTTCTGTTGTGTCAACTTTCCTGAGACATACAGGCATAAATAATGCCTTAACTTTTTATTGAAGTATTTACCATCTTTACCCTGGCTGACAATTATAGCATATTATCTTTACCCTTGTTGACAATTTTGAAAGCCTACGACAGTGACTTGAGGATTTTAGACCCCCTTATTAGTTAGAGTTAGATTTAATCTTGTGCGTATAGAGAAAATGATCTCGATGACTTATTTGGGACTAAGTGAGCTTGACTGAGTTAACTGGTTGACTTTATTCTGATGTATGGTTAAATTTTATGATAACTGATTCAGTCCCTCTTGAGAATTCTAAATGTCAAATTATGCTTTTCCAATATGCATATTATAAATATTTAACACAGTAAGGTCACAGGTCTAAAAGCATAGATAGGCCTATAATGGATTTATTAATGATGTGACATTCTCAAAAGTTTAATGTTTCTAAATACCTTGTATCACAAAACTTAATTTTTTATATCACTAAGCAGTACATTGTTTCATATTAACAATTTTCTATTACAATGATTCCAATAATTAAACTCATTGGAGGCTGACATGGTATAAAATGTAAAGATGTATATTCACATTCATATGCACATAGTCTTGTTGTCTTTGTCACATGAAGAATGCATGCACTTTATTTTCAAAGATTGGGTCAGTGTATTAGAAATGATTGAGTTTTTAGACATGTATTTCTTCTTGTTTTTTAAAATATTTATTTTTAATTGATGATTGGTTTACAATATTGGTTTGATTTCCATCATACATCAACATGAATTAATCATAGGTGTACATATGTCTCCACTCTCTTGAATCTCCCTCCCACATCCTACCCATTCCCACCCTTTTAGGTTATTACAGAGCCTCAGTTTGAATTCCTTGAGTCATACAGCAAATTCCCATTGGCTATCTATTTACATATGTTAGTGTATATGCATCTCTGCTACTTTCTCCATTTATCTCAAAAATGTGAATTTTTGATAGGCAGAAAAATTAAAAGAGAGTTAACTGATTGAGTCAGAGTTAAAAAGTACATTCATTCTTCAAGAAAATTTGTATTATATGTATCTACAAAAACTAAGTTAGCATGTGACCTAAGAGAATATCAGATGACCTTGTTGTTAAATAGGAAATAGTGTATTTGGCAAAATTTATCACCCTTTCGTGATAAAAACTGAGCAAACTAAGAGTGAAATGGACATTTCTTAATCTTATAAAGAACAACTAAGTAACTCCTACATCAAGTAAATACTACATAGCTATGTGTTAAATGCCATCCAAAATGAGAAATAAGAAAAGGATGACCATTCTTTTGTATTTTACTTAATATACACTGGAAGTCCTAGTCAGGGAAATAATGTAAGAAAATAAAATAACGGTATAAATCCTGGAATGGAACTACTCAGAATAATAAGTGAATTTAGTAAAACAGAGCATATTGTCAATATATAAAAATCAAATAAATATAAATATTCCAGGAGTAGATAGTTAGAAAATGAAATTTTTAAGAAACATCCTTCATGATGTATTAAACAACAAAATACTTAAGACAGGCAAAATATCTCTATATTAAAAAGTACAAATGTTTCAGGGTAATTAAAGAAAACTGAAGTAAATATAGCAACAATAGTTTATAAAGTATAAGACTTAATAATATTAAGGTTTTCTTTCTCTTTGTGTTAGTTTTCTAAAGCTACCATTGAAAAGTAACACAAACTGAACAGTTAAATAATAGAAATTTACTGATCACATTCTAGAGGCTAGAAGGCTGAAATTAAGACCTTTCTGTTAGCTATGAGGGAAAATCTGTTCCATGCCTCTCTCTCAGATTATGCTTGGATTGCTAGTAATCTCTCTGTATTCCTGGGTTTGCACAAGTATCACCCTCAGCTCTACTTTCATATCACATGGTATTCTGCTTGTGTGTGTCTGTATCCTAATTTCCCCCTTTAAGAAGGACACCAATCATATTGGATTAGAAAGCTAATACTCCAATATGGCTCAGTCTTAGTTAATGATTGATATGTATGCAATAGCCCTCTTTAAAAATAAGACTACATTCTTAGTCTGGTGGTTTATGATGTGAACAAGCGAACTTTGAGGAGATACATCAACACATAATACTCTACAAATTTACCTAAAATTTTAACACAATCTCCAACAGAATTTCCCAACAGGGTTTTTTATTTGTTTGTTTTGGTAAAATTAAAAATTTGATTCTACATTTGTATGGATATTCCAAAGACCTAGAATATCCAAAACTTCTTGAAAGAAAGACAAATTGGAAGGTGCACACAACTTGCCTTTAAGACTATATAAATCTATTGTATAGTGCTCAAGATATGTGTTTTTGATTTAACTTTGGAAGAATAGATCAATAGAACAAAATAGAGGGTTCAGAAATAGCCCAAGTATATAAGGTCAATTGATTTTTTATAAAGTTGCTGAGATAATTCAATGGAGAAAGAGTTGTCTTTTCAATACTATGGCACTGAAACAACCTGAAAAATATTTATAAAAAATATTTTCAAGTCCTTCCTCACAACATATATGAAAATTAATTTTGGAGTCATATTCCAAAAAGAAGAAAACAGAAAACAACATCTTTATACCACTGAGTAGGAAATATTTTTTATGACACATGAAACACTAAGCATAAAAGTTAAAAAAATATGCAAACACTCACACATGCTCACATGCACATATGCACACTATAGAAATGGTAAGATGCCTTGCAAGAAACAGTATTATTATCAGTGATAATACCAAGGTGTTGTATGACCATAGCATGGGAAGCCCCATCACAACAAGCAGTTCAACCTGAGAGATTTTTTTAGTCCTTTCTGATTTTTTATAAAGTTGCTGAGATAATTCAATGGAGAAAGAGTTGTCTTTTCAATACTATGGCACTGAAACAACCTGAAAAATATTTATAAAAAATATTTTCAAGTCCTTCCTCACAACATATATGAAAATTAATTTTGGAGTCATATTCCAAAAAGAAGAAAACAGAAAACAACATCTTTATACCACTGAGTAGGAAATATTTTTTATGACACATGAAACACTAAGCATAAAAGTTAAAAAAATATGCAAACACTCACACATGCTCACATGCACATATGCACACTATAGAAATGGTAAGATGCCTTGCAAGAAACAGTATTATTATCAGTGATAATACCAAGGTGTTGTATGACCATAGCATGGGAAGCCCCATCACAACAAGCAGTTCAACCTGAGAGATTTTTTTAGTCCTTTCCTATGCATCTAAGAACACTTTCTCCCACCAAGTGACACTGGCTTAGCCTGGAGGAAACCCTTCTACTCCTTCTGATCTATCAGCAGCTATGCCAATGGCACCCAATTGACATCAGCTAAATCAAGTAGACCAAAGTCTTTGAAAATTAAACTTATGAAGTCACAGAACAATAGTGGCTTCATATAGTGCATATAACGTAAACAGAGTGACTGCCTGCTAAAATAAAGAATATATATATAAATGGGACTCAGGATCTTCTAACATTGATAACATGTTATCATACAAACAGAAATCACCCATCTTACTAAGAATCAGAAAATAACATTTGGATGAAAATAGAAAATTAACTGATACCTGACAGGGAGTTTAATGCAGCCACCATGAAAATTTTTCAAAATCAATGACAAATTCACTTATGACAAATAAAAATACAAAAGCTCACAACAATAAATAGAAGTAATAGTAAAGAATCAAATGAAGCTGATATAACTGGAAAATATTAAATGGAAATAAAAATTAAAAAAAAAAATCCTTGGGTGGATTCAATGAGTGTGAAGTTGCTCAGTCGTGTCCGACTCTTTGCAACCCCATGGACTGTAACCTATCAGGCTTCTTTGTCCACAGGATTTTCCAGGCAATAGCTCTGGAGTGGATTGCCATTTCCTTTTCCAGCGGATCTTCCCGACCCAGGGATCGAACCCAGTCTCCCGCATTGTAGACAGATGCTTTACTCTCTGAGCCACCAGGGAAATGAAATCCCTGGGGCAAAACTGTCCAGGTTAACTGAGAAGCTGGCTGCGTAGGGTCTTCAAAGACAAATAGAAATTGACTTTCCTCCACCAAAGGCACTGAATAGAAGGCATCTTTTAAATCAATTACTGAGAAATATGTGGCTCGTTCAGGAATTTTAGACAATAGAGTATAAGGATGGTAGAGTGAAAATGACAGAGAATAGATTCAGTGAATTTGAAAATCACCTAATCTAAAAAATGAGCTTCCCAAGTGGCACAATGGTAAAGAATCCACCTGCCACTAAGGAGACACAAGAGACCCAGGTTTGATGCCTGGGTTGAGATGATCCCTTGGAGGAGGAAATGGCAACCCATTCCAATATTCCTGCCTAGAAAATTTTATGGACAGAGGAGCCTGGTGGGCTACAATCCATGGAGTTGTAAAGAGTCAGACACAGCTGAACAATGAGCACACGTACACATACAATCTGAAAAACAGAGGGAAAACAGAATGGGAAAAAAATGAACAGCAGTAGGCAATCTATGAGACAATGACAAAAGATTCACATGCGTATCATCAGAGATAAGTATTAAATATACAACAAACCAGAGGATTCTCTATCTACCCTTGTCTTTAGCATAAAATAAGATATTTTAAAGTTGAAGTAAGTTTTATTTCAAAGTAGATTTGCTTTCAACTTTCATACTCACTGAAATTCATAATTCATTAATTCAAGAAGTACTTAGTGAATATTTGCTCTGCTAAAGAGAGTAACAATTATGCACTCAGCAGCATGGAGGGTGTAGGAACCATCTGAGATCCACACCATAATAAGTACACACCAAGAAAGAGCTGTAAAACCTTTTAAATTACAAATTATAATGAAGCCATTATTGTCTTAGTGTTCTCATTTTACACACTGAACAAAATTATCGTTGCATAAAGTATGCCAGAGAAAAGTGAAGGACAAGGTGAGGAACCAAAATGTCAAATATTTATTGTGTTTTTATGGCTGTTATTATTGACTCTGTGAAGTGTGTTCTCCTTTAGTAGTTGTAAGCAAATGAATTGTGGCATATTTGTAATTATCATAGCTAATTGGCTTATTTAGATTTCTTCATTTCTGGGCATAAACACAAAGCTTGGCCTATAAGTACATTTTCCACATAATTGTTAGTTAAAAGCAATACTGAAGGCAACCCGATAACTGCTATTTTCTGTTTTGACAAGACTGAGCTCTTTTTACATATATTAATGGAAGTATGTTTTTGATTTGTCATGTCATTTTATACAACAACCTGCTTGAGGGTAACAGTGTCTTCCTATGTAAAATTTAACATAGATAAAAGACACTCTGAAGTATAACTTTCTTTGGGCTGGGGCTGACCAGCTCTGAATCAGAAACCAGAAAACTCCCACCCACTTCCCTGTAAGGTCATTGTATGTGTGTGCTAAGTTACATCAGTTGTGTCCAACTCTTGGTAAGTCTATGGGCTGTAGCCTGCCAAGTTCCTCTGTTCATTGGATAATCCGGGCAAAGATACTGGAGTGAACTGCCATGCCCTCCTCCAGGGGATCTTCCTGACACAGCGATCAAACCCATGTCTCTTATGTCTCCTGCATTCGCAAATGGGTTCTTTACCATAAGCCACCTGGGAAGCCCAAAAGGTCATTATAAATTTGATTACACTTAGAACGTCTTTATTTTTAATACATTAATTTACTCATAAAATCATTCTAAAAATGTACAAATTTTCCTTCTTAACAATGTATGATAATACATTAAAAAACCCCAGAATACTTGACACATATCTTTTAAAATATATTTAAAGTTTACAGCAATTTTGTAGAAGTAATATAAATATAAATGGCTCAAAAATGGGAGGATTTTCCTTCATACCTGAAAAGAAAATATGTCTAATAGAAACAATAAAGATTCTTGAGTATGCAAGGTCAGTTTCAGTACCAAAGCCTGTCCTTGTGCATCTAAGCAATTATGCGTGTGAGGTGCTTTTACAACACGGAGATGAACTGGCTGGTGTTCCCCTCCCTCCAATACCAGTGCAGTAACATTGACCTTTGGACTCAACCAGCACAGTACATCTAGTCTGGGAGTGTTGATTGAATATGTTCATTTTATTTAGGCATCTCAGGACTTTTCCATAATTGAGCCTCTTTAGAGAGCTATGGTTTTATTTTAATTTTTAGTTATGGTAACTCTTTTGCTTATTTATATATTAAACAATTATGCCTTTATTATATGAACTAATTCTTTCTACATTTTTCAGTATGTATTCTTTTTTATATATTTATTTTTAATCAGTTTCTTTACAATATTGTGTTCAATTCTGGTATACGACAGTGTGAATCAGCAATAAGTATTAATAAATCCCTTCCCTCTTGAGCCTCCCTCCCACCCCTTCCATCCTACTTCTCCAGGTCATCAGAAGAACCCATGGCTTTAAGTGTCCTGTGTCTCATTCTTTGGGTACATCTCTATTAAATAAAATTAAATTATCTTTGACCTTAACTGGCAAAGAATGTGCACAGCCAGTTTTATGGAGATATTGATGAATAAGCTTTGGGAAAACAGTCTCTATTCTTACTTGATTATTTGGTCATTTTTTAGATACACTCTTCAAGTTCCATCAGCAAATGAGTAAACTTTTGCTCAGTGAGGTTTAACTTTCATGTTCCAGAATAAAAACTCATTTATTTTTATATTAAAAGAAAAAACTCACTCTCCTCAAAATGTTTCTGGAAAGCATCAGTGGAAAATAAAATAGCTTAAATGCACAGCTAATCTTATTTGTGTATCTGGACCTGCCTATTCTATTAAGTCACTAAATGGGATGCATTCCCTTCACATTCAATTTGCCAATCACACTTGTCTCAGTATTTCAATGAAGATAAATTATAACTGTTGGTAATTAGTTAATTTGTAATTTGCTCATCCATCTCCAGGATGTGGGTTTTTTCTCATCTTGTTTATTACATTATTCTCTTATCTTTTTTACTTCTGAAGATAGGAGAGCAAAATTTGAATAAATTTCAGCCCTGGAATTCCCAAGTAACATGAGCCAAGTAGTTTTTAGTGTTTAGGAAATTAGATTTAATATAGAAGTCAGTGAGGAAAGACAGGAGGACAGGAAATAAGATGCATCCAAAGTAAATGGAAAATTTAATACTGAAGCAGTGCAAAAGTAAAAGTGAAAGTCATAAGAGCAGAATACATTTTGGAGTTAAAAGGAATTATGCTCCTGGCCCTTCCATCCACCATGGGGTGACCTGTGGGTGAGAAGGTCTGCGTCTGTAAACTTCTGCTTCAGTTTCTCAGCCAAGATTCTTAAATCAAGCAATGAAATCCCTGGTTAAAGAATTAAAAAACATTCTAAAAGGATGTTACCCAGTTAATCAATACTCAACAGGACCAGAGAATCAGATCTGATGACTTCAGCAAAGACAAACACCCACATCACCCACTCTCTGCTCCAAGAAGCCCACACCACTGCTTCCCCAGGGCATAGACAGCACATCTCACACAATGAGGTTGTGCCTCAGATGTCAAAACCTCCACCACAGAGGCATCTCAGAGCGTGACACATCCTTTACCTTTCAATCAGATAATAGTTCCAGTAGGATCCCTCCCTCTTCATGCGACCTTCCCACCTGAAGGTCTGAAGCAGTTGCACTTCAGCAGTTAGAGCCTAGGTTACCTGCCCTAGCATTGTGTTCAAGAAAATGGAGAAAATGAATGTCTAACTGTTCCCCTGGGCATGTAGGATCTAATATGAATAACTTAATATGAGGTAGAGGAATGTTCAAACATTTGGGGGGATCACAAAATTCAATAAATATATACTACTGTTTCCTCAATGTCAAATACACTTTTTTTCTGTCCTTAAAATTTCAAACAGAAAAGTCATCTAAAATTCAAGAAATTCTTTAAAAAAAAAAAGAATATATATATTCACCTCCTGAAAAAGCTGAATCACTGCATTCTAGTTGTACACTCACATTGTAACAAGTCCATGATAACTAGATGATGTTCATCTCTACACCCTCTCCTCTAAGTCCCATTTGATTCTCTGTAACCTATCATAATGCATGAAGTAAGTCTCCCAAATTTTACCTTATATAAAATACTACAAGGAATGTTAGAAGAGTAAGAAAAGAAGAATCAGTTAAATTGTGATTAAGTCACTCTTGTCTCTGACTCTTTGTGACCCCATAAAATGCAGCTCATCAGGCTTCCCCATCCTTCACCATCTTCCGGAGTTTGCTCAAATTCATGTCCATTAGGTCGGTGATGCCATCCAATCATCTCATCCTCTGCCTCTGCCTTTTCCTTTTACCTTCAATCTTTCCAAGCTTCAATGTCTTTTCCAGTGAGTTGGCTCTTCACATCAGGTGGCTAAAGTACTGGAGTTTCAGCTTCAGCATCAGCCTTTCAAGTGAATATTCAGGGTCTGTTTTCTTTAGGATTGACTAGTTTGATCTCCTTTCTGTCCAAGGGACTCTCAAAAGTCTTCTCCAGCACCACAGTTGGAAAACATCAATTCTTCAGTACATATGTATATATATATCACACACATATAAGCTGTGTATATATATATATATATATAATATATATTTTATATATATTATATATATATACAGTGAGAGAGAGAGAGAGAGAGAGAAGACAGTTATGTTTATTGCAAGACTAAATGTACATTCAAGTGTTAGAGGTATTTTTTGCAAATGTTCCTGAGATTCTAATCTCCATATGACTTCACTGGCTGCTCTGTGTTCTGTTTACCTTCAGCCAGAACTTCAACTTGTCCAGAACAAGCGGACACCATGGCACCTTATCTCAAACACTGAAAGTGAGGAGGAGCTAAAAAGCCTCTTGTTGAAAGTGAGAGAGGAGAGTGAAAAAGTTGGCTTAAACCTCAACATTCAGAAAACAAAGATCATGGCATCTGGCCTCATCACTTCATGGGAAATAGATGGGGAAACAGTAGAAACAGTGTCAGACTTTTGATTTTTTTTGGGCTCCAAAATCACTGCAGATGGTGACTGCTGCCATGAAATTAAAAGGCGCTTACTCCTTGGAAGAATAGTTATGACCAACCTAGATAGTATATTCAAAAGCAGAGACATTACTTTGCCGACTAAGGTCCGTCTAGTCAAGGCTATGGTTTTTCCTGTGGTCATGTATGGATGTGAGAGTTGGACTGTGAAGAAGGTTGAGAGCAGAAGAATTGATGCTTTTGAACTGTGGTGTTGGAGAAGACTCTTGAGAGTCCCTTGGACTGCAAGGAGATCCAACCAGTCCATTCTGAGGGAGATCAACCCTGGGATTTCTTTGGAAGAAATGATACTAAAACGGAAGCTCCAGTACTTTCGCCACCTTATGCGAAGAGTTGACTCATTGGAAAAGACCCTGATGCTGGGAGGGATTGGGGGCAGGAGCAGAAGGGGACGACCGAGGATGAGATGGCTGGATGGCATCATGGACTCAATGGACGTGAGTCTGAGTGAACTCCGGGAGTTGGTGATGGACAGGGAGGCCTGGCGTGCTGCGATTCATGGGGTCGCAAAGAGTTGGACACGACTGTGTGACTGAACTGAACTGAATTATTCATATCAAGTTGATGCCTTTGTGATTTTGCCTGCTAAAGTTTGCTGTAGTCTTCTCTTAATGTTTATGTGGAAGCATTCACAGATCCCAGAAAATACCCTAAATTTCAAACATACATCTCTTAGCAACCACTGGAAATCAATACCATGATTCCATATGATAATTAGGATCAATCTATTCAGTCAAGATCATAAATCATTTTTTGTCTATTCTTCTGTGCCACAAGGAGTCTATTTAATGGCAAGTTTTCAGAATTTTTGGCTTCCATTCAACACACTCACTATTTTTTCACTATGTAATAATGTTCTTTTCTGGAGTCCTTTGACAGGAACTCTGCTATAAGTCTAAATATTGCTGCCTCTTTTAAGACTCAGAGGAAAACTTTTCACATCAATTTTTGCAGTCTGATTGGGGCCATGTGACTGAGGTTTAACTAACATATATGGTCAAAAGTGAGATTAGCTGATTTCCCATATGGTCCTTACTACTACTACTACTACTAAGTTGCTTAGGTAGTGTCTGACTCTGTGTGACCCCATAGACGGCAGCCCACCAGGCTCCCCTGTTCCTGGGATTCTCCAGGCAAGAACACTGGAGTTTCCATTTCACTGGAGTGTGCCATTTCCTTCTCCAATGCATGAAAGTGAAAGGGAAGTCACTCAGTCGTGTTTGACCCTTAGCATGGACTGCAGCCTACCAGGTGGTCCTTAAAAGAATACAATTTGAATCTACCACCACCTCTCCCTTTCTCAATGGAGTTGAAGGTTATATGTCCTAGTTGTGGCTACCAGATGGGAAATACTGACTGGTCTACATCAGACTATGATAACTATATATAGAAAATTATCTTTGCCATGACGAAAAAGATTTATTTGCTTATTTACTTATTTGCCATAGCATAACCTATCTTATCCCTACTTTAACTCGTATTAAGGATTCTAACCAAGAAGAATTCAAAAGCACGAGAATAAATATGTAGCTTTTGAGTAAGTCAAACATGTGAGATTCCAGTTTCCACTCTTTCGCTTCTCTACTCATAAATTTTTGTTTTGGGAAAATAGTACTACATTGTTAGTTATTGTTCTCCCAACAAGATGGTGGCCATGGAGTGGGGAATACTTCTGTTATTTTGTGTTTATTAGAATAAAAACAAGTAACTTAGCTCAATTATGACAACTTAATCTCTGATAAGCTTTTAATGGCAGCAATATTAAGTAGCTAGAGGAAAAAAATGATCTAAAGTTAAAATATTTGAAGGTAAAGGTTTAAAATAATATTTCTGATTATAATAAATTTATTAGAGAAAGTGATGGTTTGGTGTAGAAAGAATTCAAGTAATCAAGTTTAGTTCCACATCATCAAATGCTCACTATGACTGTCTCTGAATGTTATTTAAAGTCTCTAAAATTCTACCATTTCATTTTAAAAATGCTTTTAAGATGACAAATAGTATAAATAGCAAACGATTAACTTATTTAAAAGTTATTGCACAATATATGAGATAAATATTGAGAGTCTTAGCAAAAGTATTATCATTATGGCTGTATTTTTGCATTAATTTGTATATTTTTATTATATAATGAAAGTTTTTTCTCTTCCTTGGCCCTAACTAATATCCCTGTGAGAAATATCTTGGGATATCCATTTATAGCTAAGCATGAAGCTAACATTTCAGAAACTTCAGCATCCTGTTTCTTCATCTATAATACAAGAGTAATAAATTGTGATGAAAAACAAAAACTAAGAATCTGATTGAACAAATTGTTGCTTTCAACATTTTTTACAGTTTGAAACTTAAATTAGCAGAGACACATGCAGTGAAGATGAACCAGAGTATTTTTTAGTGAAAGATCAAAACACCTTTCTCCCAGTTGTTAGATAATGAAGAAGCTGAGCGATTACAAAGGAAACAGCTACTCTGAGGGTACATATATCTCAAAGTCAGTGTGCTTTTCCCTCTGTCCCAACTTTGTTCCTTAAGCTACATAAAATTCCTATCAGCTTCAACTTCAAAATATATTTTAAGTCTGACATTTTCTTTCATCTGAAACTGTTGCCATTTCAGACCATCATAATTTCTTGCTTGGATGTTATTTTCCCCTCACATTTATTTTTAGGCACATTTGAAGTACAATGAACTACACATATTTAAAGTGTGTAATTTGGTTTGGACATAACTATATAACCATTCGGAGAAGGCAATGGCACCCTACTCCAGGACTCTTGCCTGGAGAGTCCCATGGACGGACCATTTAACCATCATCTCACACAGGAAAACAAACATCCATCACCTCCGAGAGTTCTCTCATTCACCTTTATAACTCCCTTTCATTTCTCCCCACCCCTGGGAAAATCAGCTTCTTGACACTAATTTGTTTGAATATGCCAGAATTTTCTGTATATAAAATAATATCTAGTCTACATTTGACTTCTTTCACTTGAGATACTTATTTTGATGTTCTTCATTTGTTGCCTACTTGGAGAAGAAAATGGCAACCCACTCCAATGTTCTTGCCTGGAGAATCCCAGGGATGGGGGAGCCTGGTGAGCTGCCTGTTTATGGGGTCGCACAGAGTCGGACACGACTGAATTTTCACTTGAGATACTTATTTTGATGTTCTTCATTTGTTGCCTACTTGGAGAAGAAAATGGCAACCCACTCCAATGTTCTTGCCTGGAGAATCCCAGGGATGGGGGAGCCTGGTGAGCTGCCTGTTTATGGGGTCGCACAGAGTCGGACACGACTGAAGCGACTTAGCAGCATTTGTTGCCTACTAATAGCATATTGAAAAGCAGAGACATTACTTTGCCAACAAAGGTCCGTCTAGTCAAAGCTACGGTTTTTCCAGTGGTCAGACAAGGGGACGACAGAGGATAAGATGGCTGGATGGCATCACCTACTGGATGGACGTGAGTCTGAGTGAACTCCGGGAGTTGGTGATGGACAGGGAAGCCTGGCGTGCTGCAATTCATGGGGTCGCAGAGTCGGACACAACTGAGCGACTGAACTGAACTCAGCTGAATTGAATATTTCAATTACACTTGTTGATGGATATTTGATTGTTTCTAGTATTTTGGCTATTATAATTAAAGTTGCCATGAACATTTGTGTACAAGTGCTTATGTGGGTATATATATATTTTTCTCTTTGCCAAATATCTAGGAATGTAATGGCCATGTATGAGAGTTTCATTTATTCCATCCTCATCAATGCTGGACAAAGTCAGTCTTAATTTTAGCCATCATAACAGTATATGGATTAATTATGTTGAACACCTTTTCACGCACTTATTTATCATTCTTTCTGTTCTCATTTCCCCTGACTCTCTTTCTTGCTCTCTGCCTCCACCTGTTGTTATTTTTCTGTACCTGATACACCATACTAGTTCCTGTCATTATTGTTGTCTCTGTCTGAAATTCTCAGTCCAAAGCTTTCGATGATTGTTTATCATTCAGGCATCTGCTTGAATGTGAAATATTCCGAACTTGCTTTAAATTAATCTCACTGTACCCCCCAGTCACTTTATTCTATTGATTCTCAGCATTTATGAAAAATCTGGTACTATTTTATTTATCTTTAAATTTTTAGTTTTTGCTTGCTCCAGTAAATTAGAACTGTTTCTGCTAGGTTCACTACATATCTTTAAAACTCAAACAATATCTGGTGTAAGAAGACCTACTGAATATGTTCTAAGAAATGAAAATCAGTGACCTATTATATTGATATTACAGGTCAATGTTAACAGTATTGATGTGTTGGTGCTGACTCACACTGGCCTAGAGAGCTGATGGTGCCTTTTTCCCCAGCTCCATTCAGTGGCATGACATTGTTAGCTTGAAGGAGGTCATGGTGGAAATATTTGTATCATATTAATCATCAATGCCACATATCAGAGCCTTTTACCTTATTTCTTAAGAATTGGTTGTTAAACATTTACTAGCATGCTCTGTGTTATGTTTTTCTATGTGTGGCTGTTAACTCATTTTTACTAAGTTCTATTTTGAGTATTGGGGGTTCTGATTTTGATCGTACAGGTTTGGAGTTTGCCACCAGTAACAGTATGAGGTTGTTGTTGCTATTATTCAATCACAAAGTCAGCATCAGGGTCTTTTCCCAATGAATTGGTTCTTTGCATCAGGTGGCCAAATTATTGAAGCTTCAGCTTCAGCATCAACTCTTCCAGAATATTCAGCTGCAAAACTAGTAACAGTTCCTACTATCTCACTTTTCTGGTAAGTTTACCTCTAGTCCTTCAGGGTTTGCCAGCTATCTAGGGGCAGTCTCTATCTTTTCAGATCTCAGGTTCCAGACTCACTGCCTTAGCCTGTAAGTAAATAGCACTTTTGTCTCTACTTGATTTAGGCATTATATTAGCTTTCAGAATGTCAGATCCATTTAATCTCATGATAAGCTCAGAGTCCTCTTTGTCTTTTGCTATCTGTTCATTCTTGTCTAAGAGAACAGCTCGTTCCTATCTCCAGAACAATTCCCTCCTTTGCATATTTTAGCTGTGCTTTACTATTATTTTTTCCCCTATTAATCCTATTGATTCTGAATTCTATTGTTTGAAAACTCCTCACATTTTTTAACCAATGCATTGCACAGCTGATTCTATAGACTTTCAAAATTAGAGTTGTTGTTACTTCTAGGATAAGAAGCAGATAGAAGGTCAAATTTTTGTGTAATGACTCTATGAGCCTATGATGTAACTTGACAGTTTAAAATAGGAATCAATGGATTTGCTAATGATGTGTAACGTTTTATAGCATATTATAAAGTTGTATTACCTAATCAGTTCAGTTCAGTCGCTCAGTCATTTCCGACTA
>SJXQ01000697.1:0-139887 GCA_006408695.1 Aepyceros melampus | reverse complement strand
GATCGATGGGGTCGCAGAGTCGGATAAGATGAGCAACTGAAGGGAACGGAACGGAAGGGTGGGACAATGGCATTTTCATGTATGAGAAGTCTGAATTATTTTACTTCCCTTTCTGAATGAAGCTACTATGGATATGTTCCTTCACATTTAGAGAATAAATTAAGACAGAAATAAATGAATTCTTCCTTTCAGCTCCAAAAGCAACCAGCTCAGGTTGGAGTAGGAGAACAGAAGTTTGCAGAGGGGAGAGCATCAAGAAACTAAAAAACAACAAAAAAAGAATTGTCGAAAAGTTGAGGCCTAAATTAGTGATAGCTATCTAGAAAATTCTGGAACTCTTGGAGTTGGTGATGGACAGAGAGGCCTGGCGTGCTGCGATTCATGGGGTCGCAAAGAGTAGCCACGATTGAGCGACTGAACTGAACTCAACTGATTAGAAAATTCAGCAAATTAACAGAAGAGACAATAGTGCCCTCCAGAAATGACAACTAAGAAATGTACACAAAAGGGATTACGGAGAAGGAAATGGCAACCCACTCCCATAATAATCTTGCCTAGGAAATCCCGTGGGCAGAGGAGCCTTGTGGGCTACAGTCCATGAGGTGGCAAAGAGCTGGACACGACTGAGTGACTGAACAACAACAGAAAGTACCAAGTGTACAATCCTAACTAGCTGGCTGATCATTTAGAAGCTGAGTGTGTCAAAGCGACAGAGAACCTGTCTGTTAGAGCTCATTCAGTTAGTAACCTTTATCAAGTTCCATGTATGTTTGTTAAAAATAAAACAAAATTGAAAGCCTTTGTATTAAAAAAAAAAGGAGGGGGGGATTAATCACAACATACTACATGGCTCCGTGACTCAGCTGTGAACAATCATTTATCTGGTCATAATCATGAAGCTTCTAGTGCTGACCTAATTTTTAAAAAAATGGCATAAAGCTTTTAGGAGAATGTGAGAAGGAGAAGAGGTCTGTAGGATGTGGTTAAGAAAAGAGCGAAATCCTCATTTTCTGTAGTAGGAAGTCAGTGGAGAATATCTAACACTGAAAAAAAAATGCAGCCATGTAAGCAGGCTATTCAGATGCATGGACGTAACCAGAAGTGAATAAAAGGGTTGAGAGTCGTTGCGTTTGAGCAGCAGAAATTGGGGATGTGGCGGAGTGGGGCAAGGCCTGAAATCATGTATTTGGAGGGCTTAGCATCTCGTCGTGAATCCAGATTGGCACCTGAAATAAGCAGGGTAGAAATGGAGTGACCGCTGCAGAGAACATGGTAACAACACAGTCGAAGTTCTGAGCAGGAGCACCCTCCTTTGGTAGTGTGCATATGGCAGTGGCAAAAGAACTTCCCTTTTCTGGTTCTTGGAAAATCACTTTTTATTCCATTTTCTTTTTGTCAGAACCTGTATATGCTGTGCTCAACTCAATTTTAATTTCACCTCTTTTACTGAAAGAGCTTGGCCTGGCTCTCCCCAAACGCTGAAGGGGAAGGCAGGCCAGTGTATGGAACTCTGGTTTAGTTGCTCACCAGCTTTTGCCTGAGCTAGATCCTCAAGCTCTAATTCCTCACTTGAAAACAGAGAAAACATTCCTTGTCTCATAGGAGAGTGTGAGGAATAAATGAGTAATTTACCACATAAAGTGTCTGGTACATAGTCATTGCTGATATATTTAAACAAAAGAAGAAGTACACTGGATAACCCTTAGTCTAGGGTGGGCACCCCATAATGTAGAGGTCAGGCCCCACAGATGAACCATCCAGTAGGGGCAAGAGCTCTGGGAGGGGGGAACTTGGGGGGTGGTGGTGCAAATAATCCATGAAGTTTGCTGATTGTAGCAGAAGTTCTTACTGTATTTTTTTGAGTGTAGTGTCTTGATTAGACTGCAGGTTTCAGTAAACTTGTGGAGACCCAGATCCTGGAATGTTTTAGGCCTAAGGATCGATAAAGTGCTTAGCTTGCTGAGCTTCCAAGTCTAAACACAGAACAATTGCTCCCATCCCAGATAATGTGGAATAATGGATTTAGGGTTAATAGGATTATCATTTACCCCAAGGCTCCTGTATGCCTTGTGGGATTGCTCATTTAAGCCAAGGACCTGGGATCAGGGCTCTAACTCTAGCTCTCATTCTCTGACTCAAAACTGAACTCTTTACTAATGTCTTGCCAGGAGGCTCACCTGCCCGTATGCTGGGGTGTGAATTTCTTAGGCTGTATTCTTGGCTCATTTTACGAACTTCTTTAGTTCTGGGTGGGATCTTTAAATCCTGGAGTTGGTCTGAAGTCAGGGCCTCACACAGTGAGGGTTACATTTGCCTGACACTTACTGGGAGCATGTGTGAGTTCTTGAGGTCTAGGCAGACTCTCATTTGCTCTGTTAGAGTTTGGTTTGAGTGCTTCTGTGTCTGACTTCGCACAGAGGAGGAGGGGGATTAATTGCCAGAGGCTATAAGGTATGGAGCCTGGGCGGGCAGGAATGATGGCAGAAAGAGATCATGTGGAGAACAGACCCTGAGGAAGAGGAAGGAGATGGGTTGGCTGGGGGAGAGAAGTGAAACTACGTCTTGATGTCAAGCCAATGATCCCTGTGGGGTGGGAGGGGGTTCCAGGAGCAGAAGATGCAGATCACAGTGGTGTCCTGCTTTAAACGGGCACTGTACTGAAACTACAAGGGAGCGCATAAGTATATAGGGGGCTCAGGGACAAGGGGGCTGCAAGGAGACCCTGGGATCAGCTGAATGTGAAATACCCATAGGGTGATAGGAAGAGTTGGTTTTTAATGGAGAATTCTTATAAAGAAAAACTCGAAGTCTCTATTGTTGTTTATGAATGACAAGCTCTGTTGTTTATTTCTTATGTTTCTGCAAAGTACACTTGCAGTCCAGAACTGTCCTTTACCATTGCCTCATCTGTCAAAAGCCCAGTCATAGAGTTAGGAAGGAAGTGAAAAAAAGGAAGTGAAAAAAAAAAAAGGCGTCTGCGCAGTCACAGTGGATGGCTACAGCCCTATCACGCAACTGAGGCCCTCTGGTCTTACAGCCCTGTAAGGCTGTAGTGGGTCAGAGGCTGCTGGGATCTCTAGGGCTGGTCTAAACCCGCTCTTCAGGGGTCCATTGAAGGGATTACAGGAAGGAAATAGAAAGTACAGATGAGCCTCGCAGCCACTAGAAAGTTTCCAAGCATCTACCTTCTCGGGGGGATGCAGGGTTTCCTGTCTGTCTCTCTGTGGGCCTCTGCCGCGTTCTCTTTGTTGACCAGCTTCCTTTCCCTCTGCAGGGCCCCACAGGGCTGTCACCTGATCTCATGCATGGCGTTTGCTTCTGATCTTGTGCTCACTGCCTTTCCTTTAAGCTCTGAGTCTACCACCAACTGACTGTGGTCTTTTTTTCATAGTTGCATTGTTGAAAGCATCTGACTGATCCAACTCTCTTATTTATGGGAGAGTTGCTTTTGTTTGTTTATTAATTAATTAATTTATATTGGAGTATAGTTGATTTATGATTTTGTGTTGTTTCTGGTGTATTGCAAAGTGATTCATATATATATATATATATTTTCCTTTTTCATATTCTTTTCCATTATGGTTTCTTAGAGGATATGGAATATAGTCTTCTATGCTACAGAGTAGGACCTTGTTATTTATCCATTTTGTTTATAGTGATTTGTGTCTGCCAATCCCAAACTCCTAATTTATCCCCGCTTCCCTCACCTCTTTTGCCTCTTTGTTAACAATAAGTTTGCCTTTGTGTCTGTGAGTCTTTTTCTATTTTGTAAATAAGTTCATTTGTATCATGTTTTTAAATTCCACAATAAGTGATATTATGTGATATTTGTCTTTCTCTGACTTACTTTACTTGGTATGATAACCTCTGGGTCTATCCATGTTGCTACAGATGGCATTATTTCATTCTTTTTGATGGCTGAGTAACATAGTGTTGTTTTGAACACTGGGGTGCATATATTTTTTCAAATTAGATATATGACTAGGAATGGGATTGCTGGATTATATGGTAACTCTACTTTTAGTTCTTCAAGGAACCTTCATACTGCTTTCCATAGTGGCTTCACCAGTTTACATTCCTGTAACAGGGAAGAACTTTTGTATTCTAATACAAGTTATTATTAAAGGGATGTTGCCTATTTGCTTAAATTATGCATAATGGCTCATCTCAGGGAACCTTGCCTCCCAGATAATGAGTCCTAGGCTAAAATACTTTTGTCTAGCTGATAGGAAATATTCTGATGAGGCCCATCTGTGAATGACTTCAGGAAGGAGGAAATGAACACATTCCCTCTGGAGGCTGACTGGGATCCAAAAGTGACCAGGAAATGATTGACTTTACTCTCTCCCCTTTTAGTGAAAAAGAAGCCTAAATTCTAACTCGGGCAAGATGGTTCTCTGGGACATGAGTCTACCACTCCTCTGTCTGCTGGCTTTCTGAATGAAGCTGTTATTCTTTGCCACAACAACTCATCTCTTGATTGATTGGCCTGTCCTGTGGTGAGCAGCATGAGCTTGGACTCAGTATTTCCACCCACCCAGTGTAGGAGGGCTCCCTTTTCTCCACAGCCTCTCCAGCGTTCATTATTTGTGGACTTTTTGATGATGGCCATTTTGACTGGTGTGAGGTGATACCTCATTGTAGTTTTCATTTGCATTTGTCTAATAATTAGCAATGTTGAACATCTTTTTATGAGGCCACTGGCCACCTGTATGTCTTCTTTAGAGAAATGTCTATTTAGGTCTTCTGCCTTTTTGATTGGGTTGTGTGTGTGGGTTTCTTTTGTTTGTTTGTTTTGTTATTGAGTTGTATGAACTGTTTGTATATTTTGGAAATTAAGCCCTTGTTGGTTACATCATTAGCAAATATTTTCTCCCAGTCTGAAGGTTGTTTTTCCCTTCCATTTATGGTTTTCTTTGCTGTACAAAAGTATATAAGTTTGATTAGGTCCCATATGTTTATCTTTGCTTTTTTTTTTTTTTCCTATTGCTTTGGAAGACTGACCTCAGAAAACACTGGTACTGTTTATATCAGAGAATGTTTTGCCTGTGTTCTCTTCTAGGAGTTTTATGGTGCCATGTCTTACGTTTAAGTCTTTAAGCCGTTTTGAGTTTATTTTTATGTATGGTGTGAGGGTGTTCTAACTTCACTGATTAATATCAATGTGGCTGTCCAACATTCCCAGTGCCACTTGTTGAAGAGACTTATCTTTGCTCCATAGTTCAGTGAGTTGCTTTAAAGTCAAAGTTCTACCCTTTGTCCATAAGCAGAGGCCCAAGTGTTGTAAGTGGGTAGCAGTAGGGTAGGCAGATAGAATGACTTGCCTATTTGAGTAATATGGGAGGTGTACAAGCCATCTTCCAAAGGATTTAGAAAACAATAAAGGGATCTCACATTTCCTCAGTAGTCTGCAGAATGTTGTGGCCAGAGTGCACGGAGCATGGGGTGGAAAGACAGCAGGGTTGGTCTTTACCTGGGTCACGGGGACACAGAAATCCATTCAGTCTCTTTAGACAGATTACATAGTATATTAACCATTTATCATTGAAGGTTTGGCCTAGAGCAAAAGACAAGTTATGAGAGGCTGGCGGCCTCCTTCAGGTAAATGAGGCAGGTGGGTAAGCAGTTTCATGGTTCTCTGGCCCTGGGGGCACTTTGCTCCTGTTTCCTGGAGAAGGTTCCTTATAGGCAGGCTCCCAGATAGCCACCAGCTCAGCTGTGTTTGCAGGCAGTAACTCTTCCTGGCCTGGTTCACTTTCCCCACAGTGACTCTGGCTCTTGGTTGTTTTGTTGGTATTAATTACAGACAGCAGCAAAGTGCACAGATGCCATAAGTGAGTTTTTGTTTTTCTATCTCGCCTGATTCATTTGTTGCTTGCTCTGTTCTGCCGTGAATCTTTGTGAGATTTTGACATTTGCATCCCCTCAAATGGCTCACTTAACTTCAGTTTCATCTGATGTCAGTTCCCAGCATCTGTGCTTCCATCTGTGCTTCCTCTTATTTCTCTCAGCATCTCAGGGTCTCTTTCTTCTGGACAATATCCTTGTGTACTACCTTTCCTCTCTTCATTGGATTTTTCACTTTTTCCCTCTTTACCAATTCTTACTCATGCATCCTTCCTCCCCAAAGCTTGATTCAGTTCAGTTCAGTCGCTCAGTCAACTCAAATGGCTCACTTAACTTCAGTTTCATCTGATGTCAGTTCCCAGCATCTGTGCTTCCATCTGTGCTTCCTCTTATTTCTCTCAGCATCTCAGGGTCTCTTTCTTCTGGACAATATCCTTGTGTACTACCTTTCCTCTCTTCATTGGATTTTTCACTTTTTCCCTCTTTACCAATTCTTACTCATGCATCCTTCCTCCCCAAAGCTTGATTCAGTTCAGTTCAGTCGCTCAGTCATGTCCGACTCTTTGCAACCCCATGAATTGCAGCACGCTAGGCCTCCCTGTCCATCACCAACTCCCGGAGTTCACTCAGACTCACGTCCATCAAGTCAGTGATGCCATCCAGCCATCGCAATCTCTGTCGTCCCCTTCTCCTCCTGTCCCCAGTCCCTCCCAGCATCAGAGTCTTTTCCAATGAGTGATTAGGGGAACTCATTTTCTCATGCTGTTTCTTGTTTTAGCCTTGGTGTGAGCTGAGTGTGAGTATGAAATATGAAAAATCTAGGTGCCCCAAACTCTACACTTGTTTCCACTAGAAATGTTACATGTGGTGAGCAAGAATGTGGGTGAGGGAGAGGCTGGGGTAGGAGAGGAGTGTTAGAGGAATGGGCAGAGTTCTCCACTCCTGGGAGTTTGTGTGGTATGATAGTTCTGCAGAGAGCCCACCAAGACTGTTCAAAAGCCTGAGAAATTTGGAAGCTCTTTGACCCTGCAATTTGACTTCTAAGACTGTGTGTCTTATGGAAATAACTGTGGAATTCCCCCATAGTTTTAAGGAGATGGGAATACCAGGCCACCTATATGCCTCCTGAGAAACCTACATGCAGATCAAGAAGCAACAGTTAGAACCGGACATGGAACAACAGACTGGTTCAAAATTGGGAAAGGAGTATGTCAAAGTTGTATATTGTCACCCTGCTTATTTAACGTCTATGCTGAGTACATTGTGCGAAATGCTGGACTGGATGAAGCACAAGCTGGAAACAAGATTGTAAGGAGAAATATCAATAACCTCAATATGCAGATGACACCACCTTTATGGCTGAAAAGGAAGAGGAACTAAAGAGCCTCTTGATGAGGGTGAAAGAGAAGAATGAAAAAGGTGGCTTAAAACTGAAAAAATTCAAAAAATGAATATCATGGCATCTGTCCCATCACTTCATGGTAAATAGTTGGGAAACAATGGAAACCAGTGACAGACTTTATTTTTCTGGGCTTCAAAATCACTGCAGATGGTGACTGCAGCCACAAAATTAAAAGATGCTCCTTGGAAGAAAAGCTATGATGAAACTAGACAGCGTATTAAAAAGCGGAGACATTACTTTGCTGACAAAGGTCCAAATAGTCAAGGCTATGGTTTTTCCAGTGGTCATGTATGGATGTAAGAGTTGGACCATAAAGAAGGATGAATGTTGAAGAACTGATGCTTTTGAGCTGTGGTGTTGAAGAAGACTCTTTCTTGAGAGTCCCTTGGACTGCAAGGAGATCAAACCAGTTAATCCTAAAGGAAATCAACCCTGAATGTTCATTGGCAGGACTGATGCTGAAGCTGTAGCTCCAATACTTTGGCTACCTAATGTGAAGAGCTAACTCCCTGGAAAAGACTCTGATGCTGGGAAAGATTGAAGGCAGGAGGAGAAGGGGACGATAGAGGATGATATGGTTGGATGGCATCATCGACTCAACGGATATGAGTTTGAGCATACTCTGGGAGTTGGTGAAAGACAAGAAAGCCTGGTGTGCTGCAGTCCGTGGGGTCACAGAGTTGGACATGACTGAGCGACTGAGTTGGTGATGGACAGGGAGGCCTGGTGTGCTGCGATTCATGGGGTCGCAAAGAGTCGGACACAACTGAGCGACTGAACTGAACTGAACAACTGAACAACAACAACAAATCTGTAATTAGCAAAAAAAAAAAAAAAAGCTGAAGACTTAATTGTTCGGCTTTTGGGTACAGAGGCATATACTTTTAATATGATTACTAAACCATGACTTCATTGGATCTTTGTAAAAAATCCAGATAACAAAATAAAACCAGAAGGGTGAGTTATCTGTAGTTATCTTGGCTAGACAAGAAAGGGTAACTTTTTTCCCTTCTTTCGATAGCTATAGTTTTTAAAATTTCAAGATTAAACATACATTTCTTTCACACTAAGAAAAACAACAATTACTTTAAAAATAAACACTATACACTCAGGCACAATAACAACATACAGGTTGAAACTTTAGATTCAGTTAAAAATGTTCCCCAATACGTTTCGGAATTGAATTCACATTTGTAACATCATAAAGAATTTACTATAGGTCAAAGGGAGACTGTGAGCCAGTTGGATGTATTTGTTGATGGAAATCGGTTGTCCACAAACCTTAGCTAAACATTAGACCCAGGGCCAGAACTAATGCTTTCTTACTCTTGCTTTTCTTACCAATAATAGCAAGTAGCATGAGGATTAAGTGATTGTAGAAGAGTTTGCTTTGCTTAATCTGCAGCTCACTCTGAAATTGCTCAGCTCCAGAAGGGGTAGGTCTGGGTGAACAGATGGCCAGGTTGAACCCTGGGAAGGAGGCTGGAGTTCTGGAAGGGGCTCTGAAGTGGCTGGAGTGACCAGGGATGGGAGGAGCAAGGGTGTTTTTCCTCCTGTGTGTATTAACATGTGTGCCTCTGATGCTCAGCCGATAACTTGGCTTTGTTTTTTTTCCTTCCTGGAAGCAGTGTAGAGTGAATTGTGCTGAGATCTACAGAGAGCGGCCCAGAGAGAAGCAGTGAAGTTGTAGACGGCAGCGGAAATGAACTGGCCCACGTGAGCCTGCCCAAGCCCTGGGGCAAGGCCTGTGTCCCATTGCGGAGGTAAGAGCCCTCAAATCCTAGCCTGGGGACCAAGAAGGTAAAATGCCTCCTGGGGTGCTGGGGTTGGGTGTTGGACACTTCATCCTCTCAAGATCTGGAGATTAAGGCCACTTCTTTCTGGTTCAAACCATCAGCTTCTATTTCAGCCCAATCAGGGGCAAGGTCATTTGGTGACCTAAGAGGTTTTGAATTTTTAGGGCAGGTCTTCTGGATCTTAACAGAAAGTTGTGTTTTCTCAATTGCGGGTGAAATTTGAACTCCCAAGGGAATGAATTTATCCTTCAGGTAAGACTGCACCAAGCTCAGGGAATGCTTAACATTGGTGCACCAGCTCTGTTCTGCTGGGGAAGTTTAGTTTTTAGGAAACACCCCCCCGCCCCCACCCCCCAAGGAATAGAGTGACAAAAATTACCTGGAGAGGTTATTGCAAAATAGTCCACTAAGCTTCCTAAAAAATGACTTAAATTACCTAGATATGTTCTGATTATAAAAGTAAAATGGAGAAAAGAAAACACGCCTGAAATCTTACCCCTGTTAACAGAGCTTCAGGTAGTTTCCATTAAAATTACTCTTTAGGCCTCCAGGGCATGTTGGCTCTTCCTGCGTGGAGGCAGAGTGGGGAGCCAGACGGAATACTCGGGAGCTAGGAGAACTCACCTCTTCTCTGGAGGCTATCCTGAGCTGATTTTCATATTCAGGAATTTTGCAAGTTGGTTGTTAAAAATTGTTGGCGACTTGAAATTGGCTATAGTGGGAAAACTGACACCACTGAAATTAGCCAAGGCTGCAAACCAGGGACGTTTTCCTTTGGAGATTCTGATGGACCTCCCCGCCCCCGCTCCTGCCCCCCAGTGACTTCACTTGTGTATCCCTCCGCTTCCTCCCCTGTGAACTCTAAGTGCTCCATAATCATTAATTGAATAAATGAATTTCTGTTCTTAGAATATCCCATAAAGTGAGTCCCATAAGAGTGAAAATAAAATGTTTTGCATGTCGTAAATTTTCCTGCCTGTGGAGGGGAGGGGCTTTAATTGATTGGTAAGTCTTCGGTTTGTTGATGGAGACAAACTGGCTGGAACTTTTCCTTTTGGCTGTTGCTTCTGGGGAAATCTGTGAATTACTGACACCCTTTCATACGGGCCGATGAAAGCTCTCCATTTATGGACCAACATCTGGGGCAAATTTCCTTCCTGGAAAAAGCAAGAAATCAAGAGAAGTGTGAAAAGGAAGCCCGGCGCTGCTGGACGTGAGAGCCAGGGTTGAAATCAGAGCTTTGGACTCACAAGCTCTGATGCGGGGAGGAGTGGGGGTTGGGGTTAGAGAGGAGCAGGGGCACTTCCTGCCAAATGTGAAATTTAAACAAAAGCTCTTTCTTCCAGGCCCTGCTGTCAGCAGATTAGAACTAATTAAATTAGCATAATGGACCCCCAACCTCTGCCCCCTCCCTCGCTTTCTGAACCTTCTGGCTCCTTTTCGCCGCTTCCTTTAAGTAGCCTGCAAGAGGGGAGGGGGAGAAGGCAGGGCACCAGGGTACTGTGTAGAACTGTAGTTTGGAAAATTACAAAAGTAGAAAGGACTGTAGAGGCCATCTGGTCCCACACTTTCATTTTAAGAAGCCTGGTCCCACAGCTGTGGTTAGCAGTTGTAGTTGCTGAGGAGGTAGGTGTGTGCTCCAGGGGAGGGAGGGATACCGGTTGTGAGAGGGTACTGCTCTCGAGGCCATGTGCTCATTGAGCCTTGTCTGCACCTGGCAAGGGCACAGGTGGGTGTCCTCCAGGTGCCAGCCCTGCCTGGGGCTGCCCCACCCCCCCCGCCGCTCACCCCCAGCCCCTCCTTGGTATCTGACAAGCCCTTCTGGTATGCTTGGAGTTAAGTCCTCTTCCTTCATCAGGAGCTTGGCTTTCTCGGTTAGTGAAACAAGTTGAGATGTTATCTGAGAACCTTTTAAGATATATATATACACTTGGAAGGGTAGAGCAGGGCGCTGATTGAGCTCATGGTGGCGTCAGGTGCCCTGCTTCTGCTTTGGAGACACTTGCTTTAGGTTTGAGCCAGGCTTCACAGTAGCTGCATGACTGCCTTGTCTTTCTGACTCAGTTTCCTCCTTTGTAAACTGGGCTGAATAATACCTACCTTGAGTGAAGGTTACTAATTATATATATTTTTTCCTTTTGCTGGCTTAGTCTCTATGTCATGTCCGATTCCTCTGAGACCCCATGGACTGTAGCCCGCCAAGCTCCTCTGTCCATGGGTTTTCCAGGCGAGAAGACTGGAGTGGGTTGCCATTTCCTTCTCCAGGGGATCTTCCCAACCCAGGGATTGAACCTGCATTGTAAGCAGATTCTTTACCACTGAGCCACCAGGGAAGCCCAGATTAATGATTATTTTTATAATGTTCTGCCCACAAGGTGAAAGGGTTAGGGTTAGGCTTAGGCTTATTAGATAATAACCATCACTTTTTTCCCATGCAACTTTATTGAGATATAATTGAGAGACAAAAACCTGCATATATTTAAGTCGCAAAACTTGGTGAGTTTTGATATATGCATAAACTTATGAAATTTTCCACACAAATCAGTGAACATAACCATTATCCTCCCAAGTTTCTTCCTTCAACTATTCCTTCCCTTCTGCCCCCTCTGTGTCCAGCCTCCCATCCCTAGACAACCACTAATCTGCTTTATTGCTGTAGATTGGTTTGCATTTTTTAGAACTTTACAAAAGTTGCATAATACAGCATATTTTCATCTTATACTCAGCATCAGTATTTTGATATTCATCTGTGCTTGTGCATCGGTAGTTCTTTCCTTAGGAGAAGGCGATGGCACCCACTCCAGCACTCTTGCCTGGAAAATCCCAGCGACGGAGGAGCCTGGTGGGCTGCACTCCATGGGGTCACAAAGAGTCAGACACCACGGAGTGACTTCACTTTCACTTTTCACTTTCATGCATTGGAAAAGGAAGTGGCAACTGACTCCAGTGCTCTTGCCTGGAGAATCTCAGGGACGGGGGAGCCTCGTGGGCTGCCATTTATGGGGTCACACAGAGTTGGACAGGACTGCATCGACTTACGGAGAAGGCAATGGCAACCCACTCCAGTACTCTTGCGTGGAAAATCCCATGGACAGAGAAGCCTGATAGGCTGCGGTCCATGGGGTCACGAAGAGTCAGACATGACTGAGCGACTTCACTTTCGCTTTTCACTTTCATGCATTGGAGAAGGAAATGGCAACCCACTCCAATGTTCTTGCCTGGAGAATCCCAGGGACGGGGGAGCCATGCTTTAGGTTTGAGCCAGGCTTCACAGTAGCTGCATGACTGCCTTGTCTTTCTGACTCAGTTTCCTCCTTTGTAAACTGGGCTGAATAATACCTACCTTGAGTGAAGGTTACTAATTATATATATTTTTTCCTTTTGCTGGCTTAGTCTCTATGTCATGTCCGATTCCTCTGAGACCCCATGGACTGTAGCCCGCCAAGCTCCTCTGTCCATGGGTTTTCCCAGGCGAGAAGACTGGAGTGGGTTGCCATTCCTTCTCCAGGGGATCTTCCCAACCCAGGGATTGAACCTGCATTGTAAGCAGATTCTTTACCACTGAGCCACCAGGGAAGCCCAGATTAATGATTATTTTTATAATGTTCTGCCCACAAGGTGAAAGGGTTAGGGTTAGGCTTAGGCTTATTAGATAATAACCATCACTTTTTTCCCATGCAACTTTATTGAGATATAATTGAGAGACAAAAACCTGCATATATTTAAGTCGCAAAACTTGGTGAGTTTTGATATATGCATAAACTTATGAAATTTTCCACACAAATCAGTGAACATAACCATTATCCTCCCAAGTTTCTTCCTTCAACTATTCCTTCCCTTCTGCCCCCTCTGTGTCCAGCCTCCCATCCCTAGACAACCACTAATCTGCTTTATTGCTGTAGATTGGTTTGCATTTTTTAGAACTTTACAAAAGTTGCATAATACAGCATATTTTCATCTTATACTCAGCATCAGTATTTTGATATTCATCTGTGCTTGTGCATCGGTAGTTCTTTCCTTAGGAGAAGGCGATGGCACCCACTCCAGCACTCTTGCCTGGAAAATCCCAGCGACGGAGGAGCCTGGTGGGCTGCACTCCATGGGGTCACAAAGAGTCAGACACCACGGAGTGACTTCACTTTCACTTTTCACTTTCATGCATTGGAAAAGGAAGTGGCAACTGACTCCAGTGCTCTTGCCTGGAGAATCTCAGGGACGGGGGAGCCTCGTGGGCTGCCATTTATGGGGTCACACAGAGTTGGACAGGACTGCATCGACTTACGGAGAAGGCAATGGCAACCCACTCCAGTACTCTTGCGTGGAAAATCCCATGGACAGAGAAGCCTGATAGGCTGCGGTCCATGGGGTCACGAAGAGTCAGACATGACTGAGCGACTTCACTTTCGCTTTTCACTTTCATGCATTGGAGAAGGAAATGGCAACCCACTCCAATGTTCTTGCCTGGAGAATCCCAGGGACGGGGGAGCCTGGTGGGCTGCCGTCTATGGGGTTGCAGAGTCAACAAAACTGAAGCGACTTGGCAACATCAGCAGCATGCATTCTTTTTGGATGAATACCTAGGGTAATATGCCTGGGTCATATGGAAGGTATATGTTTAGTTTAAGGAGCTGCCAAACTTTTCTAAAGCAGTTGTACTAGTTTATATGCACACGAGCAATGTATGAACCTTCCAAGTGCTCCACTTCCTTGTCAACACTTGGTGTGGTCAATCTTTTTAATTTTAGTTACTCTTGGCCGCTGACCCTGACCTCGGACGTGGGGTAACTCCTCTTGGCTGCTGCCCCTTGGGCGTTGGGTCCTCCCAGCTTCTGCCCCTGACCTCGGACGTGGGGTAGCTCCTCTTGGCTGTGCTAAGTGTTGTCTGGAACAACAGACTGGTTCCAAATAGGAAAAGGAGTACGTCAAGGCTGTATATTGTCACCCTGCTTATTTAACTTATATGCAGAGTACCTCATGAGAAACACTGGGCTGGAAGAAACACTAGCTGGAATCAAGATTGCAGGGAGAAATATCAATAACCTCAGATATGCAGATGACACCACCCTTATGGCAGAAAGTGAAGAGGAACTCAAAAGCCTCTTGATGAAAGTGAAAGAGGAGAGTGAAAAAGTTGGCTTAAAGCTCAACATTCAGAAAACGAAGATCATGGCATCCGGTCCCATCACTTTATGGGAAATAGATGGGGAAACAGTGGAAACAGTGTCAAACTTTATTTTTTTGGCTCCAAAATCACTGCAGATGGTGATTGCGGCCATGAAATTAAAAGACGCTTACTCCTTGGAAGAAAAACTATGACCAACCTAGATAGCACATTCAAAAGCAGAGACATTGCTTTGCTGACTAAGGTCCGTCTAGTCAAGGCTATGATTTTTCCAGTACTCATATATGGATGTGAGAGTTGGACTGTGAAGAAAGCTGAGCGCCAAAGAATTGATGCTTTTGAACTGTGGTGTTGGAGAAGACTTGAGAGTCCCTTGGACTGCAAGGAGATCCAACCAATCCATTCTGAAGGAGATCAGCCTGGGATTTCTTTGGAAGGAATGATGCTAAAGCTGAAGCTCCAGTACTTTGGCCACCTCATGCGAAGAGTTGACTCATTGGAAAAGACCCTGATGCTGGGAGGGATTGGGGGCAGGAGGAGAAGGGGACAACCGAGGATGAGATGGCTGGATGGCATCACTGACTCGATGGACGTGAGTCTGAGTGAACTCCGGGAGTTGGTGATGGACAGGGAGGCCTGGTGTGCTGCGATTCATGCGGTCACAAAGATTCGGACACGACTGAGCGACTGAACTGAACTGAATTGAACTGAAGAGGTTGGTGGTGATATCTCATGGTTTTATGTGCATTTCTTTGAAAATTAATGATATTGACTGTTTTTTCATGTGCTTATTTAGCATATGCATATTTACTTTGGTGAAATGTCTATTCAGATCTCGGAGAAGGCAGTGCCAACCCACTCCAGTACTCTTGACTGGAAAATCCCATGGACGGAGGAGCCTGGTAGGCTGCAGTCTATGGGGTCGTGAAGAGTCGGACACGACTGAAGTGACTTAACAGCAGCAGCTATTCATATCTTTTGTTCATTACATGAAATTGGACTGTCTTCTTATGATTGGATAAGTACAAGTTCTTTATATATTCTACAGACCAGTTTTTTTAATTGGAGACTTTGCAAATATATTTTCTAGTTCTGTGATTTGCTTTTGGTGGGAAGCAGTAAGACATTAGCAATTCAGTTGAATAGTGCTGTGCTCAGGGAGTACAAAGGAAGATCAGTAATCTTAGGAGGCGAAGTCAGGGAATCTTTTAGTAGGTAAAGGTATGTGAATTGGGACTTAAAGGAAATTATACGTTAGCTAGGCAGGGGAAGGGCAGTGCAGGTAGGAATTTGTATGTGCAAAGGCATGGGAACATGCAACATCATGGTGCATGCCCAGTTGTAAGTCACTTGATTGGAGCCCTGGGATTTGGCGAGTGGAAGGATGTGGTGTGGGCTGGAGTCCCAGATGCCCTCCTACTGGCTGTGTACCTCATTTATTTTAACTTTTAATTTTGAAACAATTATAGGTTCAGTTGTAGTTGCAAAGATAGTACAGAGAGGTCTAGTGTATCCTTGAGTTTCTTCCCCTGGTTTCATCTTACACCATTGTAGTACAGTATCAAAACCAGGAATTTGGGTACAGCTGTGCCCGGAACAATGTCTCGTTTTCTCACTTGTTTAGATTAGTGGAGCCACCACTGCAAGCAAGGTGCAATCAACTGTCCCTCCACACAGAGGCCTCCCTCATGCCCCCATTCATTGTCATGCTGGGCTGGCCCTTTCTCGCCTTTCTCATCCCTATAATTTTGTCATTTTCATAGTGTTCTGTAAATAGAGTCATAATAATATGCAACCTTCTGAGACTGGCTTGTTTTCACGCATCAGAATGTACTTCAGGTCCCTCCGGGTTGTTGAGAGTACTAATAGTTAACTTTTTTTTCTTAAATGATGGGTGTTATTCCATTGTATGAATGTATCAGTTTCACTATTGACCCGTTGAAGGACATTTGGGTTGTTTCTAGTTTTTGACTATAACAGATTCAACTGCTGTGAGCAGTTTCGCACAACTTTTTATATGAACATCAAATTTTATTTTTCAAAAAAAAAGAAACTCTCCAATTTTTTTTTTGTGTGTGTATTTTTCCAGGATAAATGCTCAGGAGGGCAATTGCTGGATTGATTGGCAAGTGCGTTTTTAATTTTTTAAGAAACTGCCTAACTGTTTTCTAGAGTGACTGTATGGTTTTCTGTCCCCACCAGCACTGTAGGAAAGATCTACTTTTCCACCTGCTTATCAGCATTTACAGCATCCTCTTTTATTTATTTTATTTTTCATTGGAAAAAAGCACTCTAATTTATCAATTTGAACACAAACATTTCTTCAAAAATTAAGAAAAAAAAAAAGCTTTTTATTTTACATTGGAGTATAGCCAAGTAACAATGTGACAGTTTCAGGTGAACAGTAAAGGGACTGAGTCATACATATACATGTATTCATTCTCTCTCCAAGTCCCCTCCCATCAGGCTGCCATGTAATACTGAGCAGAGTTCCGTGTACTATACAGTAAGTCCTTGTTGATTATCCATTTTAAATATAGCAGTGTGTACTTGTCCACCCCAAACTCCCTACTGAATGAAGTAAATCAGACAGAGAAAGCAGTATCATATGACAGCCCTTATATGTGGAATCTAAAAAGAAATGATACAAATGAACTTACAAAACAGAAGGAGATTGGCAGGCTTCTCACAGGATTGCCAAGGGAGGGAGTGGCAGGGAAGGATGGGAGAACAGTTAAGGGGTGTCTTCTCTTTAATATCAGTTGTTCTAATAGGTGTGCAGTGGTAGCTCATTGTGGTCTTCATCTGTGTTTGTCTAGTGGCTGGTTGTGTAACTCTTTCCCTTTCTGCTCTTGGGTTGGCTATGATAATCTCGACCCCAGCCTGTACTTTTTAAATGTGAGAAGCAAAAGGAAGCTGACAGCCCCCTCCCACCATTTCTGGAGCTGCCTTGGAAGTCTGGCTTCACTTGTTTTCTGATCCAGTTACCTGGCTATAGGATCTTTCTTCATTGTCCTGGGTGGCTCTAGGAAAGTGATAGTTTATAAACTTGGGTGTTTTTTTCAGGAGGGTTTTTTTTTTTTTTTCTTTTTTATTGTTTCCCACAGATGAGCAAACAATCTGTGCTGATTTTTTACTAGGCTCTGGGGTAAGTTCTCTTCTACCCCTTCCTTCCTTGGTGCCTGTATGCCAGAATATGTACTTCCTGGCAGCTGAGATGAAGAAACCTCTGAATCTGACTCTGGATGACTTTTCTCAGTGTTTGGAGGTCTGAGGTGCCAAGGGAGGCTGCCATGGCCTCAGGCCCTTTCTGTGCTTGGGATCGTCTCTTCTTTTTACTTATGGGTGGAGAGGCGGCTTCAGTGTGCTGGGAAAAATAATAATGGTAACTAAGAATTACACAGCAATCATACTGGATAACGAGTGCTTTGTGTATATTTTCTGATTTAATTCCCATGATGAACTGACAGATGCAGAGCCTCAGATCCTTACCTGTAAACAGGGCAGTAACGATACCTAGTGGGTAGATTGGGAGGGATAAGTAGGGCTGGTATAGTGACTTACCCTAGAGAATGCTGGTTCCCTCTCCTCTGCAGAGGCCCTTAAGAATTATGAATACTCAGCTGCACGGCAGTACTGCAGTGAAAGAAAATGAGGTGTCTATATACCTTGTCCCACTTTAATCAAAGATGAGTGTCCATTCACTCAATTAGCATTCAATCAACTTTAAGAATAAGAATGTAAGGTGTGCTTGCTTCTGTACTAGGCAATGTGAGCCCTAGGGCTACAGTCCTTGACCTCATACAGCATGTGATCTACAGAGAGAAATATGAATTGATTAATAACACAACCAAGTGTATACTCATGGACTGTGGATTTCTTTAAAGGAAATTCTGTGGTGCTGGGTAAGTTAACCAGTCTGAGGTCGGAGGATGCCTCCTTGGGGAAGTGATTCTGTTTGGAGTCTTATTCCTTAGCCTTGATCTACTGCAGAGGACCTTGTGGAACGTTCTGCAGGATCAGTTCACTTTCTGCTGTGTCCTGACTATAGACTGACCCAGTGCATGGTCATCCTAGTGCTCTCCCCACCCCAGCAACCCAGGCTGTCTGTAAGGTTACTCATCCCTAACCATTACAGCTGCTGCTGGTCCCATGGGGATGGAGACTAAGCTCAGGGTCACACCTCACAGGGTTGGGTCATCATTTTTTGTTGTTTCTTTGTTTCTGAATGTTCTCATGACTCAGCCAACTTATTACTCAACCAAACACAGTGAGCCACCATGGTAGAGTTATTCATCACACAGGTTTTTTAAAAACCATCTTTATTGAGATAGGATTTGTAGTCCATGAAATTAACTTGCTTTAAGTATAAATTCAGTGATTTACGGTAAATTTACTGGGTTGCACAACCATCACTAAAATCCACTTTTAGAACATTTCCATCATCGGTTGGGTCATCTTCAAATGGAAAAAATCAAGAAATTATTTTTCATGGAAATAGATCCTTATTATTTTTTATGGAATTAGTTCTATGCTCCCCATAGAAGGATCTCATTAATTAATTCAGTTAGTATTTACTGAGAGCCTGCTGGAGACCACAGCTGGGCTAGGTGCAAAAGGCAATAAAGAGAGAAACAAGCGGAGATGGAGGCTGACAAGCTTCCTGTTGAAGATACATTGTTAGATGTGATCTACCTGCAGGTTGGGCTTCCTTGGCAACTCAGTAAAGAATCTGCCTGCCAATGCAGGAGATGTAGGTTTGATTCCTGGTTCAGGGAGACTCCCTGGAGAAGGAAATGGCAACCTACTCCAGTATATTCTTGTCTGGGAAATCCTGTAGCCAGGGGAGTCTGGTGGGCTACAGTCCATGGAGTCGCACAGAGTTGGACAGGACTTAGCAACTAAATAATAGCCTGCAGGTTATAGGTTACCTGTGGCTGCTGCAGGGCAGGTGATAGTTTTCCATCTTGCGGCTCCTAATTGATGAAGCAAAGGCCATGCTTTTGCAATACCTGCTGATTGCACTGAAATTACTGGCTAAGCTGGAGGGAAGCATACTCTCCAATATCTGCATACAGTTGTAAGCTTGGGCAAGAGTGGTTGCAGGATCTGGGAAGAGAGGAGATTGGGGGTGCTGTTTGCAGTGTAGAGATTCCACAGGTGGACTTGGGGTGAGTGGTGAGGTGTACTGAAGGAGGAAAAGAGTGCCGGGAAAGTCAGGGATGTTGGCTGTTTGGGTGGCCAACAGCCTAGGGGCGCAGCTGCATACAGTGGGGTGGTGACTGGGGGCAAGGTGGGAGGTGTGGATACTAGACTGAGGAATTTGGACTGGCTGGAGCAAACAGGGAAGATGCCATTTCAGGTCTCCAAGGAGGGGGCGTGACTATTCAGAGCTGGGCTTGGGAGAGTAATCTCGTGTGATCTGAGGGATGAGATGTGGGCATGGGTTAGGAGGTTTGTAAGTATCCTAATGTTAGGTGATGTAGACTTGGTGTGAACAGGGGAAGTAGGGCAAGGAAAGAAGAAGTGGTGGGAGAGAAGATTCTGCCAGGTAGGGTAGAAAACCTCTCAGTCCTAACTTCTCTTAGGGTCCATACCTGCCTTACCCATCTGCCTGTTGTACTTCAACCAGCCCCTCAGATTCAGCCTGTCCAAAGCCAGGCTCCACAGCCTCCTCCCTGTCATGCTTTCCCCTTGCCTGGTGTGCTTTTCTCTCCCCTCCATGCCTCTCCTTGTCCTACTTCTTTTGCCCAGGAGGAAGGAGAGGAACCAGAAAGAAGTGGAACACTCATCCTGGTGGAAGGTAGCGCCACTGAAGGTAGTAGGAAGAGATTTCCAGGAACAGAAGTGCCAGAAGTCAACGAGGTGAGTGAATGCAGACACTGAAGAAGGGCTGGGGACTCAGGGCTGGTACTCAAGGTGAGTGAGGTCGCTTGGGCGCAAAATTTAAGGAGGCCCTGGCTGCGAACCTTGTGTTGCATAACCCTGAGAGCGAGGGTCCTAGACCAGGTCCCTGCAGAAAACTGGTGGTTGGGAGGATGCCAGGAACTTTGGAGAAAGCATTAGCTTTCAGAAAGTTAAGGATCAAGGGTGGAACTGCTTCTTCAGAAGATCGCCTTCGGTAGGAAGCTTCCTGAAGCTACCTGGGGGCCTGGCTGTCTACTTCCTCCTTACTGTAGGACAGCCTCTTAGGGTCTCTACAGATTCTCTAGGCTTCCTGGAGCACAATGTGGAGACCACTGCTTAGATCTAGCCCCACTTCTTACCAGAGAATTCTGAGACCCAGAGAAATATGTGACTTGTCTAGGGCCACACATGAAGGGGTGACCATAGGGGTCTTTATCTTCCTTTGATGTGTGACCTTTAGTTGCTTTATCTTCTCTTTTCACTGTTCTCCCAATCTCCTTCTCCCTCCTCTACCAATGAGAATTGGCAACAGCTGATACTCAAGGACTGTTGGAAGACCGAGGGCTAATTCTGAGAAGTTCATTTCTAAAGTGCCTGCTACTTAGCATTCTTTTAGGGGCTATTCCAGAGAAGGCAGTGGCACCCACTACAGTGATCTTGCCTGGAAAATCCCATGGATGGAGGAGCCTGGTGGGCTGCAGTCCATGGGGTCGCTACTAGTTGGACATGACTGAGCGACTTCCCTTTCACTTTTCACTTTTGTGCATTAGAGAAGGAAATGGCAACCCACGCCAGTGTTCTTGCCTGGAGAATCCTAGGGACGGGGGAGCCTGGTGGACTGCCGTCTATGAGGTTGCACAGAGTCGGACACAACTGAAGTGACTTAGCAGCAGCAGCAGCAGGGGCTATTCCATTCATTATTCTTATAAGAACCTTTCTAAGTAGTTGTCATTGTCCCATTTTCTTGATGAGAAGACTGAGGTTCAGGAGGATAAGGGGCTGGCTTAGATTTGCATAGTTACTAACTCATGCTGCCTGATATCCACTATGTATTTCTTTATTCATACAACTGAGTGCCTGGAAGCCAGGCACTGGTTTGGTGCTGAAATGGTACAACCAAAGGCTTCCCTGGTGGCTCAGTGGTAAAGAATCTGCCTGTGATGTGGGAGACAAAGTTTTGATCCCTGAGTCAGAAAGAACTCCTGGAGAAGAAAATGGCATGCTGCTTCAGTATTCTTGCCTGGAAATTTCCATGGACAGAGGAGCCTGGTGGGCTACAGTCCATGGGGTCACAAAAGGGTCAGATGCAACTTAGAGACTGAGCTATAACAACAGCAGAACAATAGTAGAAACAAGGAGACAAAAGTCCTACTGAAACCTACTCTATTTGTCTTCCTGCTCTTGCAGGGGATCAGCCTTTGCTTCCTCAGGCCTCCTACCTCAGGGTCTCTGGGCTGCCTGTGGTAGCTGCTGTGTTTTGGGCTGTTGCTGAGATGCTGTTCACAGCTAAACTCATTCCTCAACCAATATGTCTCACAGCCTCCTTTCTCTGCCTCTGGGTTGAGGAAACTTTCCACTTGAATCATTCACAGGCCATACTGGCCGTTTATTCCTCAAGGAACATGGTTTTGCTTCAGTTCTTAGCTTTATCATCAGCCATTTCATTTGCCACCACCCCTGAGCAGAACTGTGACTCAGCCCCATGATTTAGCCCTGATAGGCAAGTTATTTTGGCCTCCTCAGCCCCAGTGAGAATTCGGACTCAATGTTTTCACTTGTCACTTCAGACTGTTTGCCAGAGTTTGTGGAAAAAGGCATGTATTATTAATGCCTTTGCTGGGAATGGCTGCGCCTTGCCAGGTTGTCATGTGAGCCCTCTGAAAAGTCCCGGGCTGCAAGGCCCCCAGTGCTCCTAGGACCAAGGGGCTCAGGTGCGAAATGTGATCCTGCCTTACAGAAGCTGCACAGCTACAGAGGGTGGAGAGAAACTTGGAAGGGGTGGAGCAGGCTCTCACCTAGGAGTTCACAGCTGCCTAGTGAGTGTCTCATGGGGCTGACTCCATCCTGGTGCTTCAGAGGGACCCTCCTTTCTTTGAACGTCCTTTAGTCTGGTGGCCTCCTCCCCTCTAAGACAAAACGAACCTATTAAAATCAGTTTAGTAATATTTAGAGAACCATTTTACAGTGGATGCTATGCTGGCCACTTGAAATAAGTGATGTAGTTTTAATCTTTAGAACAAATCTTTGAGGTAGAGCTTGTTAGCTCTGTGTAAAGGATGAGAAAACAGCCTCTGAGAGGTAGGATGAATTTCACAAAGTCGTGTAAGTAGTAAAGAATGGAGATGGGATTCTAATCCAGAGTCATCTGGCTTTGAGGACACCATGAGCCCCCAGACACAAAATAATTCCCCCTCTTTCCTTTGGTTTGTTCCTATAGTTGGTCCCAGCTCCTCTGTCTCTCACTTTGTGGCTTCTCATCCCTCTGTAAGTGGGGACTTGACTAGAGTTCAGTGTCAGTTGGGTCGAGGTTTGGTGGAGTAGATGCTGGGGCTGCAGGCCAGCCTAGGGCTGAGGATAAATGGCTCTGGCTCCTTCCCCTCTGTCAGCCGAAACGACTCCTCTTCATGCTTTACCAAAGCTCCTTTTTGGTGCCAGGAGCTCAGCTCTGAGTTTAGAGAAGATAACCCAGAACATCACTTGCCTGCTGGGAAAACCTCCTTAATGTCTGAGCAGATAGTCCTGTTGAGCCCCGTTTCTCATCTCTGCAGCTCTCATACCTTTACCCTTCACAGCTTAGTATTTCTTAAGTAAAACAGGCCCACTTTCATGACTCAGCCTTTGCCCTGTTTCTTCCCTCTGCTGTTGGGCATACCTTTTTCTGCCTGATAAACTCCTATTCATCCTTCAAAACCCAGAGGGAACATTACCTTTTCTGACTTCTGACTTCTGAGTTGGCACCACCCCCAGCCCTTAGTTCTTGATACCATACATGATCTTTCCGCCTTTCCGTTTATGGATCTTCCCTTTCCTCTAAGGCCTCAGGAATAGGGACTGGACCCTATTTATTTCTATATCACCTGTGCTTGGGTGATATATTTGTGTGAACAAATGAATGAGTGCTTATCAATTAAACTATTAAATATGAGTTATAGGTGGCCCCACTAACTGAAAATCCCAGGGACTTTATAGAAAGAGAAGTGATAGGCTAAAGCTGTGGGGCTCTTGATTCACTGACAGGTGACCTAGATTGTGTGCTAGGAGCATTCCTAAAAATGGGCCCCACTGCAGAAAGAGAGGGTCCCAGAAGAATGAAGTGAAGCCTCACAGTTGGGGAGCGAAGCACCCAGTCTGCAGTCTCAAACTCTCCCCAGCCTGCCTCCCAGGAGAGCTGGGTGCACACCAGGAGGAAAATTGGGCATTTTGAATATTCCCAAAAGGAAGGGGAGGTGGGTGGCATGAAGGGGAGGAACAGAAGCAGAGGCAGGAGGAAGTTCAGGATAACCTTTCTTTCCTTAACTGTGGTGCCGGGGGCATCCTGCTGGCCAGGACTTCTGCCCCATGGTGGCTCCTGAGGATGCAATATGAGCTGAGTCTGAGTGAATCTGGAGCTAGGACCTGGATATGTAGGCCATTCTGTGCCACTGGGCCTCATGCCCATTTAATTCTGCCTTCTCCAACTGCTGCGTGTAGGCACTTAGACTTTAGACATGGCAGATCTGAGTTTAAATAAGTCCTTGTCTTCAGTTCAGTTGCTCAGTCATGTCTGACTCTTTGCGACCCCATGAACCGCAGCACGCCAGGCCTCCCTGTTCATCACCAACTCCCAGAGTCCACCCAAACCCATGTCCATTGAGTAGATGATGCCATCCAACCATCTCATCCTCTGTTGTCCCCTTCTCCTCCTGCCCACAATCTTTCCCAGCATCAGGGTCTTTTCAAATGAGTCAGCTCTTCGCATGAGGTGGCCAAAGTATTGGAGTTTCAGCCTCAACATCAGTCCTTCCAATGAACACCCAGGACTGGTCTCCTTTAGGATGGACTGGTTGGATCTCCTTGCAGTCTAAGGGACTCTCAGGGGTCTTCTCCAACACCACAGTTCAAAAGCATCAATTCTTCGGCGCTCAGTTTTCTTTATAGTCCTACTCTCACATCCATACATGACCACAGGAAAAAGCATTGCTTTGACTAGACGAACCTTTGTTGGCAAAGTAATGTCTCTGCTTTTGAATATGCTGTTTAGGTTGGTCATAACTTTTCTTCCAAAGAGTAAGCGTCTTAATTTCATGGCTGCAGTCACCATCTGCAGTGATTTTGGAGCCCCCCAAAATAAAGTCTGACACTGTTTCCACTGTTTTTCCATCTATTTCCCATGAAGTGATGGGACCGGATGCCTTGATCTTCATTTTCTGAATGTTGAGCTTTAAGCCAACTTTTTCACTTTCCTCTTTCACTTTCATCAAGAGGCTTTTGAGTTTCGCTTTAATCAAGAGGCATAAAGGTGGTGTCATCTGCATATCTGAGGTTATTGATATTCCTCCTGGCAATCTTGATTCCAGCTTGTGCTTCTTCCAGCCCAGCATTTCTCATGATGTACTCTGCATATAAGTTAAATAAGCAGGGTAACAATATACAGCCTTGATGTACTCCTTTTCCTATTTGGAACCAGTCTGTTGTTCCATGTCCAGTCTAACTGTTGCTTCCTGACCTGCATACAGGTTTCTCAAGAGGCAGGTAGGTGGTCTGTTATGCCCATCTCTTTCAGAATTTTCCACAGTTTATTGTGATCCACACAGTCAAAGGCTTTGGCATAGTCAATAAAGCAGAAATAGATGTTTCTCTGGGAAGTCTGTTGCTTTTTCAATGATCCAGCGGATGTTGGCAATTTGATCTCTGGTTCCTCTGCTTTTTCTAAAACCAGCTTGAACATCTCGAAGTTCACAGCTCACGTATTGTTGAAGCCTGGCTTGGAGAATTTTGAGCATTACTTTACTAGCGTGTGAGATGAGTGCAATTGTGCAGTAGTTTGAGCATTTTTTGGCATTGCCTTTCTTTGGGATTGGGATGAAAACTAATCTTTTCCAGTCCTGTGGCCACTGCTGAGTTTTCCAAATGTGCTGGCATATTGAGTGCAGCACTCTCACAGCATCATCTTTCAGGATTTGAAATAGCTCTGCTGGAATTCCATCACTTCTGCTAGCTTTGTTTGTAGTGATGCTTCCTAAGGCCCACTTGACTTCACATTCCAGGATGTCTGGCTCTAGGTGAGTGATCACACCATCGTGATTATCTGGGTCATGAAGATTTTTTTGTACAGTTCTTCTGTGTATTTTTGCCACCTCTTCTTAATATCTTCTGCTTCTGTTAGGTCCCTACCATTTCTGTCCTTTATCGGGCCCATCTTTGCATGAAATGTTCCCTTGTCTTGGACATTTTAATTTTGAATTGTGTAACACTGAGCAAAAATAAGAGAGTTGTTATGGATCAGTGAACCATATCAGGATCAGTGATCACTATCTACAGACTTTCTGCTAAGTGGTTTATGGCATACCCTAAAGATAGGTGTTGTCATCATTCTGAAGTCACAGATACATGACTAAGGTTCAGAGAGGCTGAATATATTGCCTAAGGCCACACAGTGAGTAACTGATACAATCGTGTAGTGGACCCAGGTTTGCACACTTGATCCACTAGGCCGCCAGCCTCCAGGCTGTGTGGTCTTAGTCACCTGGGGCTCACTGATTCAGTCTGGTTGGGGGGTGTCTGGGGAGCAATGTATATAGCAGGTACACCAGATGGTGTTAAGGTCTAGCAAGTTCAGGAAATACTGTATGGTACTTTCCTGCCTGTAAGGTGTAACTCATGGCTGGCCTGCAATTAGCTGTGACATTAGCTGTGACTATTGTGACATGAATTAACTGAGAGGATATTTTATCACAGGAGCTTCCCGGGTGGCTCAGTGGTAAAGAATCTATCTGCCATGCAGGAGATACAGCTTCGATTCCTGAGTTGGGAAGATCCCCTGGAAGAGGGCATGGCAACCCACTCCAGTATTCTTGCCTGGAGAATTCCATGGATAGAGGAGTCTGACTGGCTATTGTCCATAGGGTCTCAAAGAGTTGGGCACAACTGAAGCAACTTAGCACGTGGTGTATGTTATCATGCAAAGACTTTCATCTTTTAAAAGTTCATTAGTCTTAGAACTAGAACTTGGAAGTAGAAGAGAAGTAGATTCTGAATTGTGAATCTGCAGTCTAAAACTGTATACTCAGAACTATCTGTACATGAAATGAGCTGCCTTCAGAGATCCCTGTTCCTCCCATTCAAGACATTGGCTGTGCCACAAAGCCGGTGTGCTTTAAGGACCTAGGGCCAGGTTAGTGACTGCCCTCTGCATGCACATGATGGGGAGGATTTGGGTGTGTGAAGGTTCCAACAGAGGTGAAGTTGAGGAGCTATGCAAAGTCAGAACAGATTCCAACCTTGGAAGGGAAAGCAGGAAGGAGGAGTGGCAGAAGCCAAAGCGAGTAGATATTCTGGGGCCATTGCTTCCTGCAATGTGTTCTGGGCAACCTGCGCTGTCTCTGCCATAGCTTCTGAGTCACTAGAACCCCAGTCCTGCCATCAGGGCTCTGAGCGCTTGATGTTTCACAGGGAATGCTGATGGGCACATGTCTTTCTATCTCTTCCCAGGATTCCCAGGTCTTCCTGGCTTTGTTTTTAAGTTCTCAAGGGCTATACTGTGAGCACATACATTATAGATGATAGTCTGGAAATCTTTCTCATCAGAGCCTGGAGGAAGGCTCAACCCCCTACCCTGGCCCATTGACCTTTTGTTTCCAACCTCAACCTTGATGATAAAACTCAGCATAGGGATTCCTCTGGTAGACCAGTGGTTAAGACTTCACCTTCCAATGCAGGGGGTGCAGGTTCGATCTTGCTAAGGATCCCTTAGCATCCAGGGAGCTAAGATCCCACATGTCTCATGGCCAAGACACCAAAACATAAAGCAGAAGCAATTAAAAAAAAAAACACAAAAAAACTCAGCATAAGCTTTCTTACAGACTAAGAGCAGTCATTAAGACCCTGCTAGAAGGAAACTAGCTGAATGGTTGCCTACACTAGATTCTAAGATCCATGACGTTATTAATAGCTGCCACCTTGAACACTGTGTGCTGGGTGTTTCTTTTGTCATTTAATTCTCCCCATAACCCGATGATAGAGGTAGCACTATCCCTGTTGTACCAACGAATAAACTGAGGCCCCAAAATTCAGCTAAGTTGCCCTAGGTAACAGAGCTAGTAAACAATGGACTTGTACTTCACACTTGTCTCTCTGTGAATCACAAGTTAGAACTAATTATGCATATATAATTTTGCCTTATTGGAGTAATAGGAAGTTTTGCTTCTCTTGATGAGGAAGCTTAGGGATTGGTTACCTTGACAACTGATGAGAGCAAAGTTATGTAAAGAGTATTATCACAGGGATGGCAGATCCTTATACTCACGTTTGAACTCCTCTCTAACCTTTATTAATATGGATAGCTATGACCTTCCCAAAGACATCTTTTGATGACTTTGCCAGAGAGAGATTTCTGGTTGCTAGTGACTCTCAGTGAGGTACCATTAATGCTAAGGATGGTGGTTGACTATGCTGGGGACTGTTGGGCTCTGAGGCAACTATATTGAGGGCCAGGAATTTTTCATGAGGAATGAAAACAGGTGGGAAGATTCAGTGAGAGGAAGGGAGTGTGAGAGGTGCATCATTTCATCAACCTTGAGATAAAAGGGCGCCTGTGTGTATAACTTTGAGAAGGAGACCATCTGGCCCCATCTTGGTTGGCCAACACAAAGAGATTGTCTTCTGATACACAGATCTGTTCTGTTAGAAGAACAAAAATCATCCAAGAGAGGTAAAGAAATTTGAGGGCTTTCTCCAACTCAAGCTTTATTTTCTGTAACTGTGAACAGATCTTGTTTTTGGTTTAACATCATTTCAGTACTCAAGATGGTGGGTCCTCACCATCCTCTCCTTTCTGATTGCCTGTCTGCCATCTTTTCTTCCAGAAGCTCCTTTGGGCTCCAATTTGAGCTGGGTGCTCTTACACACTATCATTTCTCTTTTCCAGGGGAAAGGAGAGAAGCAGGGAAAGGAAAGGAAAGGAAAGAGGGTAGCAGCACCTTTCTTCATTTCTAACTCTAGCCACAGTATCTTTTCTTGGGACTCTTTGTGTAAATATGGCCAATATTATATACTTTACTCTGTCATTAATTTCATTACATTTGTTCAGCTGTTTTGTTTTCTGCCTTAGGTGCTAAGTTTGTCTCTCAAAACTCTTTGAGGGCAGGAAATGTAGTTTATGTGGAGGTGGTGATGACTGTATTTTAATTTCAGTGTCTAGCAGGTAGCCAATAAAAACTTTTTAAAATTTGTTTAACTGATGTTTATTGGATGCTTTCCTTGGTCTGGGCATTGTACTCAAAGGTACTAGGGTTACGGAGCTAATTGTTACTTGATTGAGATGCTTAATTTTAAGGGAAGACAAACATGTAAGCAAATTAAAATGTTAATTTTATTTGAGCTATAATTGAGGTTTGATTAACATTTATTGGGCACTCAGATGAGAAATGATGAGACAAGAGAGATGGAGACAGATGTGAGAATGTTTTGAGAGCAGTAATAATAGAACTTTGTTTCCTATTGCGTTTGATTCAATACCTTAATGGGCTTGTGTTAGGGACAGTGAGGTACCAGGATGAATATGCAATCCAGGAGCACCCTGAGTGAAGGGAGAGTTGAATATGGGATAAGAAAGAAGGAAAAAGCTTAACAAGATATTAAGTGATGGAGAGACTGAGGGAGAGGATTATAATTCCTAACACATATTGAATGCTTATTACCATGTGCAAGGTAATTAAAATGAATAGCCTCCTTTTCCCCTCATTATAATCTTATGAGGTAGGTACTGTTTTCTTCATTTTTACAGATGAGGGCACATCTTGAGAGTAGTCAAGTAGCCTGTTGAGATCACATAGTTGAGAAGTGGTAAAGTCAGGTTTAAACCCAGGAACACTTGTTCCAAAGTAAACACCCATGTGACTGGGTAGAGAGAAACTCAACCAGCTGATCAGGAATCTCCAGAGGGCCCTCAGTGCTGATACATGCTGTGCACTATGCCTAGTCGCTCAGTGGTGTCTGACTTTTTGCAATCGCATAGACTGTAACCCACCAGGCTCCTCTGCCCATGCAGATTCTCCAGGCAAGGATACTGGAGTGCTGATAACCCCTACATTTATACCTGTGGGCCAGACCTTCCTACCACCCTCTGTAATCTTCTATCAGACTGCCTGGCTGCACTCCACTTGAGAGTCTAATCTCAAACTCAGGACACCCAGAGCTGAACTGATGTGCTCTTCCCCAAGCTTCTCTGCCCTATCTTCTTTGCTGTTGAAAGCAGCACTATCCCCAGATACTAAGTTATTCACTCATTACACTTAAGGTTTTCCATGTCTCACTCTGCTAGAATGTAAAGCTCTAAGGGCAGTGATCTTCATCTGGTTAAGGATCTTAAGCCCTCAGAATTATGCTGAGCACAGAGTGGTTAATACATTTAAAAATGAGTAAACGTAGGTGTCAATTTTCTGCACAGGTGTCTGGTTTAAATTTTGTTCTTAAATGTGGTCTGGAGTCTAGGGGAGGTGCCCATGGGTGTGTGTAAGGGGGTACAGAGTGAGGGGAGTCCGTGAGGTTGAGGCTGGACTCTTGGGGGTGTGGACACTTCAGGGCCAGCAGGAATCTGGTCACAGAGGAGGTTGGCATGGGGAGGGAAGCGGGGAGCTGGGAGGAGCCTGTTAGAGGGAGGGAGTTTGAAGAAAAGGAACCAGAGAGGCCTCACTGAGGAAGGTGCTGAGAGATTTTGCAATTAGAGACGCAGTTTCAGTGGAATGATGTGGGCTGACTCCAGTTACTTGGGGAACAAGTGGAAAGTGGAGAAGTGTAAGCATCTCAAGAGGCTCTGCTGTGAGGAAGGAGAGGTTAGGTGATTCTTTGAGGAAGTGTTTTGTTTGAGGATTTAAAAAAATTATTTATTTTTAAATTGAAGAATAATTGCTTTATAGAATTTTGTTTTCTGTTAAACATCAACAAGAATCAGCTGTAGGTATACATATGTCCCCTCTGAGGGTTTTTTTTTTTTAATCTGTTAAAAAAGAAACCCCAACCTTTTGGTTATGGGTGGGTGAAGAGAAGTGAGGACGAGGGGGTTGGGAGGTGTCAAATAAGCTAATAACATCCAGGTTGGCAAAGGAGACATTGAGCAAATTCTGTCTGGTCCTTGCCAAAGAATTGCTGTTGAGTTCGAGCCCATAGCTCAATGCCTGGCATATAGGGGGTCCACAGTATTTATTGAGTACACTGTAAAATACTGTAGAACTGAGTGACAGGTCGCTATCAACTACAGTACAGTAACAGATGTCTGAGACAGGGAGTTTGCTTTTCAAACCACTGACTGTAGGCGAGTGGCATTTGTCTCCCCTTAGCAGTGTATTTGTGAGTGTTATGAGCAATTGTATGTGGTTATATTTTGGTTTCCTCTTTTCTGCACCATGGTTATGCTTTTAGAAGATAAATTTGCAGGTGACTCACTTGAATGACTTGTTTCCCAAGAGTTCTGTGTGCATATAATGGTGACTTAGTCAGTCTGGGCTGCTTATAAACAATAGACATTTATTTCTCACTGTTTAGGAGGCTGGAAAGTCTTAGATCACGAAGCCAGTGTGCTGGCATTCTGGTGACGGTCCACTTCCTGGTTCATACCTGGCACCTTTTGCTGTGTCCTCAACAGTAGAAGCAGTGATGGGGCTTTCTTTTTATAAGAGTGCTAATCCCATTCATGAGGACTCCATCCTCATAACCTAATCATGTCCCAAAGGTTCCACCTCATACCTTCACGTCTGGGGATTAAGATGTCAATACATGAATTTGCAGGGGACACAAACATTCAGCCCATAGCAAGTGGTAAGTCCAAGGAAACAAAAGAGTTGACTGAGGGTGGCAGAAAGACCATTTATTTGACTCTCAGTTAGAGCCTGGCACTGAACCAGTTCCATTTCACACCAAGTGGTACCACCTCTGGGAGTTGGATTTAAATGATCTAAGTTTGTTTCTTTTGGATTTTATAAATAGAATAGTGTCAGGAAAGGAAGAAATAAAAGGAACTATGATTTACAAAATGTATTGAGAACTACAGTTTATCTGTCTCCTTCTTTAAAAAACGACATGCAAAGAATTCAGGTTTAATTCCCTGATGGTGGCAAATGACAAAGTTTACAGATGTCCAGGGAGAAGGCAGAAGATTAGACTCCTATTTTAATCCCACCTTCTCTGGGAAGACATTGGCAGACTGCATAGGAAGGAATGAAAGAAAAAAAACCCTTACTATTTATGAAATATCCTCTGCGCCTGAAATAATGCAAATGCACATGACACTCGCCCACACTAGGGAAAGGGCAGTTTATCAGTGTTCAGTGTAACCTACCTGAGGGCACACAGCCAACAAAGGGGAGAGGGGATCAACCCCCTTGGCTAAAGAGGGATGCTTCTAAGAAATGTAGCTACTTGAAGTCAGCCAGAGTCCCTAGCACCTAGCACAGTGCCTTTTAATCAGGAAAATCTTGAGAAATATTTATCAAAGGGATAGTGTGTTAATAGAATGAATTACCAGAGCCCTGGGAAAACTTGCAAATAGGTTTGCCGAAGTGCTGTTGGAGGTCTTCAACACTTTCTCTAGAAAGTGAGAGAAACCCAGGGAGAGAAACACATTTAAATTTTCAAAAGGGGTAATTACAAACCATCAGCATCAGGTCATCACTAAGATGACTTATGTAAAATGCTGCACATGGTAGCTCTCAGTAGGTAATAATTAATGCATAAGGTAATTATTAAATCAGTACATCCCTATTGCTTCTCCTCACTCTGGGACACACGATATAGGGTTCCATGACCTGACACTTTTGGGGTTCATATTAGAAAGCACTATAGCTTTTCTCTATCCTTGATGTCTTATTATATAATATATCTTTCCCTGTTGGCAGTCCTAGCCTCTTGCCCCTCAGTTTAGCAACTCTTTGTGGTTTCTGCACAAGGAAACTTGTGTGTTGTCTCAGACCCTATATTTTAAAGACCATTCCAAGTATTCCCTCAACAGCCAGACATTTTTCTGTGATACCAAAGCATAGAGACACTTTATGTTGATTATGATAATAGTGAATTTAGAACGCTTCTATCAGTCAATGAACATATTTATATCCTTAATAACTGAGGCCTCAGTTGGTTAGAATCTGCCTGCTGTGTGGGAGACCTGGGTTCAATTCCTGGGTCAGGAAGATCCCCTGGAGAAGGGAATGGCAACCCGTTCCAGTATTCTTGCCTGGAAAAGTCCATGGACAGAGGAGCCTGGCAGGCTACAGTCTGTGGGATCACAAAGAGTCAGACACAACTGAGTGCTTAACACGTTCACTTTCAGATAAGTTGGAAAATGTGGACTGGATGGTGGTTGGTTCACTACTTCAACATAGTGCTTTTATAACTATCACTAAAGGATACTAATTTGTGTCTGTTGGGAAGATAGCACTTATTTAACCCATGATTTTGAGCAGTACATAGACAGGGCTTGCTGATCCCATTTATGGATGATTTAAAGATAGGAAGGATAGTGAATGTTGTGTGTGCCAGGGTCAAAATTCTCTGTAAGCTTCATAGGCTAGAAGAGGAACAGAGCGTAGAAAGATAAAGTGTAGCACCAGGATAAATAGAGGATAAAAGGTAAGGATAAAAGGTTCCAAATACCAATGGCACACTCAGACAGCTCAGCTGGGAGGTGTAGTTAGGGAGAAAGGCTTATAAGAAAGGCTGTAAACTTGAGTTCAGTTAACGCTTGACTGAGGGTCATTAGCATGAGGCTGCTAAAAACTAACCAGAAACTCTCCATATTTGCATGGTAGGAGTGTAGTTGGTCTCTTGTTCCCTACTAGTCAGGCCACACCTAGACACTGTGGAGTTCAGAAAACATGTTATTTAAGGAATGGCTCAAAAAATGAGAATGTTCAGCTTGAAAAAGAGAAGAGTTGAGGTGGGATGCGTGTGCTTCCCAGGTGGTGCTTCTCAGTGGTAAAGAACACACCTGCAAACACAGGAGACATAAGAGACATGAGTTTGATTCCTGGGTTGGGAAGATCCCCTGGAGGAGAGCATGGCAGCCCACTCCAGTATTCTTGCCTGGAGAATCCCATGGACAGAGGAGCCTGGTGGGCTACAGTCCATGGGGTTTCAAAGAGTAGTAAGACATGACTGAAATGACTTAGCATACCCATAATAGTTTTAAAAGATTGTTTCATGGAGAAAAGAACAGATGTTTGTTTTCCTCTAGAAGGTGGTCTTAGAACCAGCAGGTACAAGCTAAAGGGTTTGGGAAGAGATGAGTCCAATGTTTTGGGTTGACCTAAAAGTTCATTTGGGTTTCTCTATAACATCTTGCAGAAAAACTGGAATGAACTTTTTGGCCTACCCAATAAATAAAAGGCTTTTCAGAACTAATATTTAGCTGTCTGCAGATGGGCTGCCTTGGAAGGAGAGTTATCATTATTACAGATATGGAAGCAGATGCTGGCAGCGTGGCCATTTTTTTGTTGCTGTTGAACGGGAAGTTAATTCATCAGGTGGTAGGTTGACCACCTGACTGCCCCCTGAGGTCATTTCTAACTGTGATGGGGCTGCTAGGCCTCAGAGAGCACCCAGGTCCCCCACTTCACATACAAGGGGACCCAGTAACCAGATACCTGATGAAGAGGCCAGTGGGGAAGGCTTGGGCTTTGGACAAAGAGCTAATGATGGAAATCTTCCTCTGTTTGACTTTTTCTACAATTAATGAACAATTTAATTCTAAAGTACCCATAGGTAGCATTTGTTATTAAAAAACGGCAGTATAACAATAGAGCACTGGGATTTGAGTAACCCACAGGATTCCATAGGACCTCAGGGACCTTTAGGACCTCATCATGTTCTTCCAGCCCTGTTCAGCTGCCCACATCCTACACAGCCTCCTAGGTCTAGGACCTCAGTTCAGTTCAGTCACTCAGTTGTGTCTGACTCTTTGTGACCCCATGAATCGCAGCACACCAGGCCTCCCTGTCCATCACCAACTCCTGGAGTTCACTCAGACTCATGTCCATCGAGTCAGTGATGCCATCCAGCCATCTCATCCTCGGTTGTCCCCTTCTCCTCCTGCCCCCAATCCCTCCCAGCATCAGAGTCTTTTCCAGTGAGTCAACTCTTTGCATGAGGTGGCCAAAGTACTGGAGTTTCAGCTTCAGCATTATTCCCTCCAAAGAAATCCCAGGGCTCATCTCCTTCAGAATGGATTGGTTGGATCTCCTTGCAGTCCAAGGGACTGTCAAGAGTCTTCTCCAACACCACAGTTCAAAAGCATCAATTCTTCAGTGCTCACCTTTCTTCACAGTCCAACTCTCACATCCATACATGACCACTGGAAAAACCATAGCCTTGACTAGACAGACGTAGTCCAGGTCAAATCCTATTTCTTCACTAGAAGCCTCCCTTACCCACCCTTATCTGCAGGGCTGGTCTTGTCTCTGGGTGTGATAGACATGGGCCTTGGAGAGTTAACTGAACTGGGTTTGAATCCTGGTACTGTCCTAACTGCGACCTTGAACAAGGGACTTCACTCTTCATGTAAAGCATACTCATCATTATGTATAAAATGCAGGTGAGTTGTATCTATCTTGCAATGTTATTAAAATAATTGAAGAGAGATAAAATGCTTAGCACAGCACCTGGCCCGTGTTTCTTCAGCCAATAGGATTCATCTTTATGATGCTAACTGATAGGCATTATTCTTGACATCTGTATTCAACCTACCCCAAGGATGGTTACTTGCCAAAAGAGTTCCCTGGCTGGAAACTGCTGCTGCTGGGGTAAGGTTTGCAAGTATCACTCTCTCCAGTCCCTCTCTCATAGACCATTGCAGTCCCTTTCCACAGCTTGGTCTTTTTTGATTTCCTCTGAAAATTTTCAGTAAATAATATAAACCAGATGCTGGTTTTATCCAGATTCAGTTAACTCAGATACTAGTTTCAGTCAGTTCCTCCATCATTGATTGTCATGGTTGCCTGCCTCCGACCTCTTCCATCCATTTCCAGGTCACCTGCAAATAGTTACGCAGAGTTTCCAGTAAAGGCATCATCTTGCCAAATTCCTACCCTGTGTGCCCAGCGGTAACTAACAAACTGGTTCCTTTTTATTTTTTTATTGAATTACAGGTTGACTTGAAATGTGGTATTAGTTTCAGATGTACAACAAAGTAATACATATACATATATCTACTCTTTTTAAGATTATTTTCCCATATAGGTCATTGCAGAGTATTGAGTAGAGTTCCCTGCGTTATACAGTATGTTCTTACTAGTTTTCTGTTTTATACACAGTGGTGTGTGTGTCAGTCCCAGTCTTCCAGTTTATCCCTCCCCTCCCCTCGTACTCTGGTAAGCATAAGCTTGTTTTCTAGATCTGTAACCCTATTTCCAACTGCAGATGGTGACTGCAGCCATGAAATTAAGATGCTTACTCCTTGGAAGAAAAGTTATGACCAACCTAGATAGCATATTCAAAAGCAGAGACATTACTTTGCTGACTAAGGTCCGTCTAGTCAAGGCTATGGTTTTTCCTGTGGTCATGTATGGATGTGAGAGTTGGACTGTGAAGAAGGCTGAGCGCCGAAGAATTGATACTTTTGAACTGTGGTGTTGGAGAAGACTCTTGAGAGTCCCTTGGACTGCAAGGATATCCAACCAATCCATTCTGAAGGAGATCAGCCCTGGGGTTTCTTTGGAAGGAATGATGCTAAAGCTGAAGCTCCAGTACTTTGGCCACCTCATGTGAAGAGTTGACTCTTTGGAAAAGACTAATAAGCTTGTTTTCTAGATCTGTAACCCTATTTCCAACTGCAGATGGTGACTGCAGCCATGAAATTAAGATGCTTACTCCTTGGAAGAAAAGTTATGACCAACCTAGATAGCATATTCAAAAGCAGAGACATTACTTTGCTGACTAAGGTCCGTCTAGTCAAGGCTATGGTTTTTCCTGTGGTCATGTATGGATGTGAGAGTTGGACTGTGAAGAAGGCTGAGCGCCGAAGAATTGATACTTTTGAACTGTGGTGTTGGAGAAGACTCTGAGAGTCCCTTGGACTGCAAGGATATCCAACCAATCCATTCTGAAGGAGATCAGCCCTGGGGTTTCTTTGGAAGGAATGATGCTAAAGCTGAAGCTCCAGTACTTTGGCCACCTCATGTGAAGAGTTGACTCTTTGGAAAAGACTGTGATGCTGGGAGGGATTTGGGGCAGGAGGAGAAGGGGACGACAGAGGATGAGATGGCTGGATGGCATCACTGACTCGATGGATGTGAGTCTGAGTGAACTCCGGTAGTTGGTGATGGACAGGGAGGCCTGGTGTGCTGTGATTCATGGGGTCGCAAAGAGTCGGACACGACTGAGCGACTGAACTGAACTGAACCCTATTTCTGTTTTATGGATAAATTCATTTGTACCCCTTTTTTAGATTCCACATATAACAATATATGATGTTTGTCTTTCTCTGACTTACTTCACTCAGCTGACTGATTCTTGCTTTTCCTTTTGTGGGAGGACCTTTCCATTGAAGCTTTTAGTTATTACTATGAGGGAGGCATATACCTCCTAGCTGAGCTAGGAGCCCTTCAGCTGTGCTCCCATAGCACCCTCTCAGTGTCTATGTCAGCCTCTCTATGAGGGTGTGACCTTCCAGACTGCAGAAAGCATTCCAGTCTCTCTGAGGCCTGCTAGGTCTGCCTTGACTGGGTTCTCAGCAGGTAGAACTTAGCCTTTCTTGTGGACTGTTGATGACTTGACTGTTCAGTCAGGCCAGGCATTTTTTTTCTCTTGGGTGGAGGGTGATTCTCCTACAGGCATCTCATTCATGACTGTTTCACTCAGGGCGTGCAGAAGTCTTTGCTGAGGACCCAGTCGAGACAGACCTAGCAGACCTCAGAGAGACTGGAATGCCTTCTGCAGTCTGGAAGATCACACCCTCATAGAGAGGCAGACATAGACACTGAGAGGATGCTGTGGGAGCACAGCTGAGGGGCTCCTAGCTCAGAATGGCGGAGCAGAGAGACTTTGGCTCCGATACTGAATTACCTCCTAGTCAACACACTGTTAGACCCAACCAGATGCACCGGTTCCCCCAACATGTTCAGTCAAAGGATGCCTGTGGCCCCTCCCTGGATGGCCCCTCCCTGGATGGCCCCTCCCTGGAAGGCCCCCTCCCTGGAAGGCCCCTCCCCTCCCTGGATGGCCCCTTCCATGTAGACCTTTCACAGTTGTCCCAAGTGAGGACTGTCTCCTCCAGCCTCCCCAGGCCTCCCTAGTGAAGCCTGTGCTCTTATGACCTGAGTTCATTGGAAGCCTGGGTTGGTTGCCTGCTGGTCTCATGCCAAACTGGGAGTGGGAGGAGGTATGAGCTGCCGTGGTGCCCTCTGTGGTCATCCTTATCCGTTTTGCTTTCTTTGTTCTTATAAATCCACTGTTGAGGGTGACGAGGGCCTTAAGCACATGGGCAGAGGTGGGTTCCACTGAGTTACAGAGCTTGGCCTCTGCTCATCTTCCCACAGGAGAACTCAGCATGGGCTTCTGTTCCCCAGCCACCTCCCTCCCTTCTGAGGACAGAGGGTCATCTGCCTAAAATCTTTTGGGCTATCAATGGATCTCACCATTTGAGAGGCTTCTCTATACCATTGTACCATCTCCTTCCTCTCCATCTGACCTCCCATTTGGCCAAATGGGGTCTGAGGACAGGAATCCAGTTCCTCGAACTGAGCCTTTCAGATACTCCTGTGGCACCTGAGAGTGGTTTCGGTATTCAACCATAGATATCTTTTAAAAGTGTAAAGTTAGTGCATGACCACAGCCAAAAATACCCACAACAGATATTTCAGGCCTACTGTTCTGGGAATAGAAAAACAAATTAGATATGGTCTTTGCCCTCAAGGCATTCACAGCCCACTGTCCTGTCCAGATCGGATGGGTCCCATTGCTGGTCAGCACTTAGGAAGAGAACTGTTTAATAACCCCGTCCACCACCACCTTTGTCCTCAAATCCTCCTGGGGATAGTAGGATTTGAGGAGATGGGCTCGTGTGACAGAAGGTGGCTCTTTCCCCCCATACACCTCCCATGATACCGGAGCTACCTATGGACTGGGATTCTGACTTGAGTGTCCTTGCCCTGACAGCACCCAGCCTAGAATGGGGGCTTCTTTTGCAGGCACTTGATAAACACTTGAGTGAAGAGTTGAAGCATCAAGTTCATAAAGGAATCTCTTTCAAGGTCATGATCCCTGTGGGGTCCCTGTGGTCACTGCTTGGCTGGCTCTTGCCTGAACACACCCTTTGTCTGTTCTCTTTCATAAATGACCAATTTGAGTTAGTTTTTAAGTTGCCATAAATAACCCAGTGGACTGGAGATCTAAAGGAAAAAAAATGTCTTACAGGCCTGTTTTATTTTTTGAGGGGTGTTATGAGGTCACCAGGACTTCTGTCATTCCAAACACAAAAAAAGGTCATTTCCTGTTCTGTTCTTTAAAATATGTCAGATGGAGCCAAGAGGTGCTGAAATAGCAAAAGGAATGCCAGGGGAACTGGAAGTAAAGCTCAGCAGGCTGCAGACTTGCAGAAGTCACCCTGTGGAATCATACAGTGGGCTTTTTGTCTGCTTTTCAGTTAGGCAACTCAATATTTTTTTTTCTTCATTTTTTAGATTTATTATTTAAAAAAATGTTTTTTAAAAATCAAGGGGCCTTATTAAATAACTGTGCCTTAAAGACTTCATTTGTAGGCAGGGGTAGCTGTGTGCTAGACTTAGGCAGTGAGATCTGAATCTTGGTTTTGTCCCTTTCTAGCCGGGTGGCCTTTGGAAAATGAAGTTCAGTTACTCTGAACTTTAGCTTTCTCACCTGTAAAATAACCCACTGAATTATTCAGAAGACTTAAAAATAGCGCCTAAGAACCGGGACTCAGAAAGTGAACCTTATAATAGTGGGGATGCGTATAGGTAGACACAGCGATGCTTCCTTATCAAAGATGGTCTCTATGACCTGAACCACCCTGCAGGCTCCTTATCACCCATATATTCCTATGTGTTAAGATGTGATTATCTTCTCCTAAATATCAACTCTAATACTAGAAGCTTGGTGTAGCTTCCTCTAGGCAGCAAATGAGCACACAATGGCATGTTAGTTCTACTCGGCACATTTTTAAAAAGAGAGGCCTTGGGAAGGAAAGAGAGAGAAATGGAAATAGTGCACACAATTCTGACAGCCAGTCAGCTTAATTTAAGGCTTGCACGAGTACAGATGGGGGACATGAACCAGGGGTCCCCCAATCTCTCTATGCTGAGCATCTTGTGCCGGATATGATCTCAGCGTCAAAATAGCTGTTTTTTTCATGCTGCTGCTGCTAAGTCACTGCAGTCATGTCCGACTCTGTGTGACCCCAAAGATGGCAGCCCACCAGGCTCCCCTGTCCCTGGGATTCTCCAGGCAAGAACCCTGGAGTGGGTTGCCATTTCCTTCTCCAAGCAGGAAAGTGAAAAGTGAAAGGGAAGTCACTCAGTTGTGTCCGAGTCTTAGCGACCCCATGGAGTGCAGCCCACCAGGCTCCTCAGTCCCCAGGATTTTCCAGGCAAGAGTACTGGAGTGGTTTGCCATTGCCTTCTCTTCAAGATAATTATTTCTTCAGGTCCCCAGAAGAAGAAATCATAATCTCCTCTTGGGTTGGAGGATAACTCATCCATGTTGGATTCACTGAGTGAACTTATTTCTTTGAGTGTTCCAGGGTTGTATAAACAGACTGTGTATTCTGTATTTTATGGGTGATTTAAGGTAGGACTTTTTTGTCTATTTCTTTACTGCACATGAACATCCTTATGAAATAAGAATTTATTTTAATTGACTTCAGATTTATTAATTCAAATTTATTTTTTCATTTTATCTATACCTATTTCAATATGTACTCTTAAAAGATAAAGCTTAATAGGCTGTTATCATATTTAAATAATGAACAAATTCCTTTGTATCATCAGATATGGAGTCAATATTTAAATTTCTCCAACTGTTGTATGTATGTGGATGTGTGTGTACTCACACAGATGTATGTATCAGTATGTTTGTATGTGTGTATATGTACATATATGTAATTTTTAAAACTGTGTTTATTCAAATCAAGATCCAATAAATTTACGACATTGCAATAGGTTAATATGACTTTTTAAATTCCTAAAATGCTTTTAATCAAAAGTTTCCCAGGAGAGAGGAATTTTTGGACCCCAGCATTGATTTTGCAACTAACTGTTGGGTGAGGTGTGGCTCCGTGTCTGTGGGACAAGGGCCCACAGACAACATCACTGCTGAGCTGCCTATTTACTTGTACTGTTCAACTGTCCCTTTCAGAGACACCCACTTCCTGATCTTTTATTCATACTTAAAAGATCTTCTTGATCTTTTATTCATACTTAAAAGAGAATCTTCTTCTCTAAATATTTGAATACTGATCCAAAGGATAAGTTTAGCTGCCAAAATCGCAGCTTCCAGATCTTCACCGAAAAAGCTTTGTATATTTGCTTTTCCTGGTCATGCAGGTAGAACACTGAGTTTTTGATGAAATGAAATTTTGCAGCTTAACTAGAAATAATCTGGATCTCACCTTGGAATTGGGAAGAAGCATGTTATGACGTAAAGAAGCCAGCCTGACCTCCCAAACGATGGTGTATCTTTGTGCTTTTGACACTTGTTGACCTCGGGAGGAGGTATAGACGGTGAGGTACTTTCTGCGTTAAAAATAAGAACAAGATGTTTTGAAATAGGGCTCCTGTGCAAATAGCTGAGGTTTATGCAGTTGCCACAGGTGGAACTTAAGTTCCTAAGATCATGGCAAGTGGCCTGTGGGGTGAGCTGGGTGAGCCTGAAGTAGCTGAGTCAGGAGGGCAATCATGTTTCCGCCTGTAGGCAGGACCTCTCAGCCTCATGTGGTTGGGGGCCCATTGTACACTCTATGCTGACCTTTGCTTTGGATTAAATGCTGTAGCGTTCCATGCTCATTCACGTCTTTATGCCCTTCTGTTTTGCGAAATGCCTCTAAGAGTCCTATCTATTGGCCATTTCATATAACTTTCCCACCCCCACTCTTCTCTGCTTCTCTCAAGTAAGGTGCACCCCACTCTTCGTACCTGGTGTGCTTACCCTTACTCGATTCTCTGTTTCATGCACGTCCCATGTTGTGTGGCCAGTTTCTTTTTCTGCCAGGCCATCTGCACTGTTGCGCTCTGAGTGCCCTAGGCTTATTGCCTGGTACACAGGATGTGCTCAGCTTTTGTGGGGTTTTAAGTTGGGAGGGGCGTTGTCTGCCTGTAGCACTCTGCTTGGGGTGTGTTGGGGGCATGTGAGAAGGAGGAGTTGTGTTTTTGGGGAAATTGGTTTGCAGAGATATGAGACAAAAAAAGTTAAATAATTGTACAGAATGGAAGGCAGAGAATATCAGAGTGGCCAGATAGGACTGCCCAAATTCCTTCCTGTGTGAATTATCCTACTTATTCCTGGCCTGTGCAGTCCTTTACAGTTTATCCAGCACCTTCACGTGTGCTTTCTCATGCCATGAGCAGGAGATTGTTGCCCTTTGTTTTGTGATTACAAACTGTGGCTCAGAGGAGTGAGATGATATGCTGAGGGCCACCCAGTTAGTAAAGGTAGAACCAGAACTGGGGCCCAGTCTTCTGATTCTAAATCAGGTTTCCTTTCTACTCCTGGTCTCTGGTAACCTGGAGCCTAGAAATGAGAAGGGACGCACCTGGTACTGCAGTTGTGATGCAAGACTTCAGACAGTGAGATGCCAAGTGCTCTATGTGATCAATGAATGGGGAGGGAGTAGTAGAGAAAGAACATTGAGCGGTTACCATGTTCAGTGAAAATCAAGTCACAGATGTGGGCCACATAGGTAATTTTAACTTTTATAATAATCACAACAAAAAATACACAGATGAAATTAATTTTAATAGTGTATTATATGTAACCCAGTATATACCCAAAACATGTACTTTATCATGTTATCTATATAAAAATTATTAATCCAACATCTTGCATTCTTTTTTTCCCCATGTGAGGTCTTCAGACTCTGCTTTGTATTTTATATTTATCACTCATCTCCACTGGGATTAACCATACTTCCAGAGCTCAGTAGACACATGTGGCTAGTGACTACTGTGTTGGATAGGTCAGTATTTTTACATATTTCAAGCATTTCAGGAATCACATGAAGAATTTATTGTAGTCCTGCATAAGAGCTGAGGAAATGAAAACAGGAGAGATTAGGGAGCTTTCCTGGAATAACAAAGCTGGATGGAGAGTGATAAAGCTGACCCAGGTCTGTCCCTTGGCTTTCAGCTCTGGCTTGTGGCCTGCCAGTCCTCAGGCAAGGAGGAAAGGCGGGGTTCTTGACTCCTGGTCTAGAAGGATGGTGGAATTGAATAGGTGGAAGTGAGCAGTGTTTTCCATGTCATGATGTTATCCCCAAGTATCTGAGCTGCTGCTGGTGTGGATGATGTTGAGTGTTGGGGGACAGGGCCCCAGGTACAGAGACGGAAGTAGCCCATTTCCAAACCATTGTTAAATAAGCTTCTTTGGAGGAGGCTGAGAGAGCCCAGGGAAGTGAAGGGAACCATTGTCTTCAAGCACAGTTGCTGGAGTTAAGGGAGTCCTTTCAGTAGGTGGAGTGTCTCTGTCCTGGGACAAGGACACTTATGTTTCAAAAGTTATGTGAAGAGTCTGTTATAACACACAGAGAGCTCAGCTAGCCAGGGCTGAGTCATCAGGTGCTAAGTGAATGTATTTGCCCTGCTCTGTGCTAAGGCAGGTGTTTCTGTGAAATCTCAGTTTTATCTTTTTTTCAGGAAGACTGTGATAGCCCAATGTGGGAGAAACGGAATTGGGAGGGTCACGTGCCTCTCCTATGGGCAACCAAGTTGGTTCTAAGCTTTTCTTGTTTTATTCACAAAGATTACAACAGTAGTGAAGATACACTTTGAAAGAAGCCCTGGCATCCTGACATTACTATTTGTTTTGCACTATTCCCTTGCAGTCATTGTCCTTTGGTGGAAAAATAAGTTTTTAATATAATTTTAATGTTGATAAAGTTTATTTCTCCTGTTATCATAAACATTTTCCCTATCATTATAATGCATGTAGTATGTTGATGGCTTCAAAGGGTATCGCTCAATTCTACATCACAGTTTGCTTGTTCCTTTGTTAGATACTTGGGTCATTTCAAAATTTCTTGACATTGCATTTGATGCTATTGCCTACAGCCTCATGCTTATTTTCTTTTATATTTTTTATAATTAATTATAAAATTATAAATTTATAGTTGTCATTATATCTTAATTATAAATATAATTATAAATTTAAAACTATTTGTAAGAAATTACTCGGCCTTTGAATTCCAAGCCAGAGGTTGTTCTGGCACAACACATCTGTTTTCTTGAAGTGTTGCTTCTGTCCCCATTCTGTCTCTATTTTATTGAAATGTAGTTGACATATAGCACTGGGTAAGTTTTGATATGTACATCATAAGCTTTGTTTTCTCAGCAGTGGGTGACATGTGAGCTCACCAGTTTTGCCACAAAACAACCAAGACTGGATACAACAATTTACCCAAAGTTTTGCTAAATTTCACAAAGGTCAAAATGTGTCAAGTGTTTGTGTGTCCTTCCCCACATGCCTCTTAGAACACCACTGATGTAACTGACCAGAGGAACAGGTGACCACTGTGTTTCCAGGGTGCTTCGCTGGGGAAGCTTTTTGTTTGTTTGCAGGCAGATGGTGAGGGCTAAGCCGAAATCCCCGCAGCCTTTAAGTCCGACGCTTCCCCAGAGCTCGGCCTCAGCCTCTCCCAGGAGCACAGATGCATGGAGTACAGCGCCTGCAGTAGAGGGATGACCTTCCAGTTTCCTTCCACATCCCAACTGCACTTGGATCTCTCACAGGCTTTGGAGCAGCAAGATGTGTGCAGCTGGGAATGTTATTTAATCCCTCTTTTATCTAAAGGGGACGACAGCGGTAGTTCCTGTAAGTTTTCTGGGAGGATCAAGTACCAAGAACATAATTAGTACTCAATAAAATGTTGTAAATGTGGGTTTGAGTCTTAGTTTCAATATGTTCTAGATGCCTTCTTCAGGCAGATTACTTAACCTTTCTGGTCTTATGCTTTCTCATCTGTAAAATGGGATCATAGCATCAGCCTCACAAAGACATGAAGGGATTTTAACGAATAACGTATAGAGAACATTTAGCTGAGTCCTGCACATAAACGCTCTCCGTAAGTATAATGAAAAGAAAAACTGCTTTTTAGTTTTATTTTCTGCCCTTAAATTGATCTGATTCCCTGGTGGCTCAGACGATAAAGCGTCTGACCGCAATGCGGGAGACCTGGGTTCGATCCCTAGGTTGGGAAGATCCCCTGGAGAAGGAAATGGCGACCTATTCAGGTACACGTGCCTAGAAAATTCCATGGACGGAGGAGCCTGGTGGGCTACAGTCCATGGGGTCGCAAAGAGTCAGACACGACTGAGCAACTTCACTTTCTTTCTTTCACTGTACTGATCTAAGCAGCAGTTCTATTGTAATTAGCTCAGATTTTGACATGTATGTCCTCACTGTGTGTTTTTCCTGTCCACATTTGCATTCTGAAGCAAATGGGAGGCAAATCGACATTGTCCTGTCCCTGAAGCTTTTAACAGGTTTTAATGAAATCTTGTTTTTAAGGTTAGAGAGAGCATAATTTCACAGAGAAAGGATGATACTTCAGATACGTATTAATTTTGTGGCTTTACCCTATGGTTGGCATCAAAGGAAACTGTCCAGTTTATGGAAGGTATCCAGTGTTTCTTTATGCTCAGCAACACAAATCAAGTCTGTCTAAATGATAAGGTAAAAACCCGGTCTTAGGGAATGCAAAAAATGGCCAATGAAGTGCTTGAACATAGCTCATCTCACACCCCCTCCTCTCATCTGTTCTTTTTTTTTTTTTTTTTTTAATTTTTATTTTTTAGTTTGTTTTGCTTTACAATACTGTATTCGTTTTGTTACACATTGACATGAATTAGCCATGAGTGTACATGAACTCCCAATCCCGACCCCCACCTCCACCCTCCCGCCCCACACCCTCTCTCTGGATTATCCCCGTGCATCAGTCCCAAGCATCCTGCATCCTGCATCAAACCTGGATTGGCGATTCATTTCGCTTATGATATCACACATGTTACATTGCCACTCTGCCAACCCATCCCACCCTCTCCCTCTCCCACAGAGTCCAAAAGGCCATTCTATACAACTGTGTCTCTTTTGCTGTCTTGCGTACAGGTTTATCATTACCATCATTCTAAATTCCATATATATGTGTAAGTATACTGTATTGGTGTTTTTCTTTCTGGCTTACTTCACTCTGTATAATCGGCTCCAGCGTCATCCACCTCATTAGAACTGATTCAAATGTATTCTTTTTAATAGCTGAGTACACACCGAGGAAACCAGAATTGAAAGAGACACGTGTACCCCAATGTTCATTGCGGCACTGTTTATAATAGCCAGGACATGGAAGCAACCTAGATGTCCATCAGCAGATGAATGGATAAGAAAGTTGTGGTACATATACACAATGGAGTATTACTCTCATCTGTTCTGACTCCTCTTCCTCTTCATGTTTCAGTTCAGTTCAGTCAGTTCAGTCGCTCAATCATGTCCGACTCTTTGCGACCCCATGGACTGCAGCACGCCAGGCTTCTCTGTCCGTCACCAGCTCCTGGAGCTTGCTCAAGCTCATGTCCATCATCTCATCCTCTGTCGTTCCCTTCTCTGCCTGCCTTCAATCTTTCCCAGCATCAGAGTCGGCTCTTCACATTAGGTGGCCAAAGTATTGGAGATTCAATGTCAGTCCTTTCAGTGACTATTCAGGACTGATTTCCTTTATGATTGACTGGTTTGATCTCCTTGCAGTCCATCTGCAGTGATTTTGGAGCCCAAGAAAATAACTTTTCTCACTGTTTTCGTTATTTTCCCAGCTATTTGCCATGAAGTGATGAAACCAGATGCCATGACCTTAGTTTTTTGAACGTTGAGTTTTAAGCTAGCTTTTTCATTCTCTTCTTTCACTTTTATCAGAAAGCTCTTTAGTTCATGTTTGAGTTACTCAAATGTGAAGTTGATCCCCAGGCTCCGCAAACCGTACACACTGTGCGGCTGACTTCTCCACATGGCGCATGCTCTGTGGCTGTTTTCTTACTTATCTCTCTCTCTCCCTCTGGATCAGAGTCCTCCACAGTCACCCTCATGTTCTCATTGCCTAGCTCTAGTCCTGAGCAGCATAGCACTCCATCAGTATATATTGGCTGAATGGAGAAACTTGCAAAAATCTGCATGTGAAGTTAGAAGGTGTGTGTAGAGTTGTGACAGGTGCATCTGCAAAGTGAAGCAAGTGGGCTGAGGAAAAGGAAAACAATAATATTTATGTTTGGAAAATGCAAAGACTTTCCTTTGCCTATACTTCCCTGTGCCCTGTGAGGCATCGGTATTCCCTCATCCCAGATGTTTCTTGCCCCTAAGCCGTGTTTCTCTATCAACATCTTGCCAGCTCTCATCTGTTCCATTCACCCTTGCTGAGGGTTTGGGGTGAGGATGGTCCTGTGGTGTGTTCATGTCCAATTTGTAGCCTTCTGATTTTGGGGGTAAAACCTGGACTAGGCATATCAGCAGAAAGGAGGAGTGTTTTCTTCTTTAATCCTCATGCCCTATAGGTTTGAGAAGGGCCAGGGTCTCTCTGGCTTTCCTTGGATGGTAATCACTGGTGGCATGGGGTGCTAGGCAGGTAGAGGAATAATCTTGGTATGAAATGAGTCTTTGCTATTCAAATGTTGGCTTCGGGGCCTTTTGCCTTATCACTGCTCATCTGGGAAGTTGAATCTAACTCAGTAATAGAATTCTTTACTGAGCACCTCCTGTATGTTGGACAATATACTGAGAGCTTCATAAATGCTGGCTCAGGTACTTAAATCTGTAGGACGATTGTGAGACATGTCCTGAGAAACCTGGCCAGACCCTGAAGCCGGGGGCATAGTAACAACTTGATGATAGAAGGAGAATTTGTCAGGGAGCTAAGAAATCTGAGTTCCGCTTTGGCTCTGTCATAAAGGGATCCTGTAGCTCTCTCTGTGGCAGTCGACCTCAGTTTTTCCATCTATGAAAATGGGATGAGGCGAGTTTGATCAGATGCTTTTAAAATTTCTTCTGTTTCATGCCATATTGTGTTGAATACAGTCCAGCCTGCTCTCTTCTTTGCCTGAGTGACTTTTTGGATTGTAGGTTGGAACTATGTATTCTGAGTAGACTGAGTGAATCTGTCTCCTGGTGATACTCTGACCTCCTGGTGACAAAAAACTTGTTTTCTTGAATGTTTCCTAACCGTGGGCCTACCACATTGGCGAGATATGAGGCAACATTGTGTTAGGTCCTGAAACATTTTGGCTCTATGTGTTTATTCTGGGACAGTTGCTTCCAAGCCTGCATGTAGTGTTTCTCACACTAAGAACTGAAATTAATCATTAGGACTGCTTTTAAATAACTTGGCCTTTAAATGTGTGGAAGTTCTTATTATTTTCTCTTTTATTATTAGTGCCTTTTGTGTCTGGTCTAAGAATCTTCTCCTACCCCAAGATCGTGAAGATAGTCTAATATGTTTTCTCCTAGAAAGTCTGTAGCTTGATTTTTCACATATAGGTCTAGGATCTGCTTCACATTAATTATTTAGATAGAGTGTGAAGAACAATTCAAGATTCATTTTTTCCAGATACTCCAGAGCAATTTATTAAGAAGACCTTTCTTTCTCCACTGAATTTCACTGATACCACTGTAAAAAAAAGGAGAATGTTACTGTTAAAAAAAAAAACCTAAGTTATTGTTACTTTTGGATTCTGTTCTTTTTCATTGATCTATTTGTCTGTCCTTACTTAATCACTGTCTTGATTACTGAGGTTTTGTAACAAGTCTGGTAATTTACCTTTTTAAAAAACTTTTTATTTTGTATTGGGGTGAAGCCTATTAACAGTGTTGTGATAGTTTCAGGTGAACAGTGAAGGGACTCAGCCACATATAGTAATTTATGGTTTTTTTTAATTCTGTTTTTTAAGTCCTCTGTATTTTTTTAAAACAAATTTTTAGTTATCTTGTTAATTTCTACAAATTGCCTGTTGGGATTTTGATTGAGAATGCACTGAAGTTATAGATCAATGCAATAGTCAAGAGTCTTCAGAGAAACAGAACTAATGAATGTATGCATGTTTATCTTATCAATACTCTTACAGACTTAACTGGAGTAATGTTTGACCAAATATCTGGGCACCTGCGGTCCAACGGACGCATTAAATTTATCATCACAGTCTATTTGGGGGGAAAATGAACATTTAAACAAAACTGAACCTTTCAATTCATAAACATGATATATGTTCCCATTTCTTTAAGTCTTCCTTAACTTCTCTCAGTAAGAACAATTTTATAGTTTTTCAGTAAGAAGCCCTGGCTATCTTTAATTTACTTCTTGGCATTTGATGTTTGTTATTATAAATTGTGTATAAGATATATTTTCCAATTATTTGTGTAACACTATGCATTCTTATTATTCATGTGAATACACAAATAATAAGAATGCATAGTGTTTTGCAAGAAATGTAATTCCCAGTTTGTCAGACAGCAGTGATGTTTAGGAACTACTGTTCTGGAGGTAACCGTGAATCATCACTAAAACATCCTTTTCATCTGTGTGCTACTTTACCATTGCTAAAACATTTCCTTCCTTTGGACCTGATAAGGGCTCTCAGAGACAGGGGAGCTATTATTATTCCTGATATCATATAAGGAAATTGGGCCTCAGGGATATTATCTGAGAGTCCTGTGACTGGCAAGTGACCATGGCAGCCCAGGCTGTCAGAACTCAGGGCTTTCCTGAGAGAGAGGGTCTGCTCCCGATACCACAGTCTATGTTTATCAACGTGGACTTTTATTGAGAACGCAGGGCAAAGGCGTATGGCTTTATGGTGAGTCTGCGGCCTCTGGCCTCTGCGGACAGCATAGTAGGCAGGGAAGAATGCAGCCGAGGGGGAAAGGTGGACCGAGATAACTGTAAGTTGCCGGAGCGCAGAGGAGGATAGGCTCGCCATCAGCCCATTAAGCGCGTTGTCTTTTGTGAAAGACCCCGGGGCCCCACCGCAGCTAGGATGTGAGCACTGTACACAGGGCATACTTTGCACAATCACGTGCCGCATCCCAGAGGGAAAACAGCAAGCACAGAAGCTTAATTACCCAAGAATCATGTAAAGTCGAGGAACCTAATTTACTGAGTGTTTTGTTTCTTTTTCTTTCGAGAACTTTAGTTGAAGTTGATTCACATCTAAAAGACTTGACTTAAATCTAAGAGACTCTCTTCCTTTAAGTTTCCTTTTCCAGCCTTTTCAGTTTCTGTCCTTTCTCTCTTCTCCTCCTCTTCCCTCTGTTACTAAGTACTGAGTGCCAGGTCCTGCGAATGTAGAGATAAATGAGAGGGCTTCTCCGCTGGGGAACTTAAAGTCTTACAAACTTTTTGGACTGTCACCAACAATAAGGAATGTAGTTTATGGAATTATAGTTGCGTTTTTAAAAAGTTTTTATTTTTTAGAAATACATACTGAAATATTTACAAATGAATGTCATGCTATTTGGGATTTGTTTAAAAATTAGCTAGTGGGTACAGGAGTAGGTAGAAATATAAACAAAATAAGATTGGGCATCGTTAATAATTATTGAATCTGAGTCATGGGTCCATGAGAGTTGATTATTTGTCACCCATCTATAGCCACCTTGCCACCTCTGATCTATTTCAGATAAAAGTTTCATGAAGCACGGTTATTATATGCAGTGAATTTTGATACTTTCAAATCTAGTTTGCTCTATTTTATAAGCCAAGTGATGTTTTAAATTGTTTTTGACTCATTAATGTAAAATAATATGTATTTTGAAAAACACTGATATAGTGTGAGAGAGAAGGACCTGTAAAATAAGTGATTACCAGCCATGCCAAAGTGCTGCTAGAGTGTGAGCTGAGGGACACAAAGGAGAGAGAGGCACTGAGCAAACAGTCCTGGGGAGTCTGGGAGGCCCTCACAGATGTCTTTGAGCAGTTTGGATGGAAGAAGAAACATTTACATGTTGACAAGATGATAAGGAGGGATATTTGAGCTCAAGGATGAGGGCCCTTGGTGCAACTGGAAATCAGTGAGGTGGACTAGGTGAGCCTTAGTTAGGTCAGTGCAGCTAGAATCTCAGAGATGAGATTATAGTAGCAGCAAAAATCACAAAAGGTCTACAAGAAATTGGGAATTTTTTCTCTGTGTTTCAGGAACGCATTTTGATGGTAAACCTAGAAATGACCCTATAACATTTGCTTTTTCTCAAGATTGCTATCAGCTACAAGGAGGTAGACTAGCTTATTCTATGCAGCGATGGTTTACAGTGGAAAACACAGACCCAGAGGAGACCTGATCTTGGAACCCAGATCTCCCAACCCATGTCATGTATCTCACCTCCCACCCTGCCACATGCTTCTCTGAAGATCCACATAGATACACAAATTGAGCTCCTACACTTTTTACTAAAGTGAAAATCCTAGTCATTTCAGGACATAGTAAGAGCTGGGAATAGAGTAAGCCCTGTCCTTTCTTCTTCCCACTGCAGGGTTCTCTCATCTGCAGAGTGAAGTTATGGTAACTGAGAAATTGATAATCATCACTTACACTTACGACATGGTATTTCTTTAGGTGCTTTACAACTATTACCTCACTTAATGTTCACAACGATTCTATGTGGTAATTATTTTTTCCATTTCACAGATGAGAAAACTGATGTATATACATAAAAGTAAGTGATGTGCCTAAGGTCCCATATCTAGCAGTTAGCAGAGCTTGAATTTAAGTGAAGTCCAATCTCTTAACCACTGTGACGCTTCTTAGTTAGGTTTGATTTCATTGAATCCAGATGTTTGAACAAAGAATAGTCAGTGAAAAGATTTAGCTTTCAGCTTGATTCTCAATATTGCTGAATCTGAATCTTCCCTAATTCAGAGGAAGGAGAATGTTTTTCCAGCGAAGAGAAGAAGGATGACCTTGCATAGAAGTGATATTTTAACGGAGCTTTGAGAGATGGGTGAAATTTTGAGTAGTAAAAAATGGCTGAGAACAAAGGGCAGAGTGCCAGCCAAGATGAAATAATCCAGCTACAACTTCTCCTCACCACTATTTATAACAAAAAATTGGGTAGACTGCAGAAAACCAACTACATGAAAACTTGGCAAAGGCAGATAGGAACTGTAGTTAAAACTTGAATAATGACCCTTGCCATGTGGAATTGTGTAGTTGTTTGGAAGGCCAGAACTCTGAGATAACCCCATCTTTCCAGCCAGAGGGACCAGGAAAATGAACCAATGAAAGCCAGAGACTCCAAGGAAATTCCTGAGAAGAAAGAGCTGAAAGGGGGACCCACTCTGTGTATGGTTTGGCACAAGTCCTGGGCATTCTACAAGGTGTGCTACAAGATGTGGGATGGATCCTGTGAACATAGCAAAAGTTTTGAGAACTTAAACTGTCGTATTAACCACTATCTGAGTCCCAGATAAACCCTTGAGTTGCCTATGTGACAGGCACACCCAGTTGGCACAGGAAAGGCTTTGAAAATTGAATTGACGTTAAAGATACTGGTCATAAAAGATGAGGGAGAATTTTCTATTTGAACAAAAGTGGGCTAAATGCCTGCTAAAACAAATAAAAAGAAGTATCAACATTTTTTTCAGAAGAATTTAACAGAGTTTAGAGTGACATGACCTAACATTCAAAAGTCCAGGATACAATCCAAATTTACTCCCTATGAAAAGGACCAGGGAAAGCTGAACTCAAAGGGAAAGATTTTCAACAGGTGCTAACTCTATGATAGCTCAGATGGTAGAATTCTCAAAGATTTAAAGTAGCTGTTAAAATCATACTCCACTCTTGAAAGACATGAGAAGAGAGAGGTTTTCAGCAGAAAAACGGAAACTATACAAAATAACCAGATGGAAATTTTAGAACTGTTGAAGAGACAACATCTGAGGGAATGACTCCACTAGATGGGCTCAGCGACAAAATAGAGATGACAGAGAAAGGAGTCGGTGATCTTGAATATAGAGCAATAGCAATTACACAACACTTAAAATATATTTGTAAATATATTTTTTATTGGAAAAAAATGGATAGAGTCTTACTGTGTGTATGTGCTCAGTTGCTCAGTCATGTCCAACTCTTTGCAATCCCATGGACTCATCAGGTTCCTCTGTCCATGAGATTCTCCAGGCAAAATACTGGAGTGGGTTGGCATTTCCTCCTCCAGCAGATATTCCTGACCCAGGGATTGAACCTGTGTCTCCTTCATAGGCAACTGGACTCTTTACCACTGAGCCACCAGGAATTATCTAGCCACAAATGTCAGTGGTGCCAAGTTTGAGAAACTCTGCTCCAGACTAATCTAAGTTTTCTCCCTAGCGATATTTCCAGCATGTTCTTTGTGTTCTAATTCTGGACATATACTTCTCTTGCATCTGGTTGTGTATTGTTCTCTTTTTTGTTTCCATTGTTGAGTGAATGTGAATTTTGATACCAGCTTTTTCGTTTATTCAGTTGTGTAATTTTGGTCAGGTCACTAAACTGTGCTATGCTTCAATATCTGTATCTGTAAAGAGATCAAAGTCAATACACATAGATAATGCACTGCCTGACATTTTCTCAGCATTTGCCATGGGCCAAGGACTGTGCTAAATGCTTTAGGTTTGTTATGTTTCACTTCTTCGAAACAGCTCTGTACGGTTAGTGTAGGGGCTTCCCTGGTGGCTCAGCGGTACGGACTCTGCCTGCCACGCAGGAGACACAGGTTTGATTCCTGGGTAGGGAAGATCCCCTGGAGAAGGAAATGGCAACACACCACAAGTATTCTTGCCTGGGAAATCCTATGGATAGAGGAGCCTGGCAGGCTACAGTTCATGGGATCGCAAAGAGTCGGATGTAACTGAGCACACAGCACACACGGAATCACAGTGAATCCCAAATAGAGTAAACCCAAGTGACAACTACTCAGTCACATCATATTAAACTCCTGAAAACACAATAAAAAAAATATATTGAGAGCAGTCAGAGAAAGATGATACATTATATGAAAGGGAAACCTATTCAAGTACTGCAGACTTCTCATTTAAATCCATGTAGATCAAAGACAGTGGAACAACGTCTTTGAAGCAGTAGAAAAGCAAAGCTGTCAACCCAGAATTTTATGTGTAGAAAAAAAATCCTTCATGATTGAAGACAAAATATTCTCAGATGTAGGAGTCTAGGAAACTCATTTTAAATCACATTGGAGGGAAACTTTGAATGTGAGCAATAAAAGAAGAGCAGGAGAAAAATATCCAACATAGTAGATTCTCCAGCAGTGAAAATACACTCAAAAATACGAAATAAAAAATTGAGCAAAAATAATCTGCTCCCATGACACAAGGGTAATTATAGATTACTGGCAATATTTTGAATTTATTTCCTGCAAGTCATTTTCCTTTGTGAATAATTTTTCCCTTTCCTTTTCTTTTTCTCCTACTTTTTCTCTCTTTCAACTAAGATTTTATAGTTTTATAATATTCTTTATCAGTTTGCATTATATTATGAATCCATTACTATTTTGTTGAGAGACCTAATCTAAATTTTTTGGTTTGATAATGGTGATTTGGTTATATTTATAAAAAGTGCTTTTTAGAGATCCATAGTGACATAATGGATGCAATGATGCAATGTCTGAGATTTTCTTAAAATAGTCAAGATGGAGGATTGGGTTCTTATGTCAAAGGAATGAAACTTGCCTTAAATCAGTAATTGTTGATGCTGGGTAAGGAGTATATGGTGGCTCATTACATTACTTTCTCAGCCGTGTCTGACTCTTTGCGACCCTGTGAATTGTAGACCGCCAGCCTCCTCTGCCCATAGGGTTTTCCAGGCAAGAATACTGAAGTAGATAGCCATTCCCTCCTCCAGGGGATCTTCCCAACCCAGGGGTGAACCCCAGGTCTTTTGCATTGTTGGATTCTTTACTATCTGAGCCACAAGGGAAGCCCATACAACTTTCTATAGTTTTATAAATGTGTTTTGTAAGTTAGAAAGCTTTAAGAAGTCTTCATAAGTGTGATTTTAATTGTTTAATCATACCCTGTCCTGCAGACATTCCATAAAATTAGATTCTCCTATTATTGTTGTGAATTGAAGCTGTTTCAGGTTATGTGTCGGAGAAGGCAGTGGCACCCCACTCCAGTGTTCTTGCCTGGAGAATCCCAGGGACAGAGGAGCCTGGTGGGCTGCCATCTATGGGTCGCACAGAGTTGGACGTGACTGATGTGACTTAGCAGCAGCAGCAGCAGCAGCAGGTTATGTGTGGGCTGAGATTGAATCAGACAGCTTTTCTGATTATTTCCTTTTTGGAGATGTAATTACTGAGTTAAAAGAGAAAGGGCATTTTTAATGCTTTGATACATTTTGCCAAACTGACCTTCAGAAGAGATGTTCCATGTTATGTTTGTTCAAGAGACACATGAGAGTGCTCTTTTCAGCTCTATATTATATATATTTTTAACTGCTAGTGATTTTTTTTTTTTTTTACAATGACTGGACTTTATTTGGACCTTAATTCAAACAAACTCTAAAAAAAATCAGCTTTGTAAACAAACACGTATTTGAACTTCTGGCTAGATATTTGATGGTATTAAAATTTTATCATTTATTTATGTTTGTGTTTATTTGTTTACTGGGTTTGGGGGTTATTTTTTGTGTTTCTGTGGTCACTTTTTAAAAAAATTAATTTTTATTGCAGGATAATTGTTTTTAAACTGCTATTAATTTGATAGGGAGAAGGTGGCATCTTGTTATTTTAATGTATATTTCTTTGAATTTTCAATAACACTGAACCCTCAGCCTGCCACTGGATTGGTCCCCATCCTCGTAGGGAGAAAGCAAGGGAGACAAGTAGAACGAAAAAGATTTACAGCCCCTTCTCATTCCTCCCTTTTGGGGATAAGAAGCAAATGCAGACACAGAGCCCTGGGTTCAATCCTTTCTGCAACTTCTCACTACTGACTTTGAACAGCCTTCGGCTCTCGGAGCCTCAGATTTTTCCACTGAAGAAATAGAGCAGTCTCACTGGCCTCTGCAAGGGTGAGGTGATAGAGATTTATAGGGAAATAACCTGGTGTGCAGAGGTCAGTCTGAAGATGGTAAATAAGTCTTTATAGGGCTTAAGTTCAGGATATAAAAGCACTACCTGGTGTGCAGAGGCCGCAGGAACCCAGAGCCAGCTCTCCTGCCTGGGACGGCCCTGCGGGGACTGCTGCTGGTGTTGGTGTTTGGGTCAGCACGTCTTTACCTTTCATTTTTTACAACCTCCCCACACGGCAGTCTTCCAGTGACTGCTCAGCGACAGAGGCAGCTATCCGAGCCAGGAAATTAATCCTGGGGAGTCAATGCCAACATCTAATGTATTTATCTGATTCTGTGGGAGTGCACCTTTCAAACCTCAGACCCGGATCATGGTGAACTTCAGGTGGGTTTCTTTGGCAGTGTCTCCCCTTCTTCTTTGGAGCAGAATTCAGAGTAGGAATCTGCTCTTTTCAGGGCAGCCCAGCCAAGCTGGGGTCTCAGACTAAATTCACTGTCTCTTCCTGACCGCTCACCTTCCTACTGCTCCCTCTCTGCCCAGGCCCAGAATTTCTAAATTGGGCATATTCTTGCTCCACACCTAGAGGTTAAGAGCGGCTGAGACAGAGTTGGGGCCTGGGACTCTGAATACCCTGTCTCACAGCTCAAGAGACAACCTGACATATTTTTCTATTTACTGCTTTGGAACAGTGGCGGAGGGTGGGGGTTACTCTTTAGGTCTTTTGAATACCAAATGAGAAATGTGTGTGCACGCATGCTAAGTTGCTTCAGTTGTGTCTGACTCTGTGCGACCTTATGGACTGTAGCTTGCCAGGCTTCTCTGTCCATGGATTCTCCAAGCAAGAATCCTGGAGTGGATTGCCATGCTCTCTTTCAGGGTAATCTTCCCAACCTAAAGACTGAACCTGTGTCTCTTATGTCTCCTGCATTAACGGGTGGGCTTTTTTTTTTTTTTTTTTTTTTACCACTGGTGCCACCTGGAAAGCCCTCAAATGAGAAATACTTCTCCTGAAATCAAAGCTGGGTGCCCAGGCCCTGGTGCTATCAGCTTAGCCCAGTTTTGCTCTGGAATCACCTCATTGATTTCCCGTTTTCTTCCCTGGACAGTCTACTTGCAAAAGGCCAAAGAGTGGAGCTGGGAGATGGAGTGAGTTTGGCTTATTTTCTAAGTTGAAGGAAAATTCAGAGGCAAAGTCAACAGGCTTCTTGTGAGAATTTGGGTCTACTGACTTCTCCTGTCTTGGGCAGCGAACCAGCCAACTCCTGCAGGGCTGTTTGGGCAGAGCTTCTCTAGTTGTTTGTCTACAGAAGACTCTCAGGTATGCCAGGCTCTGAGAGAATTGAATGATTTTGTGTTTGCATTTTGATGATCATTTTAAAATGATTCCTATACCAATTATTCACCCCAATTTATAGCCAAACGATCCTTTAGTAGAATAAACTATTGGTGTCTTCAGTGAACGTTTGTCAAATAGCAAGCATTTCTTTTTCTTCTTTCAAATGGAAGGGTGCTTGATGAAGCACAAACTTTGTTTCCTATTGCTTTATAGAGGTGGTGAACTCATGCCATTGTCTTGGAGCCTTAAGGTTCCTTCTCCTCTATTATTTCCCTAGTGTTTCCACCACAACCCTGTGAAGTAAGGATTATTAAGCCCCTTTGATCATAAGGAAACAGAAGGTCAGAGAGAATAAGTGACTTCCAAGGAAACACAGGAATTTGGCCTGAGAACTGGGGGTCCTCACATGTATACCATGATATCAGGCTTTTCCATGAGTTTGGCCCTCCCAGTAACAGCTCCTTGTCTCTAACTGCTTTGAGAGTTCCAGATTCTGTTTCTCATTGCTTTGGATCAGTGTTTGAAATGGTTAACACTGAAAGTGGCCAATATTGATTTTGTTGAGATGGACATCTAGGTCCCATATTTAACCAGGCAAATATTGAGTCATGTACTCCTGGAACATTCATCTCTTCTCAGAAATGAAGACTTCCTCCATCCTCAGTAGATAAGCCTTTTACTCCTGGCAGACTCAGGTTCACAAGGTGCCATTTCTTAAGCACCTGCCATGTTCCAAGGCATGGTAGGATCCTTTCTTCTAACTTTATAGCAACTCTGTGAGGTAGGTGGTTTTGTACATATTTTACAGATAAGGAAGCGGACACCCAGCACGTTCATGTAATTTGCCTACGGTCATACTGATAGCCGATGAAGCTAGGATCCAGATTTTCTGACTCCAAGGCTGGGTTTGCAGGAAATTTAGCTCCACTCTTCTAAATGGGGCCTTGTGTGTGGGCCTTCACCATCTTAGTCCTGATCCTCATCTCATGAGTGTGTGGGGTGGGTAGGAAGTGGGGGTGCACCTAGGTTATCTTGACCTCTGGACCCTGAATCAAACCTGAGTTGGGATTCTGGCTCTGTCTTACTAGCAGAGTGATTGTGGAGAAACCCACAGCCTCATTTGTAAAATAAATTAGACAGTTATAGCATTGTTTTAATCGTTAATCAAGTACTTGGCACAGTGCCTGGCCTGTAACAGTTTCCCAAGAAGCAGTGACTACTATTTGTTTGTTGGTTGCGTACTCTCAGGGAGTGGAGAAGAGGGTTTTGGGGATGGGCAGGTCTGCCCCCCCGCCACCTACTCCCCCACACGGCTGAACTGGCACAGCACCATGTCGGCTCGGTAGCTCCCTTCCCTGCTCTGGAGCTCTTGATCTGCTGTCCACTGTACCTCTGGTGAAAGCCAGACTCTCCTACCTGATGCTGTGCCTCACTGTGAGGCTTGAGGCTCCCTTTCAGCTTCACCTCCCGACGCTCAGCTTTGTCCCCCTGCCTGGGCAGACTTGAGCCTCTCTGTGCCCAGCACCCTGCCCTTGCCCACCTCCAGGCCATTTCCCTCCCATCCCACGGGTCTTTCCCATCTGCCAAGGCTTCTTTGATCCCAGGCTGGATTTGAATCCCTCCTCCTGGGCTAAGATCCTTGAACACTTTCTTTTCAAGAAGAAAACACTCATTGGATAAAGGAAGATGACCCACAGGCCCTGACCCAGAGGTAACTGGGCCACAGGCTCTGGCAACACAGGGTTAACTAGATGGCTCAGGTGCTCACTTTCTAGTGAGAGGAGCAAAGTAAACAGTGCGTTAAATATTTTGTCTTTGACTTATGGCATTTAGGATGATTAGCATCTTGAGGGCAAAAAGAGTGAGTACCAGTTACCTCTGGGCCGCTGTTCTGAGCTCACAGTTATCAGGTCTTGATTGAATTGATTGATCTGAACAGATGTGATCAAAGGTAAGCTCACAGTTCTGGCACCCTCCGGCCAGCACTGGTGGGGGGTGGTTAGAGGGAGAGTGGGAAGCCCAAGAGCACCCCTCTCCCTTCTGTGGCCCTCCCTTCTACCCCTCCATCTTCCTAAGTCACATTCTATGACTGAGTCAGGGAGGGGTTGGCACTTTTTTGATGACTTGCTATTGGCTTCTAGGGAGGGAAGCACGCTGGGCTTAGAGCCAGACATTCCTGAGTCAATCGTATGACCTCCTCCAGCCTTGGTTTCCTCTTGTATAAAATGTTCAAACAGTAGACTCGACATTCATATGAGAGTTCTCTGGAGATCTTTGGAAATGCTCCGCATCATCTTCATCGTTCTTACCAAGTTCTCATTTATTGATAGTAGTCCTAAGGTGAGGTGTTCTGCTCTCATTTGATGGATAAGGACATCAGGCACATGCTACCAGAGCACAGACTTTCCCCCATTTATGCAGTCAGGCTTAAGCGATCTGTGTCCTGAGCATCTTAAGTGATCTGTGTACTCTATTGATTTCATGAATATGGAGCTGTAGGCATTTGTAAATCTATTAAAAGAAATTTATCATTGGGTATAAACTTTCCTTAACACAGACTCAGTTCAGTTCAGTCGCGCAGTCGTGTCTGACTCTTTGCGACCCCATGAATCGCAGTACGCCAGGCCTCCCTGTCCATCACCAACTCCCGGAGTTCACTCAGACTCACGTCCATTGAGTCCATGATGCCATCCAGCCATCTCATCCTCGGTCATCCTCTTCTCCTGCCCCCAATCCCTCCCAGCATCAGGGTCTTTTCCAGTGAGTCAACTCTTCGCATAAGGTGGCCAAAGTACTGGAGCTTCAGTTTTAGCATCATTCCTTCCAAAGAAATCCCAGGGTTGATCTCCCTCAGAATGGAGTGGTTGGATCTCCTTGCAGTCCAAGGGACTCTCAAGAGTCTTCTCCAACACCACAGTTCAAAAGCATCAGTTCTTCTGCGCTCAGCCTTCTTCACAGTCCAACTCTCACATCCATACATGACCACAGGAAAAACCATAGCCTTGACTAGACGGAACTTAGTCGGCAAAGTAATGTCTCTGCTTTTGAATATACTATCTAGGTTGGTCATAACTTTTCTTCCAAGGAGTAAGCGCCTTTTAATTTCATGGCTGCAGTCACCATCTGCAGTGATTTTGGAGCCCAAAAAAACAAAGTCTGACACTGTTTCTACTGTTTCCCCATCTATTTCCCATGAAGTGATGGGGCCAGATGCCATGATCTTCGTTTTCTGAATGTTGAGCTTTAAGCCAACTTTTCCACTCTCCTCTTTCACTTTCAACAAGAGGCTTTTTAGCTCCTCCTCACTTTCTGCCATAAGGGTGGTGTCATCTGCATATCTGAGATTATTGATATTTCTCCCAGCAATCTTGATTCCAGCTTGTGTTTCTTCCAGTCCAGCATTTCTCATGATGTACTCTGCATATAAGTTAAATAAGCAGGGTGACAATATACAGCCTTGACGTACTCCTTTTCCTATTTGGAACCAGTCTGTTGTTCCATGTCCAGTTCTAACTGTTGCTTCCTGACCTGCATACAGATTTCTCAAGAGGCAGGTCAGGTGGTCTGGTATTCCCATCTCTTTCAGAATTTTCCACAGTTTACTGTGATCCACACAGTCAAAGGCTTTGGCATAGTCAATAAAGCAGAAATAGATGTTTTTCTGGAACTCTCTTGCTTTTTCCATGATCCAGCGGATGTTGGCAATTTGATCTCTGGTTCCTCTGCCTTTTCTAAAACCAGCTTGAACATCAGGGAGTTCACGGTTCACATATTGCTGAAGTCTGGCTTGGAGAATTTTGAGCATTACTTTACTAGCATGTGAGATGAGTGCAATTGTGCGGTAGTTGGAGCATTCTTTGGCATTGCCTTTCTTTGGAATTGGGATGAAAACTGACCTTTTCCAGTCCTGTGGCCACTGCTGAGTTTTCCAGATTTGCTGGCAAATTGAGTGCAGCACTTTCACAGCATCATCTTTCAGGATTTGAAACAGCTCAACGGGAATTCCATCACCTCCACTAGCTTTGTTCGTAGTGATGCTTTCTAAGGCCCACTTGACTTCACATTCCAAGATGTCTGGCTCTAGATTAGTCAACACATCATCATGATTATCTGGGTCATGAAGATCTTTTTTGTACAGTTCTTCCGTGTATTCTTGCCACCTCTTCTTAATATCTTCTGCTTCTGTTAGGTCCAGACCATTTCTGTCCTTTATCGAGCCCATCCTTGCATGAAATGTTCTCTTGGTATCTCTAATTTTCTTGAAGAGATCTCTAGTCTTTCCCATTCTGTTCTTTTCCTCTATTTCTTTACATTGATTGCTGAAGAAGGCTTTCTTATCTCTTCTTGCTATTCTTTGGAACTCTGCATTCAGATGCTTATATCTTTCCTTTTCTCCTTTGCTTTTTGCTTCTCTTCTTTTCACAGCTATTTGTAAGGCCTCCCCAGACAGCCATTTTGCCTTTTTGCATTTCTTTTCCATGGGGATGGTCTTGATTCCTATCTCCTGTACAATGTCACGAACCTCATTCCATAATTCATCAGGCACTGTATCTATCAGATCTAGACCCTTAAATCTATTTGTCACTCAACACAGACTAGCAGTCTGGTTTCTTTGGGAGCCATAGCTCACAAAGTGAAAGTCGTTCAGTTGTGTCCGACTCTTTGTTGACCCCATGGACTATACAGTCCATGGAATTCTCCAGGCCAGAATACTGGAGTGGGTAGCCTTTCCCTTCTCTAGGGGATCTTCCCAACCCAAGGATCAAACCCAGGTCTCCCACATTGCAGGTGGATTCTTTACCAGCTGAGCCACAAGGGAAACCCAACAATACTGGAGGGGGTAGCCTATCCCTTCTCCAGTGGATCTTCCCAACCCAGGAATATAACTGGGGTCTCCTTCATCACAGGCAGATTCTTTACCAACTGAGCTATCAGGGAAGCCCTACAAGCAAGCAGTTATTTCTATCATGACCTGAAGGGTATGGAACCCCCCTGCGCCCTGAGTCATGGTCTGGAGGTGAGCTCTCTTGCAGACTAAGGGACTCAAATAGTCAAAATCCCAAATGTTGACTCTGTAAATGCCAAAGGTCAAGTGTCAGGACAACAACCATCCAGGGCTGCTGATGGATTCAGTGAGATGGGACGTGTCCAGCCCCTGAGTGTGCCCTGGGCTCGGAACTGTGGCACAGAAGATCTTTTGCTTCTGGGGTCAGTGGGCTCTGCTGTGGCTGAGAGGGTGTAAGTTAAACAAGATGAACATCTGAGTACAGGAATTAGGAGCATGGTCAGACAACTCTGGATTACATCTTGCTGCTGCCACTTCTTTACGATTCAGCTTCCTTATCTGTGGAATGGAAATGATAGCAGTGCCAGCCTCAGAGTACAGTGAAAGGAGGGAGGTCTGGGGGTGGGATTAAGCAGTGAGTGCTGATATCTGATCTCTAAGTAGAAGATCCAAACCTTCCATCTGCCAACACAGACGCAGATATCAAGTGATCTGTGTGTAGGTGGGGTGGGCAGGGAGGCAGATGTGAAAACCCCCAGAAAATCAGCTCTTGCCTTCTAGAAGGGCCTGACCATGGGCCAACAGCAGGGTGGAGTGTGAGCCTTCCTCTGGGACCACTCTTTGTCCAGGAGATGACTTTTCACACCACTGCTGCCTGTGTCGTCTGGCGATCACAGATGGGAGGTGAGAAAGTTGAAAGGTCCACTTTGATGTAAGGGTTCGTAACAGATATGAGTTATTCACATCTTCACTTTGGTCAGGGAGCCCAGAGTTAATGACATTTGGCCTGAAAGTCTTGGAGATTTGGATTGAAGCTGAGGCCCTGTCACCCCACCTCCTCAGTAACTCTGGCCCATCACAGGCAGCGAGTTCCCTGGACTATGGAAAAGCCTGTGCTAAGTAGGGACTTAAAATGTCTGAGCTCCTGTGTTGACCCATCAACCATGTCCACCTTCACTGGTAACCGGCATTACCCCTGCCCCATCCCGAAAGGCCTGGACCTTATCCTGTTCCACTCAAGGACCCACCCCTGTGAATGTCTCATTCTTCAAGGCCTCAGTCAATGTTTATCGGTTCAGGCCAGTTAAATCAGAATCTACTGAGGAGAATATTAAGCATCTAGCTGTATTTCTGCTGAATTATAGTTAATTTACAAAATTGTGTTAGTTTCAGGTGTGTAGTAAAGCAATTTGGTTAGACATATATATCTATATATGTATATACATTTTTTCCATTATAGGTTATTATAAGACATTGAATATAGTTTCCTATGTTATGCAGTAAGTTTTTATGGCTTATCTATTTTATAAACAGCAGTGACATCAGTTAATCACATCCTCCCAATTTATCTCTCTCTACATCTTCCCCTTTGGTAACCATTAGTTTGTTTTCTATGTCTGTGAGCATGTTTTGTAAATAAGTTCATTTGTACTATTTTTTAGGTTCCACATATAAGTGATATTATATATTTGTCTTTCTCTGACTTTCTTCACTTAACACGATAATCTCTAGGTCCATGCGATGCATGTTGCTACAAATGGTAATATTTTATTCTTTTTTATGGCTGAGTAATATTCCTTTGTGTGTGTGTGTGTGTGTGTGTGTACACACATCTTTATCCATTCATCTGTTGATGGATACTTAGGTTATTTCCATGTCTTGGCTATTGTAAACAGTGCCACTCTGAACATTAGAATGTGCGTATCTTTTTGAATTATAGTTTTCTTTGGATATATGCCCGAGAATGGGATTGTTGGTTCATATGATAATGATTTTTATTGTAATTTTTCCCATTTTCAGTAGTGGCTGCATCAAGTTGCATTCCTACCAACAGTGTTACCTTCTTTCCACAGCCTCTTCAGCATTTATTATCTGCAGGCTTCATGATGATGGCCATTCTGACTGATATGAGGTGACGTCTCACTTGAGTTTTAACTTGCATTTCTCTAATAATTAGCTATGTTGAGCAGTTTTTCATGTGCCTTTTGGCCATCTATATGTCGTCTTTGGAGAAATGCTTATCTTCTGCCCTTTTTTTTTTTTTGATTGGATCATTTGTTACTGAGTTGTATGACTTATTTTTGAAATTAAACCCTTGTTGGTTGCATTGTTTGCAAATATTCTCTCCTATTCTATAAGTTGTCTTTTTTTTTTTAATGGTTTCCTTTGCTGTGCAAAAGCTTATCAATTTGATTAGGCCCCATTTGTTTATTTTTGCTTTTATTTATATTTGTCTTGGGATACTGACCTAGGAAAACATTGCTATGATTTATGTCCAAGACTATTTTGCCTATGATCTCTTCTAAAAGTTTTATGGTATCATATCTTATATTTAGGTCTTAAGCCATCTTAAGTATGGCATAGAGGTGTGTTCTAACTTCATTGATGTACAGGAGGCCATCCAACTTTCCCAGTATTACTTGCTGAAAAGATTGTCTTTTCCCCATTATATATTTTTATCTTCTTTGTTGAAGATTACTTGACCATAGGTGTGTGAGTTTTTTTCTGAGCTCTCTATTCTGTTCCATTGATCCATATGTCTGTTTTTGTGCCAGTACCATACTATTGATTACTGTAGCTTTGTAGTATTGTCTGAAGTCTGGAAGGGTTATGCCTCCAGTTCAGTTCTTTTTCCTCGGTATTGCCTGGCAAGTCTGGGTCTTTGATGTTCCCATATAAATTTCATTTGTTCTAGTTCTGTGAAAAATGTCATGGGTAAGGCATCTGTATTTCTAAAATGCTTCCTAACTGCTGTTAATGCTCAGGCAAGAGCAGCAGTCTTCTAAGGAGTTCCCTTCAGCCACATTGAACTTCATGGCTATGGGATTTAGAAGTGGGGAGCACTTCTGAGGACAGACTCGATCAAGTTTTTTCTCTTCCATATTCTCTTCTCATGGTTTCCCATTTGGCCTTGAGATCAGTTTGCTAAGATGAGAGAGGTAAACAGTCATCACCTTGGTGATGTTAAAGAGAGGCCAATCACTTCAGTGATTCTAATATTTAGGAAATGTTAAAGAACTCTAGCCCTGAATTCCTCCTGTCCAACAGGTAAAACTACATGGGGGGGAATTGGAAATGGTCCCTGACACAATCCCCAGTGGTGGGGTTTCTGGAGGAAATTATGTTTAAGACAACTAGCAGACATCATTTTTCTTACTAAAGATACACTTAAACTGGGGTTTGAAGAGCAAGATGTAGGTCATTACACCTTGTCACCAAGGTTTAAGACAATATTCTTAAACTTTGTGATGTAGGTCATCATGCCTTGTTTCCAAGATTTAAGACAAAATTATTAAGCTTTGTTTTTTCGGTAGCACTCTTTCCCTCCTGTGGTGTTGCCGTTTAGTCCTCCTTTGCTCTTTATGTGTCAGAATTCTGGGCAGCTAATTACCCTGCCCATCTGTCAGAGCGCTGCTGTTCTGTCCCCAGGGAGCATCTTTCTGATATAACTGCTGCTGTGCAGTCAACTGCTGAGAGCTGAGGTGATGAGGAGGGAGGCTTGTGTCTGTTTGATCTGTGACTAAGTGAAGTCGCTCAGTTGTGTCCGACTGTTTGTGACCCCATGGACTGTACCCTGCCAAGCTTCTCCATCCATGGGATTTTCCAGGCAAGAATACTGGAGTGGGTTGCCATTTCCTTCTCCAGGGGATCTTCCCCACCCAGGGATTGAACCCTGGTCTCCTGCGTTGCAGGCAGACTCTTTGCCATCTGAGCCACCAGGGAAGAACAAAGTGAAAGTCGCTCATTTGTGTCTGATCCTTTGCGACCCCATGGACTATATAGTCCATGGAATTCTCCAGGCCAGAGTACTGGGGTGGGTAGCCTTTCCCTTCTCCAGCAGATCTTCCTAACCCAGGAATCTAACTGTGGTCTCCTGTATTACAGGCAGATTCTTTACCAACTGAGCTATCAGGGAAGCCCTGTTTTATCTGGCAGTCACTAAAATTCTGGTTTTACATTGCTATTTTCCTTATTTTTAGGCACTTAGGAGCCAGATTCTTTCCAATAAACTTCGAGTGCCTAAATTTTGCCCAGTTGGGCGCAGATGGGAGTAGTTTTTAAAAAGCACTCTTCCATGTCTAGTCAACTGGCAGAACCTGTTTTTTTAGGAGGCCAGCTGAGATCAGAAAGTTATGATTTTATTGGGGTCAGTTTTAGGTCGTGGACAAACCAGAATTCCTTGCCCAGGGTTTCCTGAGACCCATTAGACACTTCAGGGTTTCAAACAGTCAAATGGGAGAAGCACATTTGTCCCAAAAAACCTGCTCAGACCAAGGAAGTCATCAGGTTTCTTTGTTTCAAGCTCAGCTTGTGTCATCTGATTGTGATAACAATGACAGTCTTATGCTGGTCAGAACCTCTTTGAAAAAAAAAATGATTTCTTTTAATTGAAGGATAATTGGTTTACAGTATTGCTTTGGCTTTTGCCATACATCAGTATGAATTAGCCATAGGGATACACATATTCCTCTCCCTCTTGAATCTCCCTCCCACCTTTTCCCATCCCTCTAGGTTGTTACAGAGCCTCTGATTGGCAGCAACATCCTTTTCCATTTGATGAAAGTTTCATGAAAGTGAAAGTCACTCAGTTGTGTCTGACTCTTTACAACCCCATGAACTATACAGTCCATGGAATTCTCCAGGCCAGAATACTGGAGTGGGTAGCCTTTCCCTTCTTCAGGGGATCTTTCCAACCCAGGGATCAGACCCAAGTCTCCTGCATTACAGGCAGATTCTTTACCAACTGAGCCATAAGGGAAGCCCTGTCCATTTGATAACAAATAAAACACAAATTATTAGTTAAATTTGGCTGTCAACAGTTTCAAAATTTGGAGGTCATGGCAGGGGTAAACAAATAAAAAGACACTAGATGTAAAAGAATTTAGAAATTGATGGCTTTGGCTAAATGAAGGAGAACTGTTATTTTACTGTGCTAATGAAATGCTGGGATGAAGAGAGAATTGTGTGGATAATGAAAAATCTATAGGTAAGAATTCTAATGAATTCTCAGAATTCTACTTAGACCAGTAGAAATAAATATATAAAGTCTGGTGGGTTACAGTCCGTGGGGTGGTGGGTTACAATCCGTGGGGTCGCAAAGAGTCGGTCACTATTATGCAACTAAGCAGGCACGCACGCACACACACTCTGCTTAGTAGCTCATTTAGTTACAGTAAACAAATAGAACAAGTAGATTTAATTCTTATTCAGCTTGCCCAGAAGTGACACGTGTTACTTTTGGTCACAGTTTATTGCTGATAACTAGTCAAACAGTCTCGGTTCCACTGAGATGCAGGATGTGTGTGTATGTGCCCGCATACACACTTCCTGAAAAATATCAGGATAATCCCTGGTTGGGCCACCACTTTAAGCAGCAATTCTATATGGCAGAAAAAGCACGTCTTTGTAGGGTGGCAGCTGTCACTGACATGAAGAAACAAGAAAATAAGTCATTGAAGAGTTGAGTGGTAACTCAAGTGACTCAAATTAAGAGTTTGAGGTGACTTCCCTGGCGGTTCAGTGGTTAAGACTTCATGCTTCCAATGCGGAGGCTGTGGGTTCCATCCCTGGTCTGGGAAGTTAGATCCTACGTGCTGCATGGCACAACCAAAAAGTGGGAGCAAAAAAAAAAAGGAATTCCTGATCTGAAAGAAATGGAAGCCCATTACAGGGAGGTTTTCTGGAGTCCAGGACTTAGAGACTACTTCTTGAAGGTATTGTGGTTAGCTGAAGGCAATATGATAGCAAGGATTCTAGTCTGGGGACAGAAAATTGGGTCCTGAAGTACAGACCAGGGTGAAGTTTGCACACTGAGAAATTAAAGAGGTGGAGATCAGCACAAAGAAGTGTTAACAGAAGTTTCCAAAATGGTCACTGGCAACTCTAGTTGACTTAATAAAGCAGAGGCGCGCCGGTAAACAAACAGACTGAGTAGAGGGACATATATTGGATGGCAGAACCAGGCTTACAAGTTAGAACAATCTGGCTCACACTCTATTTACAATATCTTAAGCTTGAGCATTTACAATATCTTAAGCAAATGGCTTAAACTCTTTGAGCCTCAGTTTCTTCACTCATAAAAGAGAATTGTTAATACCTGCCCCACTGGGTGGTTGCAAGAATTAAATTTGATAACGCAAAATGCGAGCACCTGGGAAGAACTCTAGTTAACAGGATCCTGGGTTTTCCTCCCCTGGCTTGTTGCAGTAGCCTCTTAAAAGGTCTTTCTCTTTTTTAACTTTTCCTAACCTGCCACCACAAAGTTGATTCTCAGTGTAGCAGCCAGAATGATCCCTTTCAAACCTAAGTCAGCCAAGTGTTAAGTAGAGTGAGTTTGAGTTCTTAGCTAGAGTTCTTATACCAGTGGAAACCCCTCTGTGATCTGTAGCCACCACTTCCCTGCTCCTCCTGCACTATTCTCCTCCTCACCTCTCTCCCCAGGCCTCCATGCTGGTCTTCAAGCAGGTCAAGCGTGTCTCTGCCTAATGATTTGTTGGTCCTCCATCTGGAACTCTTTTCTCTCAAAAATCTGCCTGAGCCCTCCTGCACTCCCTCCAATATTTACTCAAATGCTTTTCAGTGAGGCTATCTCTGAATATCTAATTTACAAGGGATCCTCTGCCCCCTAGCCCCTACTATCCCTCTCCATCTTCCCTGCTTTAATTTTCTATCTACTTACAAAGCACACTGTATGTTCTTATTTTGTCTTACTCTCTACTTACCCTCTCACTGGGAGGCATATTCTGGGGCGTGAGATTTCTGGCTGGTTTCTGCACTGTTATATCTCTACTTTGGCTCACAGTAGGAAATGAGTACTTGCTGAATGAATGAACCTATTATGAGTATTGGAGTATGTTGTTCTTTAAGCTCTGGGACCACTGCAACGTGGAGACCTCCCTGTACATTTCCCCACCCCTAACTCCCTTAGATGATCAGGATTTAGCCTCCCTTAGAATATCAAAATGATGGGAGGATCATTGAACTTGAAACCATTGCATCTCAAGAAGCCTTGGGATCTAACACTAAGTTTACAGGAAACACAGAGCCAAGGGGAGTAAGTTGATACCACAAGGAAGTCTCAACCAGCTTCAGTATGTGGCATATTCCACAGGACAAATGACTTAGTTTTTTCAACAAATGTGTATCATGGAAAAGAAAAGAAAAAAAAAGTAAAGCAGCAGGGAACTGTTATAGATTAGAAGAGAGTTGAGAGTGGTGTGTCATCCAAACAAAATGTGCCCACCTTGATGGGATCCTCATTCAAGGAATTTAGTGTAAAAGACATTTTTGGGAGAATTGGCAAAAATTTGAAAGTGAAATGGCTGTTGGATGATAATGACATTGTGGTCATGTATGTACCTACACAGAACCTAACACGTAGGGCATGGGGTGGGTAATATTATACAGAATTCAGCTCCACAGAAAATGATTTTGAGGGCCTGTGTTCTCAGTCTTCTGAGGAGGGTAATAGCTAATACTGTTTTAGATGCCAAAGTGTGCTGTGCTAAGTTGCTTCAGTCATGTCCAGCTCTTTGAGGCCCTGTGGACTATAACCTGCCAGGCTTCTCTGTCCAAGGGATTCTCCAGGCAAAAATACTGGAGTGGGTTGCCATTTCTTTCTCCAGAGATGCCAAGGAGGTAAGTTAATTCATTACATAAATAGGCTATTAAGACTTAGTTTTCTCATGGCACCCTGGTTAAGAAGAGCTGGTGTGGGGAACTGACACAAAGCCTGGCATTTGCTTTACATTACTGGAGTGTGAGATGGATAAAACAAGGTTTGCAAAATACTAATAATCTTTGGATCGGGGTTATGGAAACGTGGAGGTTCTTTATGGTGTTTTTTGTCCATTTTTGTATGTGTGAAAGCTTCCGTAATAGTCACTACAAACTTAGTGTTTCAAGATGAGGAGGAGGTGAAACAGTTCTTCTTTTTCAGGAGGAAAGAGGCCTATTTTTTTTTTTTTCCTCTCTGTGTCTCTGTGGGGTGTGAGTTGGGGTGTGAAGGAAGAGAGGTGGGTCTCTTACTTGGGAGGAGCATTGTGTCTGTTCAGCCCTCCTTGCAGGCTATTTTGTTCCTTCCTCCTCGGCTCACCCCTGACTGATGGAGGGGAGCAGACTTGTCTTAGCTGGTAAGAGTGGGGAGATGGCTTTGGGGGCTGGGGGTTCTACTGCTGGTACTGGGAGGTGGGCATCATATAGAAGGAGGGCTGATGGGCTATGAGGTGGTTACTTTCTACCAGGCATCTATTGAATTGGAAGGCAAAAATTTCCACAAATATGTGTCCACTAAAGACACAAGACTGAAGACAAATCACAAGCAAATGGCCTGTGATTTATTTTTCCCCTTTGTCCACTCTCTTAGTGCTGAGTTCAGCGCTCCCCTCACCTGTTCTGAGAGGCTGGCTCTGGCCTGACACCATGGAGTAGCTGCCCTCTCTGTGATGGGGACTCAACACCCCTCACAGATAAATTCTCTTCTCCATGTTTTAGGAAACCTCAGGGAAATGTACTCAGCCATTTCACAATCTTCTCCATTAGTGCCTGCCTGGCTGGGAAAAGATCTAATCTCCGTTAAGAGACCATTTTGTTTGTTTGTTTGTTTGTTTGCAGTCTGGGTCTGGAACAGACAGGAATGAAGGCCATTTATCTTTAGGGCTCTGATCTGGCAAGATTCCCCCCTCCCCACCAGGCAGACATTTGTCAGTTCAGCCACTCAGTTACTTGGTGAGTCTCTCATGCTTTCCTTTCACTCCCTTCTGAGTCACCAGCTACAGGTTGGTTTCCATTGCTTATCACGTTTCTGATTTTTTCTGTCCTTTTGAGTAAAACTGGACTTGTCAGAAGTGTTTTGACACAACGACTAAGGTTGTGACCTCTGCTGGCTCCCACACAGTGGAGCTCAGTGGTTGGGACCTGAAACACGGTGTCTGACAGCAGCCTGGACCAGCTCTGCTGGAGACCCTGGAAGGCGAACCAGCTGCACACACTTCGAGCAGTGTTGATGCTGCTGGGATTAAATGGCCTTCACTCAATTACAGGAACTTTACGTTTTGTATTGATGAAGTATTTAGCACATGATAAAAGTACAATAATTATTAGCCAGAACAGAGAGATGAAGTCTATCAGTAGATAGACTCCACAGTCCTGTGGAGGCGAATTTTAAAGTATAATTATCCATACTTCACAGATGAAGACGCAAGGCTTACAGATGATGGCAAAACTGGTCTAACATCCTGTAACATCTGACAGATAGAAAAGCCAGGATTTGAATCTGGGCTTTTGAGATGCCAGAGCCTGAGCTCTTTCTCCAAAGCTGGAGCTTCTCAAACTAGTGGTGGTGAAGGACAGGATTTCTGCCCTAACCTCTCCCACATCCATAGTTTTGAAATACAATAAAAAGGAGTTACTAGAATAATGAAATGAAAAAGACATTTAAAATAACAAGCCATATTTTTAAAGTTACTATTAGACTCAACAGGCATAAAATTACTCTTCAAATTACTGTAAAAGTTGATTACACTCAATTTTTATGCTTTTCCCATCCTGGATCTTGATAAAGCTTTCTCAGACTAGCACTTTTGTTGGCATCAGGATCACCTGGGGTGCTTGCTAAATGCAGTTTTCCTAGCCGCATCTCTACTTGCATCAGAATGACTGACGGTAGAATTCAGGAATCTACATTTTAACAACTAATTTCAATAAAGTGCTCTAAGTCTGATCATCATGGCTCTCTGCAGTGCTGCCTCCTCTTTGCAGATGATAGAGGGCACAGTAACAAGTGAAGTGAATGTGTTTATTTTAGTCTCCCACCCTGAGCCCTACTCTTCTTTTTAGTTTGTTTTTAAGTATTAGAGACTTCCATTCTGCAGAAGCTCACCAACAGAACTTGTTTCTGAACTCATTTTAGTGCATGTCAGTGTCAACAAAAAGGTATAGTCACAACCTGAAAGTCGAGAGTTATTTTATTTAGTGGGAATGTTGAAGACTCCGAGCCTGGGAGACAGCATCTCAGTAGCTTTGAGGAAACTGCTCCAAGGAGGCAGGGGGAACATCAGGCTATATAAGTTTGGAACAAAGGGAGGAGGCAGTCTGAACATCAAAGATGAGGAATCAAGTTAAGGAATTTAGCATTCTGCCTACAGGGAGATGCAAGCCTCTGGGCTCACTGAGTTCATTCCTTTCGTGTACACCTCAGCCATCTGGGGCTAATCCTGTCTCCTTGCTCACCTTGCTTCTTGCACTTCCCCAGCTCCTCAGCAGTCACTATGAGGGGTGGCAGCATCCGCTGGATGGAGGTTTGGGAGCCCTTATTCACATTTGGAGGCCAGAAATCGCTGATGGCTGTGACATTTCTTGTTGATTACTATGGCAGGAAATATTTTCATTTCACATCAGCAAAGGTGTTTTGGGTGCAAACTACAGACTGAGTAGACGGGGAACAGGTTTCAAGGTGCCTACATCCAGGAGAGAGGGAGTATCACTAGAACAAAGTCCAGAAGCTGGGGCACTTCTGTTGTAGAGGTCGGGGAGAGGAGCAGGAACCAGTGTCAGAGACAACTGAGGAGGAGTGAATAGTAAGGGGAGAAAAAAATGTGGGTTTTGGAAGCCAGAAAGGGGATGTGACCAACTGTGTAAAGTACGGCTGAAGGGCTGAATAAGACAAAGACAGCCCTGAGCATCTGATTGGTAGAATGGAGTCATGGAGGTGTTTGGGATGTGGCAAGAGCAGTCTTACAGAGGTGAGGGAGGCTTCATGGAGGGGCTTCAGGTGAGAAGGGGAAGAGGGAAATTGGAAACAGTGACTCCAGAGAGTTCTTTCAAGCAGTTTTACGGTAAAGGGAAGAAAAAGGTCCAAAGCTTTCATTGGAGGGACAGGGAAAAGGAGATTATTTAGACCTTACGTAGTGGCTAAATAGGTAACTTCTGTAATGTCCTGTATCTTTTTTCAGTTAATTCCTCCAGTAAAACAGAAACACTATTGACCATAACTTTTTTGTTTCAAGCTCTTTGAAACTCTCCTTAATCTCAAATGATGTTGTCTAAGAAGAGTCTGCAGATCACCATCATTCCTTACATAGCTTAATTTGAATATATTGGAACAAAACATCATTGCATTTTTTTTCATATTTGCTTTATTTTAGGCTGAATTACTTTAAAGTAAATTTCATTTCTACTTCAAATACATAGTTTTTTTCTAATATAATCACATATATAATCATGATAATCCTATTATTATACCTAGCAAAATTAACAGTGATGTCTTAATATGATACCTAATCTACATTCAGATAACCCAGCTTGTCACCAGTGTTGCTCTGTTCAAACCATAGGTCTGCAGGCTGCATGTGATTGTTGTTTGATTGTTGTCTTTTTTTAAGCTATTTTTGGTGTGCCCATTGACTTGATGAAATTAGTTCAGTTGTTCTATAGAGTGTCCCACTTTCTGGATATATCTGATAAATTAGGGTGTCTTTTAACTTGTTCTTCTTTCTCTTGTATTTCCTAAAAAACTAAAATTTCATATACAGATTAAATACTTGGGTAAGAATTTTTCAGAGGTGGTGCTGTGTGCTTCACATCGTCTCACTTCAAAAAGCACAAACTATTGAGGTGTCCCATTGTTAGTGATGCTAAGACTGATCTGAGGTCAGGCAGTGGTTGCTTCAATTAGGAGAGTTTTTTTTTTTAAAGATAGGAGAAATAATAGCATGCCTTTATGCTGATGATCTTTGACAGAAGGCTATCTATTGATGCAGAAGAAAAAAAGAGGGATTTTTAAGAACGTCCTTAAGTAGACAAGAATGTGTAGAATCTATAGAAAAAGTTGGATATTACAAGTGTTGAATGCAGCCGATTTATTCATAGTAATGAGATCATTTGGGCATAAGTGCAGGTAAGGTGAGTAGCTGTTGTACAAAGGCAAGTGTGTGAAAATTCTGTTCTGTTAGCTTCCTTTTTTTTGTTCTGTGAATAAGTAGCAAGTTCATCAGGTGAGGGTAAGATGAATTTCTAGGGGGAGGAAGTCATACAGTCCTCTAGAAGCATGGCAGATGAATTGACTGGAAACGTAGCATATCATTGCTATGAAGCATTAAGGAACTGCTTGCAGTTGGTAGTCATGAACTTGAAGTGAAATTGATAAGCATCGTTGTGTGGTTAATTTTTCTTTAACCATGTTCAGCTGCATACTTGCAGGTTGCAGTAGCACAGAGAGTTGAATTTAACAAGACTTGGGGTTTATCTAGCCATGCATGATGAGAGAGGTCAGTTGAATGACTGACCAGGGAATCTGAGGTGGATAGAAATGAAAGGGAGGGCAGGGAGAAAGTGAGAGGCAGTGAGAAGGTGGTAGGATCAAACACAGAAGACTGTCAGAGTTGGGTACTGGTTGGTCTAAGCTGTGGAGATGAGAGTGGTGATGAGAGAGGGGATATCTGAAGTTGAGACTATGAAGGGAGTATATTTTTTGGAAATGACAAGATCAAAGATATAACCTTGGAGTGCATTACTGAGGTCACAGTGTTTGGAATTGAGATAAAAAAACTGAGAGACCAGTTGTGTTGTTCAGTCATGCACTCGTGTCCAACTCTTTACAACCCCATGGACTACAGCACGGCAGGCTTCCTTGTCCTTTACTATCTCCCAGAGTTTGCTCAGACCCATGTCCATTGAGTTTATGAGGTCATCCAACCATCTCACCTTTTGTTGTCCCCTTCTTCTGCTCTCAGTCTTCTCAGCATCAGGGTCTTTTTCAATGAGTTGGCTCTTCACATCAGGTGGCCGAAGTATTGGAGCTTCAACTTCAGCACCAGTCCTTCTGATTAATATTCAGGGTTGATTTCCTTTAGGATTGACTGGTTTAATCTCCTTGCTGTCCAAGGGACTCTCAAGAGTCTTCTCTAGCACTGCAGTTCAAAAGCATCAATTCTTTGGTGCTCAGCCCTCTTTATGGTCCAACTCTCACATCTGTACCTGACTCCTGGAAAGACCCATAGCTTTGACTGTATGGACCTTTGTTGGCAAAGTAATGTCTCTGCTGTTTAATACACTGCATAGATTTTCATTGCTTTTTTTCCAAGGAGCAAGTATCTTTTAATTTCATGACTGTAGTCACTCTCCATGGTGATTTTGAAGCCCAAGAAAATAAAGAGACCAGAGGACTAGAATAATTCTGTAAATAGATATTAATGCTATGAACAATTACGATAGAAATAGTGTTGAAAAGAACTATAGTAAGCCAGGAGCTAGCATATTCAAGGAATGAGGGAGAGTGTCCTGGGTGGAGGAGAAGGTGGGCAGCAAAGTGGGCAGTAGGCAGCGTGGCCTTCACAAGGTTGTCATGAGATTGAAATGAGTGGGTGGCATGTGGTGGAGTTCCTAGCACTGAGCATAGGCTCAGCAAGCATTACTGGTTTTCATTTTGAGTCTGTATGAATCTAGAGATCAAAGCTTAAAACACTGAGTTTATTTTTGCAAGTAGGTTGATTGCTCCTCATTTTAAGACCTTGCTAACAGGCAGAGCTGCTCACACAGCCACATTCGACCTGGGGAAGTGGTGAATTTCCTGTCACTCAGCATATCAGCAGGCAGAATGAACATCTGCTGGTAACAGTGTTGTAAAGGGGACTCCAGCAATTGAAGGTGATGGGTAGGGAGATGGTGGGGGTGATTCTAAAAATTGAAGGGCACGGGGAGAGGGGAGGAGAGGTGTCAGAGCTAGATTCTTTCTTTCATTCAAACATGACTGAGCACTTATCAGTTACGGTGCAGAGCCTGGCTGGGTGCAGGGGGCCAGAGATAGATCTTACCAACATGTGGTCTGCTGCCAGCACAGGACGGCAGAGCTGTGATGATCTTTGTGGTGTCAAGAAAGGCTTCAAAGTCCAGGGACACTTGAGCTAGTAGAGGAGGTTCAGGGGGGAGGTTGTGGTCCCATGTGAACAGGGTAGGAAAGTACATTTCAAGCAGAAGGAGCTCTCTGGGCAGGACTGCAAAGGCATGGAAGAGCATGAGGCGTTTGGAGGGCTACAGCTGAGTTACTCTGGGCAAATCACTCTTCTTTCTTGTCTCAGGCTCCCTGTTTGTAAAATGGGGATAGCAGTGGTATCCTGTCAACCATGGGATGGTGAGGAAGGTGGGATGGTGAGGAATAAATGAAGTGATGTGGATAATTTTTGTCACAGTTCCTATTGCAATCCCTTTGGGTGTTTTATCTAACTTGATTATTTAAACAATCCCATGAGATGGGCTCTGTTATTATTACCATTTTACAGATTAAAAAAACTGATTCCTAGGGGGTTGAACAGCTTGTCCAAGGTCATGTAAACTGGTGAGAGGCAGTTTGAACTCTTTCCCAGCTCAGTCTAATTCCAGAGTCCTTACTCTTAACTCTGAAGCTATAGTCAGTGCTTTGCTTGTAGCTAGTAATACACACTTGGTAACTATTACGGTCATGAGTGCTCAAGTGTCTCTCCCAGACAGTTGAGGATTCTATCACTGCTTCTGTAGCTGCTGAAGATCACCACTGCTAGTATCTCACAACCAGCAGTGACTGTTTTTGGAAGGCCCTCACCACCTACAGTACATATAGATCAACGGTTATCCACTTGTTTCAACTGGTTGATTTTTAGAAATCAAGAATCAAGAGTGATTTTTAATCTCCATAGAGGGCAAGTTGTTCCAAGTAAATGTGATATGAGGGAGGAAGAACTGGGTTTGCTGCACTCCTCTGATGTCTGTGCAGTGAACCCAAACATAGGTCTCATGCCCGAGCATTGAGAGGGTGGCAGTGAAGTGACAAATACAGGTGAGAGTGGCATCCTAAGTGCCGTGACTGCCCAGAGTGTTGTCTGTGAGGCCGCTGAGCAGGAACCCTGTCCCTCAGTGGTGCCTGAGGCAAGCCCAGACCTCTAAAGGGCGGGCAACACTTCCCTCCCTCCCTCATTCATTCATTCAACAAATAATCCTTGTTCGTTGTCTCTTTGTGATCCCATGGACCACAGCCTGCCAGGTTCCTCTATTCATGGTGTCGGGGGAGTTTGAAATATCCTTGGTTTTGTCGTCGCAGCAAAAATTTGAAGCGACAAATGGCCCAGTGTTAAAGCCCCTTATAATTTCCTCGGATGGACCAGTGTTACCGTTCCGTGTTACAGGTCAGTTTTATTTCTAAAGCAAAGGAAAATACATCCTTAAGCCGTGAGGGCTGATCGACCCAAAAGACACAAGGAGAAGCCCCCAGCCCAATTTTGGCTCCTCTTTTTGTATGCTTTTTCTCCTCCGCCTGGGCCTGCCTTATGTAAATTGGGCCAGCCAGGAATGCTATTTGTTTCACCTGAGGTCCTCACTGGGTCCTGGACCTTCCTTTGCTCTATTTTTGTGGGCTTCTCCCTTGTCTTTTAGCCACTGCCATTCTGGACTCCTTTTTCCTATTCTAAATACCTAACAGTGGGATTTCCCAGGCAAGAATATTGGAGTGGGTTGCCATTTCCTCCTCCAGGGGATCTTCCAGACCCAGGGATCAAAACCATGTCTCACCGAGTATCTCCCATATGCCAGACATGCATCTGGGCACTGAGGGTAGTAGTGAAGAACCAGCGCTGACAGGGTTCACGTTTTTAGTAGGAGAGACAAATGGTAATCCAGTAATAATATGAATGCTTGCATAATCACAACCCCGCCTCCCTCACCTCAGAGGAAACTTGTATGACATGAAAAGAAGGCTAGCTATCAGAGGCAATTTTTGGACTATACCAGGAGGCTGCTAGGGAGTCAGTGTTTCTCTAAGTGGATAAGGGAAGCCCTGACTGTTTTTTGACAAAGATCAGAATGGCACCTCTCACTTCTGTCCTGTCCATCACGCCCAGGATCTGCCTGCCTGCCTCCTGGTCATGAAAAGCTCACACAACCCCAGCCTAGATATTTGGATATGTAGAACTTTTAGTCACAGTGATGTATGTACAGGTAACATTTTGTTTCACTTTCTTTGTTATAATATTTTAAGCATTTTATTTCATGTTGCTACTTAAAATTCATATATCATTATATATATATTCTATCTGATTGTAAGTACCATAGTTTAATTATTTTGCTATTGTTGTAAGCTTAATTATTAACTTTAGATTTTTTTCACCATTATAAATCTCTTTGAAACTGAAAGCTGTTTTTTCTTTTTGCACATGCAAATTGCTTCATAAAACTCATTCTTTGTCTCATGAATCTTCTTCCAATTCTCACCAAAGGTGTGTAAGGTAGGGAATTATCTTATATGTGAGGAAATAGAAATATATAACTTTTTCCCCTTGGAATTATTTATTCAATCTTATTTCCTGGAAGTACAATAACTTGGTTCATAGTCATAAGCTCTTAATTCTTTGATGTGATTACTTTCTAAAAAAGTTAATTTCTACTGCTCTCTTGAAATATACCAATTTCATTATAATCTGCCTGTCAATGAGTATTATCATTTTGAAAACTACTGGTTAAAGTTAATATTATAAACTAGTATCTTAATGTTCCAGTTACCTCTTTTGGGTTTCTCTCAAATCATTATTTCATATGTTTATTAATGGTATTTTCTGTTTTGTGATTTGTTTGCTCGTGTTGATTGCCTGTTCATTTTTAAAGGCTTTTACTGTGAAACTTTCACAACCTTGAATCTTATTTTCCTTTTTATTACAATATTTTTATTGTATAGAAATTGGAATTTTCATGTAGCTACTAAGTTTTCCTTTGTTATTTTTCTACATTCCATCAGAAGAAAGAAAACTGACAAGTATAGAGATCTATTTTTAGCTTATAAAACATTTTTATAATTTTTGTAACTCTTAAGAGTAATGCATGTACACTTTAGAAATTTTTTGATATAAAAAATTTATAAAAAAATGAAAATGCTCATTACTCTTTATTCTACCTTCCAGGTATGTGTGTGTGTATATATATTGGTATAGTCTTTCCTCTTTCTCACATTTGAATTTAAAGTTTTTTTTCTGAATTTCAGTTAACATTATACTGATAGAACTTTCATATATCATTAAATATTCTTTGATAATAAATAACTTTTAAGAGGTCTGTTTAGAGTTCATTTCGGATGAACAGAATCCTGTCTTCTCAAAATTGCTATTTATGTATGCCCAAACCAAAGACTAAACAATTTTTTTCTTCCCAGGTCGGTGTATGATGCTTGCTTCATCTTTCTGTCATGTTCTTGTTAGTATTGGACTATTTCTAGGATTTCTGTGCTGTTTATGAACCCAGAACATTGCACCTGTAATTGACTTTTGTCTCTTTTTTTTTTTCTGAGTCCTTGGGGCTTCCTGGATTGAGCCATACCAGGGCCCACATTGGAATTTGGCACATGTCTCTGTCTGTCTTTTTAATCTTTAACCTTGCTCCTTTTGGAAACTGGTGCTTCACTCTGTTTTACTGTCCTCTTTGTAGATGGTTTTTGATCATCCTGAGAACAATGAGCCTTGGCCTCCAGACCCAGTAAAATAGACATCCATGGAGAACAGTGCTCGTTCCTGAGGACCTGGAGGGCTTGCAGCCCAGGAGGATTAGCTAGAAGCAGGTAAGGAACACCTGGAGGAGTGGGATGTGGAAGCAGCATAGGGGTCCACACTCTGTTTAGGAGAGGCACAGTGGAGTGCGCTGGCAGGAAGCCACAGGGGCTAACGTCTGGCTGCAGCTTTGCTGTTTTCTTCTTGTTTTTTATTTATTTTTTTTAGTCCCTAGTGTTGATAGGTGATTTGCCTATTTCTATAAACTATAAATATAAGATTTAAAGTTATTCTGTAATTCAGTCTACCTTTTTAAAGCACCTACTCTGGCCAAGCCCCGCATGTGATACCCGGCATGTAGTGAAATAGTGATATCGATGGGGATCCCTCCTTTGGGATTTTCTTTCTGTTGGTTCAGTGTTGGCTCATTCTCTGTAGGTGATAATGTGAGTTGTTACTTATTCCTCTAGAAGCCAGGTGGGGGTTGTTAGCATTCATTGATAAGTCCAATCAATTCAAGAATCCTTTATTGAATACCCACTGTGTTCCAGGTGTGAGGGGTCACTGGAATTTCAGAAATGAGCCAGGAGGAATCTCCCTCTAGCAGGGGGTCAGCATGAAAAGCAAACATTACCAGGACTTCTCTGGTGGTCTAGTGGCTAAGACTTCATGCTCCCAATGCAGGAGGCAGGGGTTTGATTCCTGGTCTGGGAACTAAGATCCCACACTTTGTAGGGCATAGCCTAAAAAAGAAAATCAAAAGCGAGCATTACCAAACACTAGAGAAAAATAGCAGGGAGAAAGAACAGTAGGGAAGGGGAGGTGGCCTCCACAGGAGCCCAGAAACGGAAAGGCTGTTTGGTTGCCAGGCAGATGGACAAGGGGAAAGATTCCAGCAGTGCAAACTTGTAGAGAGGTAAGAAGGTAATCAGAGAAATGATTGAGAAATTAAAAAACTTGGACTATTTTCCCAAAGAATTTGGGGAAAAATATTTACTATTCCTTTCCTTCAGTCTGGGCTGTTTAGATGAAACGTCTTCAGACTGTGTCTCTCTGTAGCAGCTTGAGAGATGAGACTGACTATGTCCTTCTGACCAGAGGATCTAGCCAGTGGTGGACTTGGAGCCTCAACAGAGGATGATGTTCAGAGAACTGGGAGCCCTGACATGGGGTTTCAGATGAGTGCCCATGGCACCAAGACAGAGCACTGACCTTAAAGACTGAGGTGCTCTTGAAATTGTAAGACTGTGTATGGCTGAAGGTTTGGAGAACTCTTCTTTCCTGGGAAACTCGACCTTTGAGGGCAGGGTTTGGTAGGAAGCTGAACACAAGCCCTTCTGAGCCTCGGCCCAGTGAGACAGTAAACCAGGTTCCACATCCCTACCTCCTGTCTTATTTCACTTATACACATAAAAGTTAAGTCTAAACTCCATCATTACCAAATCACTCACACAACTTTGAAAATGATTTATGTTTACAAAATCATAGTTTCTTTAGTTATAAATGAAACTAATAAAATTGGCTCTGCTTATCTCACAGGGTTGTACTGGGTCTCATAAATTCAATTGCTAGGTCACCTAATTGGTAAAATAGTGCATAGTAGCAGTGTCAGCACAGATAGTGAGGGTGTTTATTTTGTGACTGTCCAGCAGTTGTCTCATTAGAGACCCTGAATTCTGAGTCTTAAGTCAACACTGACTTTTCATTGTACTTTTTCACAATGCCTGTCCATTAGTGCAAAAACCATGAACTTTTAGTCAGACAAATCTGGGCTGGAATTCTGGGTTATAAGTATGCTCACCAAACTCAGGAGAAGAATAGAGGAGATAAGTACTGTCAAGGGTGTGGAGAAAAGGAACCCTCATACACTGTTGGTGGGAGTGTAAATTTAGCTTAAAAATTTAAATATAGGACTACTGTATAATCAAGGCAGTTCCACTCCTGGGTATTTATTCTGGAAAACAAAAAGCTAATTCAAAAGATTTATGCATGCCAATGTTCATTGCAGAATTACCTATAATTTATAATTGCCAAGATATGGAAGCATCCTGTGTCCATCAACAGATGACTGAATAAAGAGTATATGATATATACATGTATATACACAAACACAATGGAATATTACTCAACCATTAAAAAGAATAAAGCCATACCATAAAACCTTGCATTTTGTGACATGGATGAACCCAAGGAATATTACATTAAGTGAAATAAGTCGAGAGAGAGACACCCACAAATACTGTATGTTTTCACTTACATATGGAATCTACAAAAACAGAAACAGACTTACAGATATAGAGAACAAACTAATGGTTGCCAGAGGGAAGGGTGATGGGGGAAGTGTGAAAGAGGTAAAGGGGGTTTGAGGTATAAACTACCAGTTATACTTCAGTGTGCTGGTGTGGTCTTGGCTGGCTGGCTAGGGTATCAGTTATAAATAAGTCACAGGGATGTAATGTGCCACATAGAGACTATCATCAAAAATGTTATAATGGTACATAATCTATAAAAATATCCAATCACTGTTTTACACCTGTAACTAACATTATAAGTGAACTGTACTTCAGTTATACGTGATGAAGGCCCTGAGGTTCAGGTTGATGAGTCATGGCCAGTGTTCCACTCGGCCATTGTTTGCTGTCCCACATTGCCTCCATGCGGCTCTCATGCCGGTGGGGGCTGGGGGCTGCTCTAACCTTCTGTACCTTTATATTTACCTAGTTCAAAGTCCATGAATGCCATTCTCCTTTGGTGTTCCCAGGACCAGTGAATGAGACAGGGCAGAGATGATTACTCCACAGAAACAGGTGCAGAGAGGTTGAGAGACTTGCCTAAGGCCACCAACAGTGGGGACAAGAAGCCAGGTTCTGTGATACCCATTTCAGTACTCCTACCACCTTATCTCTGATATCCTGAGGAGCAGGCTTCCTGGAAGTGGACTATAGATATGTTTCTTTTTTTTCTGAATTTAAAAAAATTATACTATGGTTGATGACAATGTTGTGTTAAATGCTACTGTATAGATTCTTAATCAGTTAGCAAAATCCTGGGGGTAGTTGCTTTGACTCATTATGGTAAATAAACCAAGTTACTTAGGGAATAAGTTAATGTTTCCCAGAAGATTACAGACATTATTTAAATTCAGAGTTCTTCCATTTTCCATTCAGTTTGACAATAAATTCTGGGAAAGCAAAGTAGGTCTTTACTCAGATATGAAGGGGCCTATTCAGGCTCTATTTATTTGTGAAGTCCATTTTCCAGAGCTTTCAGCATCCTGGACACGATGCTGTGAAAGGGTCATGGGTTAGGAAAGCAAGTGCACTTGGATTTGAATCTCAATGCCATATTCACACAGTTCTGTGATCTTAGGCATGTCTCTTAATTTCTCAGCGCCTTAGGTGGTTAATCTATAAAAATGGAGACTATGGCACCATCATGGTTGGTGATGGTCAGGGCTTCTCTGTGCAGCTCTGGAGATGCCCTTCATGTTAGGTTATTATTAACATGGTGCTCACTGATATTGTGTATCATGATGCCCCCTGGTTTATGATGAAATTAAATGAAATAACCTCCTATGTGCTTAATGAATTTTTGTTTTCATTTCCCGAACGGGTCACATATCTGCTGTCTTATTAGGAGATCCCATCTTCTGCTGTGAGGAGAGTCAGTTTCCTGCCACATGCAGAACTCCATAAACCTGAGTGTTCTATTGTGACGCTAACCCTTGGCTTTCTTCTCGCACAGGAATCTTGCGCCAGACCCCTTAGAGAGATGCACTGTTCACCTCCCACACTGTTTGTGGTGAGAGGTCTCTTCCTGGCGGTTTTAAAAGGAGGCCAGGCCTTTTCATGTAGTTTGGCTTCCTGTGACATAGACACGTCAGCCAGCTCTGCTGTTCTCTTTTAGTTTTTCAAGCATGTATGCCTTCCTTGAACAAATAGTGTGAGGCCCTAGGAACTGAATGTGTAAGTTGTGGTTCCCGACCTCAGGAAGCTCAGAGAGCAATCAGGAGGCCAGACTGAGACAACAGGAAACTTAAGATTCAGGGAGTACAAAGGTGTGGTGGGCAAGTCCATAGAGTGCTCATGGCTCAGAGAGGAAGACGAGAGTGTCTGAGGATGACTTTCTACATTTCAAGCCCAAACTGAGGGTGATTTTTTTTTTTTTTGAGACTTGCTGAAAATGGGAGATAGGCATGGGCTGGAATTCAGTTCCCGTCACTCTAAAGCCATTGCTCAGCACGTCATTACTTTGGCTGCTCTTACATCACTCTCTGCCTTGTCTCACTCTTTTTTAGGCATATTTTCCTGCTCAGAACAGCATGGTTTCCTCGAACATGTCTTTCATTATGACTCGCACCAGCTTGAAGAAAAAATTCTTCAGCTGCTGTGTGCTCATCTTTCTCCTGTTTGCCATCGTCTGTGTGTGGAAGGAAAAGAAGAAAGGGAATTACTATGAGTTCCTTAAACTGCAGAACAAGGAATACCAGGTGTTGCAGGGCCTGGAGAAACTGGCCATGAGCTCTAGTTCCCAACCTGTGTCCTCCAGCAGCACCCACAACCCCCAGAAGAACATCCAGGCACTCGGTGGTCCCAAGGCCAAGTTGGGGGCTAACTTCCAGGTGTGGGACAAGGACAGCTCCTCCAAAAACCTTGCTCCCAGGCTGCAAACTATCCGGAAGAATTATCTGAACATGAATAAGTACAAAGTGACGTACAAGGGGCCGGGGCCCGGGGTCAAGCTCAGTGCAGAGGCCCTGCTTTGCCACCTGCGGGACCACGTCAACATTTCAATGATAGAGGCCACAGATTTTCCCTTCAACACCTCTGACTGGGAGGGCTACCTGCCTGAGGAGGACATTAGGACCAAGGCCGGGCCGTGGGGCAGGTGTGCTGTGGTCTCTTCAGCAGGATCTCTGAAGTCCTCCCGGCTGGGTCGAGAAATAGGTGGGTTCTGCCATGTGGAGACTGTTATCTGAGTGGCCAGTGCCCATGTGGACCATCTGGGCACGTGGACAGGAGTGGGACTAGCAGTCCCAGCATGGTTCGTGGACTGGTGGAGCAGCCCGGTCGGTGTTTCTCAGATGGGCTTCACGAGTCAGAGGTGGCAAGGGGGCAGTGGAGAGAATGGGGATCCAGTCTTCCAGCAGCTTTATTAATTTGAATAGCTCTATTTTGATCCATCCTAAATACTGGTGTCCTACAGAAAATTTTGTTTGGAAAAAATGTTCCTTTGCTACCAAGAAGCAAAACACTGCATTAACATTTAAAAATATTTAAATGTACTTTATCTTCAGGTGCTGAAATTCTATAATTTACTGATTAATTAGCAACTAATTATCTCTTTTGGTCTCAATGACCTAACTAAGTTTTAGTTTTTCCTCTTTGAAAGGAGTTAATTGGGGGATTCTACACCAACTTCAGGAGTTTCACAAATCCCTAAAATCATATGAAAACTATGTGCTGTTTATGTGTGTTTAACATGTGTATTTGTATAATTCAGCCTGAGTTGTTCCAAAGATAGAGTCCATAGCTTTCTGTTGTATCTCAAAGAGGTCTGTGACCCCCAAAATGGTTAAAAATCACTGATGAGAATATATAAATTTGCTTTTCCCGAAATTTTTCATAGTTCATTAAGATAGACAAATTAGGGTTAACATATACACTATATGAAAGAGATAAACCAACAAGAACCTGTTGTATAACATAGGGAACTATTCTCAGTATTTTATAATAATCTATGAGGGAAAAGAATCTGAAAAAATTATATATATATATATTTCATGGGCTTCCCAGGAGAGGAAAGAACCCACCTGCCAGTACAGGAGGAATAAGAGACTGGGGTTTGATCCCTGGTTTGGGAAGATCCCCTGGAGGAGGAAATGGCAACCTACTTCAGTATTCTTGCCTAGAGAATCCCTTGGACAGAGGAGCCTGGTGGGCTATGGTCCATAGGGCCACACAGAGTTGGACATGACTGAAGTGATGTAGCATGCGTATATATGTATATGGTGTGTGAGTGTATGTATATGAGCCACTGTGCAATACACCTGAAGCTGATGCAACGTCGTAAATCAGCTCTACTTCAGAGGCTCAAGAGGGAGGGGAGATTATATATATATATATATATATATATATATATATATATAAAATGATGATTTATTTTTGCTGTTGCCCGGCAGAGACCAACACAACATTGTAAAGCAATTATCCTCTAATAAAAAAATTTTAAAAAGCCTATATTTCAATAGAAATAAACTTAAAAAAAGTAGAAAGTTGATCCAGGTTTGTAAACATATATATAGCCAGCGCTATGGATTTGCTTAACATTCCTTAGTTTGATTGTTCTGAGAGAATGTGTTTTCCATGATTGTGAAATGAATTAGGCTAAAGAAAGCAAAGCACAGGGAGCCTAGCTCTTCTGTCAGGCCCTGGAAGGTACTGGAGCAGGTGAGGTCATATGTCTCCTTTTTTATTTCCTTCATATGACTGCCAGGAAAAATGGTCTGAAACCGAGCACAGGCTCTCAAAAGAAGAAAAGTAGACCCAAATTAGATTCTCTAGAGCAGAAAGAAGTGATGAGATCATATTTTATACTTCCCCAAGTGGGCAGCACTTAGGAGTAAAAGCTGCCAAGATAACCAACCCCACCCCAACTTTTGCTTTTGCTTTTTCTGGTTTCTTTTGGACTTCATTTTCTAGAAGCTAAATGTAATTGGTTTTTATTTCATCTATAATGGAACTAGATTTCTTTCTTCCTTCCCCAATTTTTCTCTTTAATGGTAATGTTTAGAATATTCCAGGTGTTAGCTGATCCTTTTCTTCAAGTCACCATTGCCTGCCTGGCTGGAATTGTGTTGAAGTTTTAGGTAGAACCTAATACTTCCATGAAATGGAACTATAATCTTTATTTTTATGTACTTCATAAAACATTGGAGGGGTTTAACTAAACTTTAAAATAATCTTTTTCTATAGACTGCAGTTATCATTTCAAATATGTGATTTCATGGAAGGACTTTGATCCTGAGATCTAACAAGAATCGTGTGCTAGACTTCACATGTTCTGCCTTTTATTGGGCATTTCCCTTGAGCATTTAGTCTAACAAATACGTTAAGAAATTAATTCATATATTCTTTTATTCCCTCATGGATTCATCAACAGTACCAAGTAGGAACTTAGAATACAAAGAGGAAAACGAGAGGAAAGACCTTCTGTTAAAGGCCTCTGAGTTTGCCAGGCCCACAGCCTTCCCATCACATCTGGAATTTGTCCAGCTTATTCCCAACTGTTGAATATATCAAATAGTTTCAAATTGTTTGCTCTTAAAGTAGTACTGCTAATGAGTTTTTTTGTGAAGATAAGTGACTACTGCTGCTGCTGCTGCTAAGTCGCTTCAGTCGTGTCCGACTCTGTGCGACCCCATAGACGGCCGCCCACCGGGCTCCCCCATCCCTGGGATTCTCCAGGCAAGAACACTGGAGTGGGTTGCCATTTCCTTCTCCAACGCGTGAAAGTGAAATCGCTCAGTCGTGTCTGACTCTTAGCAACCCCGTGGACTGCAGCCCACCAGGCTCCTGCGTCCAGGGGATTTTCCAAGCAAGAGTACTGGAGTGCGGTGCCATTGCCTTCTCCGTAAGTGACCACTACTGCCCTTCAAAGAGGAAATACCCTCAGGAGTGGGGCTAGAAGACCAAAGTAACATATGTTTTAGGGCTCTTTCTCTGGTGCATTACAAAACTGTTTATCAGAGGAACTGTAACAATGTGTGTGTCTCTGGCATTCCCACAAATCAGCCAACAGCGGGCATAATAATTTTTAATTGGTTTTGATACATACACAAGTAAAGTATCTTAGATTTGTTTGAATATTCATTTCAAGCAGTAGCACACTTAACAAATATTATAACTAATAGTAACACGTATGGTGCACCTGCTGTGTGAGTAACAAGCCTTGCTCTTTTAATTCTCCCAGTGATCGCACGAGGTAGGTACAGTTATTGTCCCCGTTTTACTAATGAGCCAAGTATTAATGCTCAGAAAGCTTACCCAGCTGGTTGATAGTAGACTGGGACTTGAAACTGGGGTGTTTGACTCCAAGGCCCCCACACTTAGCCTAAACTCTACTTTTGTGCCCCATGGTGATTGTAATTTTATAATAATGACTGAATCCCTTGTCAGGTTAAAATATTCATTTCATATTCTTCCTGATTTTCTCTCTTAGAACAGAGGAGAAGAGCATTCTGAGACAAAAGTAAGAAGCAAAGGCTGCGTGGAAAAAAAAAAGTGCAGAGCATGTTTAAGCATCACAAATAACCCTGTTTGGCTGGGAGGTAGGGTCTCACAGGGTGAAAGGGCTGAAAAATGAGGTCGGAAGGGTAGTCAGGGTTCAGTTCTCAGAGGAAGTTGACCGTCATAATAAGGACTTTGAATTTGGTTCTTTAAGCCATGGAGAGGCCTAGAGGTTTTAAGCAAGCAAGTGTTTGGATCATGTGAGTTTCAGAAAGGTTTCATATGTCTCTGAGTCTCCTTGTCTCAGGGGACTGCAATATAATCTCTCTGCTGTTAGGGACTATTGCCACATCCAATGAGAAGTGCCAGGCCTGTTGAGCAGTGGTAGTGGTGGTGGGAAGAAAAGGTTTGACTTGAGAGGCATGGTGAGGTAGAAGAGACAGAACTTGCTTCTAATTAGACATGACCTTGAGTCAGTGGTAGAAGCCAGGGTCTCTGGCCTGGGAGCAGGCTATATTATATCACCAGGGAGCATTCTTCTGCAGGAAGACAGGTTCCATTTTGGGTGTTCTAAGTCTGAAGTGTTTGTGGGTATCTATGCAGTTGGGTATTTGCTTCTAGGGAAGTGTAAGGATGGGAGATTAAGAGTCATTTGTTTCAAGGTGATAGTTGTAATCCAGAAAAGAAGACTGATGAGAAAACCTAAAGCAAAGTTTACATTTGAAGGGCAAGGAAATAACAGGGACAAACAAAAAAAAGAAAAAATCAGAAGGACCAGTAGGAAAGACTGAAGTGAAGCAGGTGTACCACATGATGGAAGGCAAAAGTGGGTAGAGTTTGGGCATATTTTTGGGCAGATGGAGTTCCTGGGCAAAGTGATGACTGGGAAGACACCCTTGGATATTGAGTAGCTCAGACAGTGTGATTGTTTATATTGGGGTTCAGCAAACTTTCCCCATAAAGGGCCAGATAGCAAATATTTTTGGTTTTGAAGACATACAGTGTCTCCTAAGATGACTGCTATTTCAGTGCAAAATCAACCACGTGTGTGCATGCATGCTCATTTGCTCAGTCATGTCTGATTCTTTGTGACCCTATGGACTGTAGATGGCCAGGATCCTCTATCCATGGGATTCTCCAGGCAGAATACTAGAGTATGTTGCCATTCTCCTCTCCAGGGAATCTTCCTGACCCAGGGATCAAACCCGTGTCTCCTACATTGCAGGCAGATTCTTTACCATCTGAAAATCAACCACAGGCAGTAATAAATGAATGTATCTGGTTATGTTCCAATAAAACTTTATTTACAAAGATGAGACAGGTCAGATTTGCTCTGTGGGCCATAGTTTGCCAACCCCAATCTGTGTCATATCTAGTTTTCCTAGTCAGAATCAGAATATGGTCTTCCATACATGGTTATATGATTCATTAAGCTTATTGGAAAATATAAAAAAATATTTGGTCCAAGTAGTGATAAAATTTCTTTCACCATAATTTCTAGCTATTTGGAGTTATTATACCTGGACACAGTAGATTTTGATATATTTATGAATTTATTGACAAACTGATTCTGTTGAATTTTCTAGGCATGTAGTATGTCACATGCGTATCATGATGTATTTCTTCCTTTTTCTAATTTGCATCTTTTTCTGTGTTCTAATTCTAAGTTAAAGAGAAGTGGATCCCCTTGTTTTCTACAGCCTTCCTCCTTCAAGACTTATTTGCCTGGAGCCTAGTAGCTGTGGATTTCTCCTGGTGATTTCCTGAAGACCTATTTGAGACTGAAAGTTTTTTAGTCTTCAATAGCAATAGCAAAGGACAGTTTGGCAAATAAGAATCTAATCCCTTTTTTTATGAGCTTAAATTTAGTGGTCTGTTTTAAAGGTTTCTTTTTTGATTTTCTTTTTAATCTTAGAATAAAATTCAAACTTCATACCTTCATACCACAGCCTGCATGATTTGCTTTCTTCCAGCCTCTTCCATTGCATCCTGTATTTTTTCTTTCCCTCAGTCATTTGTTTCCAGTTAAGTCCTTACCCTCCTTAGGGTCTTGACACTGCTATGTCCTCTGGCTGGAATTTACTGTCCTGGACCCTTCCCATATGTATGTATATTTTTTTCAGATTCTTTTCCATTATAGGTTACTGTTTTGCGCCACAGTACTGCCACAATCTGTAGTTATCTTGAATATAGGTTGTTGTGTTTATTTATTGCCTTTTTCTTTACAGTGGATTTCAAGATCTCTAAGGGCAAGGAGCTTGATTTCTTGCTCACAACCATTGTCTCCAGTGCCAGGCAGAGAGTAGGTGCTTAATCAGTATTTACTGAAGAAACGAAAACATTCTCCTTTCTCATGGTCAGCCAGGCGCCTGTCCCAAGCCACCTGTGCTGGGCGTTCTCTATCTGCCGCTCCAAACCTACCCTCCACCCTTTCCTGGGAAGTAGAAATGTAGACTGTGTCACCTGGGCGTTCTTGCCCTTTGGGCTTTCACTTGGAACTAGACAGTGGACGCGTGGACGCGGGCTTCCCAGGCAGTGCTAGTGGTAAAGAGTGTGCCTGCGGCACAGGAGATGCAAGAGATGTGGGTTCAGTCCCTGGGGTGGGAAGATCCCCGGGAGAAGAGCATGACAACACACTCCAGTATTCTTGACTGGGAAGTCCCATGGACAGAGGAGCCTCGTGGGCTCTAATAGTCCAAGAGGCTGCAGAGACTTGGACACGACTGAACGACTGAGCATACAGATAGTGGAAGCTCTGGCACAAAGCTGAGACTAAGGAGAGTGAGGCGGAGTATCTGTCTCCCGCCAACCCCTTCCCCGTCCCGTCCCGTCTGTCTCTCCTTTTAGAGTGAGTGCAGACTGCTTTCTTCCTTGACTAAAAGTTTCAGTCCCTTTCAGGTTCCCTGAGTGCTGCTTGCTTGCTTTTCCTTCCAGGCCTGGAGGTCAGAGGAGACGAAGAAAGAGAGGTTGTGTAATGATTCCCTCTGAGGTTCCCGCCAGGTGGCCTCCTGCTGCCTGGAGTGTAGCGGTGGGGTTCCCTGCCATATCCAACCCCAGGGCATGTCCCATTCCTTGTTTGATTTCTACCTCATTAAACTCCACCCACAACTCTGTAAATAGTCGTTTTATTTGATTCTCAGTGACTGCCTTTGAGCTTGCCATTCTTACCTACTGGGACTCTCAGATTATAATGTATTCACCTGTGAAATGGGAACGTTGACTGAGTCAAGTTTCTAACACATCAGCATTTCTAGCATGGCTACTGCTGGGCACTTTTGAAGACAGTGGTTAATTTCAGCAAAACTGATTGCAATCTGAGTTATCTAAAGATAAACTTGCTGCTCCATTTGTGGTTCTCTGTGCCTGTCCTGTTATCTGATAATGTCTAGACTGTGAACATCTTATGTAACTGTTTTTAATTGGAGGATAGTTGCTTTACAATGCTGTATTGGTTTCTGCTGTAAGAGAAGATGAATCAGCTTTTTTTATTCATATATCTCCTTCCTCTTGTGCTTCCGTCCCAACCCCAACCCCCATCCCACCCATCTAGATTGTTATAGAGCCCTGGGCTAGCTATCTATTTTACACATAGTTGTGTGTGTGTATATATATATATATATATATATACACACACACATGTAACTTTTAAACCAATGTAACTTTTAAACCATTTTTATAAAAATTTTTTTCCCTATGATTGAGGATAAGGTTGTTTTTGTGAGTGAGATATCTAGATTGCTGGGATGTAGGGATACAAAAAGAGGGAGGTTTTCAACCCTTAATTCTGTGGATATTCTCCTTTAGACCCTCTTATGTTGAGCCAAAATCCCTTCCTACCCTTCTCCTGATGACACCTTTGTGCAGGAACCATCCAAAATCAATCCCTCATGGAAAGAAATTAAACAGAGATTTGGACTGACCTCTAAATCCTGTGCAGATTTCAGTGGTGCACTGAAGCTTGTTTGATCACGTTAGCTTGAAAGGAGCTCTCATAGGATCAGAGGCTCCAGGTTAAAATGGATCTTAGAAGTCATCAGTTCCCTCCCCCATCAGATTGGTCATTGCAGATAGAGAATCTTCTCCTAGTCTTCCAAACACTGCTTGAACAGCTACAAGGACAGAGCATGAGAGCTGGGGAGTGAGCAGATTTTTAAAAAGATGGTCTATTTGATCTTGGCTGGATTGAAGATTTTATTCCTTACAAAGAGCTTTTAAAAAAAAAAAAAAGAAAAAGAAAATATGGGGTTTGGTTTAGCTCTATGACTTCTTGCTCCATCTCGTCCAGCAGCCAGGTTTGTGACCCCTCCAGAGGCTTGGATTCCTAAAGGGAACACTTAGGGAGCTGTCATGTGCTATGCCCAGCCAGCTTTTCAGAGTGCCATGGGGATACTCTGCACTTGTGGGTTAAGCCAAGCTTATGGTAGGATCTTTGATTTTCTGATAAGGATAGAAGTATGACCTACTGGTAATACCAAGAGAATGTCTGGTTTGCTCCTTTGGTAACTGGAATGGTGATTCACTGGGGGTAATGCACTGGCCCTGCCCACGTTGCCCCTGTGCGTCATTGAGTGGGTTTCAGGAACACCAACGTATGGACCTCTTTAGCCTTCGCAGTGGCTGGGCAGACAGCTGGTGATCTCTGTCTGTGAACCTGACCTGACTGTGCCATACAAATACGATCACTGTCCCCTGTGTACCATGAGGACATAAAGATTGGGAAGTATTATTCCCTTGCCCTCCCCTTCCTTCTGCCCTCTCTCCCTCCAGACCTTCTCTCTCTCCTCATGTCGCTGATGTTCACACCGTCGTCACTGCTGATGTGTTGTTTCCTTCTGGTTTCTAGATGATCACGATGCAGTCCTGAGGTTTAATGGGGCACCCACAGTCAAATTCCAACAAGACGTGGGCACGAAAACCACCATTCGTCTGGTAAACTCTCAGGTAAAACTTCTTCCGTGCAGAAATGCATCCTTCCACAAACATGGGTGGTGCTGAGGAGGCTGCAGCCATCCTCTCTCTACAACTATTGCTCTGCAAGTAGCCTGTCTGCCATCGAAACCAGCTCTGCCTTTTATGAGCTAAAGAGTCGTGCATACGTTACTCCTGCCTCTCTAAAGAGGGGAGAATGATAGTGTCTCCACAGGGTTGTGACGAAGGAGTGAGAAGGTCCACACAAAGCATGCAGTGGCTGGCACTTATGTGTCAGTGTTATCTACTCTGATAGTTATGTGGCAGAACTGAGGTGGCTGCGGAGGGTACATTGGTGAGTGAATCAGACTCAGCCCTGCTCTCATGTAACTTACAGGTACAGTCCAGTAGTCATACAGACAAATGTAAAGTTACAACAGATAACTACAAGGAAGAGGGTCAAGGTGCCGCCGGAACCCAGAAAGGGGAGTTGTCCCTGGATAGGGAAGTCCGGAATAGCAAGGAGGTGTCTTCGCTGTGCAGGAGGAGTAAGGGGTCATGGTGAGAAGTGTGGGAAGAGGCAGTGGCCTGGGGAATGGTCCTGTGTGGAAGGGGACAGGGGGGCACCAGGACCCAGGAAGAGGTGAGAGTCTCGGGGGGTGGAGTGGGGGACATGTAGAGGGGGACGAGGCTGAAGATGAGGAGGAGCTTGGCCACGGCGCTTGTCTTCTTTGATGCATGCCCACACTTGCATTCTGTAAACATCCCTGGCTTCCAGTGATCGCTGCAGTAGATGCAGTGGGTTCAGCAGATGGCGAGACACATTTAAGAGGCTCTTGCAATAGTGTGGACTAGAGATGCTGGCAGTTGTACCAGAGTGGACATGCAAGTGACTGTGAGACATGATGGATCTGAGAGCTATTCCATGTGTGCAGATGATAGGTTCTATGTGGGGTTGAGTGTGAGAGGTGGAAGGAGGGGGCCACAGATGCTCCTGAGCTTCTGGCTTGTGTAACTGGCCAGATAGAGTCACTGAGACTGGAAAGAGTATTGGAGATATTTTGGGTTGTGAAGAGCTTGGTCAGAGATGGGGGCAGAGATTAAAAAAAAAATATCTTCTGGATATGCTTGATCTGAGCTGCCTTTTATGTATCTGTGAAGAGAGGTCAAGCTGTGCAAATGAGGTCAGTGGGAAGGTTTGGACGCAGATGAGGATTTGTAAATCATCTCTTTCTATGTGGCAACAAACAGTGGGACCGAATGAGAGCATTGGAGAGAGTGTAAAAGAGAAGAAAAGTCCAGGCAGGAGCTTTGGGCAATGAGAGCAGTAAGAAAGAGGTCAGAGCATTAGATTCTGCTTAAAGGCCAATTTAGATGAAGATTGAAAAGCATCATTCTCTCCTTAGCAAAATGGAGGCCACTATTGGCCTCAGCAATAGCTAGGTGATGAAGGGAGAGTGATAAAGCCAGAAGCCAGCCTGGAGTATGAGGAGAAGTGAGACAGGTGGAGGATGGCAAAAATGGAGAGTTCCTTCAAGAATTCTGATTCTGAAGGGCAGAGAGAAATAGAGCAATAGTTGTAGAGAGAGTTGAGGCTTCCAGGGCTCATGTTTGTTCTTTTCATGTTTTAGATTAGAGAGAATTGAGCATGTTTAAAAATCAGGGGAAAGACCGTCACAAAAGGACAAATACTGGATGCTTCCACATACATGTGGTCCCTGGAGCAGTCAAACTCATAGAGATAGGAAGCAGAATGGTGGTTGCCAGGGCCTGGCAGGAAAGAGGAATTGTTTAATGGATATAGAGTTTTAGTTTGGGAAGATGAAAAAAGTCTAGAGATGGATGGTGGTACAACCCAGGTTGAACAACAGTGTGAATGTACTTAATTGTCACCGAGCTGTACACTCAAAAATGCTCAAAAGAGTGTATCTGCAGTCAGTTCAGTTATTCAGTCATGTCCAACTTTTTGTGACTCCATGGACTGCAGCATGCCAGGCTTCCGTGTTCATCATCAGCTTCCAGAGCTTGCTCAAACACATGTCCATCAAGTCGGTGATACCATCCAATCATCTCATCCTTCGTCATCCCCTTCTCCTTCTGTCTTCAGTCTTTCCTAGCATCAGGGTCTTTTCCAATGAATCAGTTCTTCACATCAGGTAGCCAAACTATTGGAACCTCAGCTTTAGCATCAGTTCTTCCAATGAATATTCAGGGTTGATTTCCTTTAGGATTGACTGGTTTGATCTTGCAGTCCAAGTTTCTCTCAAGAGTCTTCTCCAACACTAGAGTTCAAAAGCATCAATTCTTTGGCACTCAGCATTCTTTATGGTCCAATTCTCACATCCATACATGACTACTAGAAAAACCTAGCTTTAACTATATGGACCTTTGTTGGCAAAGTAATATCTCTTCTTTTTAATATGCTGTCTAGGTTGGTCACAGCTTTTCTTCTTATGTTACATATATTTTATCACATACACACAAATTTAAGTCAATGAGGAAAAAAAAGTTGATCCAGAAATTGAATATATTAAAAAGAGGTGACAATGAAGTCAATGGTAGGAGTGGTTGGTCCAAAACCTAGTGGAGGATTAACCCCAGCAGGAGCAGGTCAGAAAGGAAGGACTGGGGAGGGGGAGTAGCTGGAGGCAGTCTGTATTGGAAGACTGGAGGGGCTTCTGTTTTCTCTACAAAGGTAGGATACAGAGAAAAGGAGGCATTTTATAGGGAGGTGAGGGGAAGAGAGGTTTTAGAGGAGGTTTGAGCCAAGGAGATTTGAAATTGTCCATGAGGATGGAGTGACCAGAGGAATGAAGCAGGATCTCTAGGCATGCTGACCACTTTGAGGTTGGGAGCATGGATTCAGAGAGAAGTTCAGCTGTGTTTGCTCAGAGGTGGCATGACCCACAGGCCAGCAGGCAGCTACATGTGAGGAAGCATGGAGCAGGCCTGACAACTCTCGTGGATTTGGAAGGCTGCCCCACTCTTGGGCATCTCTCCTAGGTGTTGGAAAGCCGCTCAGTCGTGCCCCACTCTTTGTAACATCGTGGACTATACAGCCCATGGAATTCTCCAGAATACTGGAGTGGGTAGCCATTCCTTCCTCCAGGGAATCTTCCCAACCCAGGTAACAAACCCAGGTCTCCCGTATTGCAGGTGGATTCTTTACCAGCTGAGCCACCAGGGAAGTCCTCTAGGTGTTTAGTGATGAATTAAACCTCAATCCTCAAAGATTCTGAAATTTTAATTTCTAGCAATTGCTCTCCTGGGTATACATGCAAAGAAAACCAAAACAGTGCTGTGAGAAGATCTAGGCACCCAATGTTCAATGCAGCACAGTTTACAGTTGCCAAGACATGGAAGCAACCTAGATGTCCATTGACAGATAATGAATTAAGAAGATGTGGTATATACACAACTGAATATTACACAGCCATAAAAAAGAATGAAATTTTGCCATTTGCAACAACATGGATGGACTTGGAGGATATTATGCTGAGTGAAATAAGTCACACAGAGAAAGACAAATGCTGTATGATATCACTTATATGTGGAATCTAAAAAATAAAACAAGTGAATATAATAGCAACAGCAAAACAGACTCATAATACGGAGAGCTAGTGGGTACCAGTGGGGAAAGGGAAGTGGGACAGGGGATTACGAGGTAGAAACTACTAAGTACAAAATAAAAAGCTACAAAGATATATTATATAGTGCAGGGAATATAGCCACCATTTCATAGTAACTTTAAACATAGTTGCTATGCTGCGATTGAAACCGTATATAATATTGTTTATCAACTATACCTCAATAAAAGAAAATAAATAAAGCCGAGGTAAGTTTGCCTGAGAATTACCAGATAGACCTTGATCCGATTTCTCCCTCAGCACATCCTGCGTGAGTGACTTGAGCAAGTTGCTTTATCTTTCTGAGCCTCAGTTCTTATTTGTAATGGGGAAATAGTTGCCTGCTGTTCAGGGTCTTTGTAGGGTCCAGTGAGATTGCTTAGTGTGGAGCAGGTCACTCGGAGGCCTGCGTGCTGCAGTGAGGACTCAAAAAAGGGTGGCTGTGGTCACTAATGCAGAGGGAAGCCCTGCCCATGTCTGCTAGCCAGTCTCCGTGTCCTCTCATTTCCTAGGCTAGTGGGTTTCTTGGCTCCTAGTAGGGATGCCAGCCAGCTTGGAGTTGCTTCAGAGATGCCTAGCAGAAGGGAGAAAGTTAAAGGATAATTTTCAGGAAAAAGTAAACTCATGACTCTCATAGAGATCGTGTCTATTTTATTCATATGAGGAGGGAACCAGGCGCATGTTACAACCGCTTCAGAGAAAAAGTCAAAACAGTACCAAAATTTGAATAAAGGAAGGAAAAAAAAACCACCTCTTTTTTTTTTTTTTTTGCTTTTTTCCCATGAGTAGGCAGGAAGAGGAGGGACTCTAATTGAAATTCTAGTGGGCAGGGTTGAATAAGCATGTCTGTAGTTTGCTACAACTAAGAGCTGTAAGACAGCTCCTCTGTGGTCAGAATCTGATAAAGAAAAAGGGCGTGCTGCAGACCATGCATAGGTTTCCTCTGAGGTACAGCGTTTGTCCTGCACTTCTGAATCGCTGTGCTCCCTCTGCCAGGGCTGAAAAGGAGGTGGCTGACTTCCCAGGGTGCCCTGTCCACTCTTAACAAAAGCCTTTCCCGTCCTCCTCAGATGCGCTGACTTTACTTCCTGTCCTGCTGTAAGTGGCACTAAACATCCAGGCTGTTCTTTAGCGCTGGTCACGGGTAGCTGCATGACCTCGCTCCTTCTGATACTGACGTGTGACTGATGCCCTTCTGTCCTTTCTCATCTTGCTTTTCTAGGAAGCTGGCAGTCAGTCTCCTTTGCCTTTTGCCTGGGTTGTTTATCTCAGCTGTTTCGTGTCTGCTTCTGAGCAAACTGAGTCCCCACATCACACACAGACTGCACCTGGCACCCCACAGTTCCTGGGGGCATAGCTGTGAGCTGTGGGCATGGTAAATTATGCCTCTGAGCAGCTCATTCTCTTCCCAGAGGGAGAGCTCCTCTGGATGGCAGCTGGGCCCGGGTTTGTTTGCTCAGCACCTAGCCTCCTCACCTGCAGAGAGGTGCATCTGGCCTGTGACAAGGCCACGGAAAACAGAGGTGGTTCCTTGCTGAGAAGATGGCTTTTTATAAGAGAATGGTGTCCCACTGTGAAGTTTCAGTAGATATTCGGGCAAGTATATACCAGGTATTGTTATGAGATTCAACAGGGAAGCTATAGATAGCTAAATGTGAGTCTTTAAAATAAATTCAATTGTGACTCTAAGTATAAAGGTTTGGTGAGACTGAGCTGAGCCCCTGCTGGGCCCAGTGGCTTCCTTAGAGACACTTGCACAGGTTGGAAAGAGAAAACCATGCACAGTGGGACATATGCTGACTGGACTCACCCAGGGCATTTCCAGATCACTTATCTTGAGATATGAGATAGTGCCACTAACAAACACCTCCGTTATCTAAGGGCCATATTTGTCTTTTCATATTTAATCTTCATGATAACCCTATGAGGTGTGGTCACCAAACACTATTTTACATGAGGACAAAGGTCCTTCTAGTCAAGGCTATGGTTTTCCCAGCGGTCATGTATGGATGTGAGAGTTGGACTATGAAGAAAGCTGAGCACCGAAGACTTGATGCTTTTGAACTGTGGTGTTGGAGAAGACTCTTGGGAGTCCCTTGGACTGCAAGGAGATCCAACCAGTCCATTCTAAAGATCAGTCCTGGGTGTTCTTTGGAAGGAATGATGCTGAAGCTGAAACTCCAGTACTTTGGCCACTTCATGCGAAGAGTTGACTCAATGGAAAGACTGTGATGCTGGGAGGGATTGGGGGCAGGAGGAGAAGGGGACGACAGAGGATGAGATGGCTGGATGGCATCACTGACTCGATGGACGTGAGTCTGAGTGAACTCCAGGAGTTGGTGATGGACAGGGAGGCCTGGCGTGCTGTAATTCATGGGGTTGCAAAGAGTCGGACACGACTGAGTGACTAAACTGAACTGAACTAGCTTCCAAGAGTTGAAGGGAGTTGCTCAGGTTGGGTAGGAGATAAGCAGTAGAGGTGGATTGGATCTAGGATTGTTTCCTGGTGGTATTTTAACCCCCCTGAACTTTCTTTTAAGCTTTTCTAGGTCGTTGGTATTTTTCAGAGCCAGAGAAGGAAATCGACTTGATGATATTGGACTCAGAGTGCCTTCTTACTCCAAACCTCTAGGTCATAAGTGGTTTTCAACATGCCAGAGCTGTCCTTGGTCTTCTGTTCCTTGTGTAGTCCATCTGTTGTGGTGTGGGGCCGTCTACCCTGATTCCACTCAGTCAATCAAATAAGTTCCCACAAGATCCTGCCTAGTGTGAGGGAAGAGCAGAAGAAAACAGTGCTCATAGGGACTTCCCCTTGGATGAGGAGAAAAAACACCCCACCGCCAACATGTTGCTATTGTTGTTCAGTTGCTAAGTCATGTCCAACTCTTTGTGATCCCATGGACTGCAGTGTGCCAGGCCTTCCTGTCCTTCACTATCTGTCAGAATTTGCTCAAACTCATGTCTACTGAGTCAGTGATGCCATCCAACAACCTCATCCTCTGTCATCCCCTTCTCCTCCTGCCCTCAATCTTTCCCAGCATCAGCGTCTTTTCCAATGAGTCTGCTCTTCACATCAAGGTGGGTGGCCAAAGCATTAGAGATTCAGCTTCAGCATCAGTCCTTCTAGTGAATATTCAGGGTTGATTTCCTTTCGGATTGACTTGTTTGATGCGTGCTATCCAAGGGACTCTCGAGGATCTTCTCCAACACACACGCACACAAGGCCAGTAAAGGTGAAGTGCAAAAACAGTAGATTGTTTTTCTATGAGTCTGACTATTTTAAGATACCTCATATAAATGGAATCATGCAGTTTTATTTCCCTTAGTATAATATCCTCCAGGTTCATTCATACTGTCATATTTGGTACAATTTCATTTTTTTTTGAAGCTAATCTTCTATAGAAACAGACTGTTAAGTGGTGGTTTCCAGGGGCTGAGGTGACGGGCAGATGGGGAATTGCTATTCAGTGGGTATAAAGTTTCAATTGTGCAACATTAAAAGGTTTTAGAGATCTGCTGTACATTGTGTCTGTAGTTAATAATACTGTATTTTGCACTTAACAGTTTGTTAAGAGGGTAGATCATTTTGTTTTCTTACTGCAATGAAAAACAGAAGGGTGTACACTCCAGTGTGGGGCTGCTAGTTTAGATAAGACATGTCTTTGGCACAGATTCTTTCTGTGCGGGCATTACTGAATTGAGAAGGGGACATTCAAAACCTGTATTTAATGTGTGGAAAATAGCTATGTTTAAAATAACCTCTATCTGACCTCACACCCCATTTCAGCTCAGTTGTCACCTGCAACTAGTGCTTACACCTCACTCAAACTTAAACATTTTTTGTCTACACTTGAGGTCATTTGCTAGGAATTTTTGCATCTATGTTTATGAGGGATGTAAGTTTGTAACTTTCCCTTCTTATAACATCTGTCAGTGTTTTTGATATCAGAGTAAAGGTGCCATTGTAGAATGAGTTGGGAATTGTTCCTCCAAAATTTTTCTCAAAGAGTTTGTATAGAATTAGTATTACTGTTTTCTTGGCTTCCATGATGGGATTGGTGTCATAAACAGAGATACCAGAACTTGCTCTCTCTTTGCTACGGGGACACAGGAAGAAGGCAACCATCTGCAAGCCAGGAAGTGGGCCCTCACATGGGAACTGAATTTGCTGGTACCTTGATCTTAGACTTCCCAGCCTTCAGAGCTGTGAGAAATAAATAAATGTTGTTTAAGGCATTCAGTCTGTGGTATATTTGTTGTAGTGGCCTGAACTAAGATAATAGTTTAATGTGTATTTCCTAAGAATAAGAATATTATCTCAAGTAAGCAAGTTATCAGCTTCATACATTTACACTGATACCATACTTTAATCTGGCTGCATTGTAGTTTTGTTAATTTCTCCAGTAATGTCTTTTATGGTTTTTCTTCGAGTACAGAATCCAGTTCAGGATCAGGGGCCACATCTAATTGTCATGCCTCTGCAGTCTCCTTTAACTTGGTATAGTTCCATAGCCTTTGCCTTTCAAGACACTGACATTTTTTAAAACAATTAAGTCCTTTAATTTTTTTTTTTTTTTTTTTTAGAGTTTATCTGATGCTTTCTCAAGAGTAAATTCAGTTTCTTCACTCTTTGCTGGAAAACCGCACAAATGACATTGTGTCCCTCTTAGAAAATCACATCAGGAGGCATACATATCTATCTGCCCTTCAGCTGATTTTTATTTTGAGCACCTAAATGTGTTGTCTGATGAGACCACTGTATAATTACATTTTCCCCTGAAATCTGTGAGTGAACACTTTAATACTATGCCATTACTCTGCTCTGCATCAAAATTTCCCGCTACATTTAACATGTAGCTATCACTTTTGCCTGACCAGTCTTTACTATGATAGTTGCAAAATGAGGGTCTTTTAATTCCAGCTCCCCCTCCTCCATGTCATCTAGTTAGCATTCAGAATTTTACTATAAGCAAGAAGCCTCCCTTCTCATCCTCCATTTATTTTCTTCCTCCCTCTTTTCCTCCCTCCCTTCCTTCTTTCTTTTCTTTCTGTATTTGTTATCGGTAACAACTCATAGATTGCTGTGTTTTCATTGGTTTATAATTCATTTTATAGTTCCAAACTACCTAGGTATTCAATTTTTCCCAGGTTTGACAAAGGAACTCCTAGTGGGAGTTCCTTTAAACTGGCTCTTGTTCTGTGACATGAATGCCCTCATCATTTCTTTAAAATACTCCTATACTTTCTGGCATAACAAGATGTTCTAGTTCATTAGTACCTATTTGTTGGGTTTTTGGAGAAGGCAATGGTGACCCACTCCAGTACTCTTGCCTGGAGAATCCCATGGATGGAGGAGCCTGGTGGACTGCAGTCCATGGGGTCGCGAAAAGTCAGTCACGACTGAGCGACTTCACTTTCACTTTTCACTTTCATGCACTGGAGAAGGAAATGGCACCCACTCCAGTGTTCTTGCCTGGAGAGTCCCAGGGACAGTGGAGCCTGGTGAGCTGCCGTCTATGGGGCCGCACAGAGTCGGATACGACTGAAGCGACTTAGCAGCAGTTGGGTTTTTAATATTTCATAGTTATTTATTTTATCCTGAATGTACACACAAAGTGTTCTAGATCAGTGATGGATTTCTTATTTAAATATGTGTGCTCATATGTGTGCATCCGACTCCTCTGAGACCCTATAGACTGTAGCATGGCAGGCTTCTCTGTCCATGGGGTTTTCTAGGCAAGAATACTGGAGCAGGTTGCCATTTCCAACTCCAGGAGATCTTCCCAACCTAGGAATTGAACCCACGTCTCTTACATCTCCTGCATTGGTAGGCAGATTCTTTACCACTTGGGCCACCTGGGAAGCCCTTTATTTACCTTAAATAATATGCATTAACTCTTTCTGCCTTAGTTTTTATTCCTAGGGCAATGCAATAAGAGCTAGGCCAATTATCCTACATGAGTAGCCAGTACCCGATAAGAAAAGAACAAAAAAGAAGTGATTTTTTTCCCCTTGCTTATAAAAGGCAGGATATAGCTGTCCTCTTTTCCTCCTAAAGAGAGCCCCCTTCTTACTCCAGCCCTTTGGAATATAAATAAACATATCTAGAGCTCTCTCTGGGTTCCTAGGTCTCTTTCTTCCTACTCCAGAATATCTCTTAGAATATTTCTGTGTTAATCTTGAGTTATAGTCTGAGTTATAACCATTTAGCTTCTCGGGGAGATAAGCAAAGTTTCATTATGTTTGGAGTCAGAGAAGAGCAGTTAACTAGATAAATTAGCTATAGATTTTATTATCATGATTTATAAAGTCTCAGGAGTCTAGGGCTTTTTGCACAAGTGCTGAGACATCATGGTAAGTTTTATTTCCCATACTATTCTACCCTAGTTCTGGGATATGCCATTTCTTCCCAAGGAGCTCTGATTCCTTTAAGTGAAATCTGATATTAGAAACAAAGATCTAGGTACTAGGTATGTTCATGCCTAATGAAGCAATCTTTGCTTCTTGGCCCTTTCAGTAGGTAGAGGAAACGTATGCTGGTACACACACAATACACATACATGTGTATTTGTTCATTTATATATATGCATGTGAAGTCGCTCAGTCATATCTGACTCTGTGACCCTATGCACTATACAGTCCATGGAATTCTCCAGGCCAGAGTACTGGAGTGGGTAGCTGTTCTCTTCTCCAGCGAATCTTCTGAACCCAGGGATCGAACTCAAGTCTCCCACATTGCAGGAGGATTCTTTGCTGTCTGAGCTACCAGGGAAGCCCATATATATGCATGCTGCTGCTGCTGCTGCTGCTGCTAAGTCACTTCAGTCGTGTCCGACCCTATGCGATCCCATAGCTGGCAGCCCACCAGGCTCCCCTGTCCCTGGGATTCTCCAGGCAAGAACACTGGAGTGGGTTGCATTTCCCTCTCCAATGCATGAAAGTGAAAAGTGAAAGTGAAGTCACTCTTCGCGACCCAATGGACTGCAGCCTTCCAGGCTCCTCCACCCATGGGATTTTCCAGGCAAGAATACTGGAGTGGGGTGCCATTAGTTAAGATGTATCAGTATCTACACCCACACCCACACCACACCCACACAGAAGTCTAGACTGTATAATTAAGATGTATCAGTATCTATACCCACACCTACACCACACCCACACAGAAGGTGTATTAATTTCCTAGGCCCACCATGACAAAACACCACAGATAGTGTGGCTGAAACAACTGATTTATTTTTTCACAGTTCTCGGGGGCAGAAATACTAGATCAAGGTGATGTCAAGGTTGGTTTCTGACAAGGGCTCTTCCTGGCTTGAGGATGGCCACCTTCTATGCCATTACGTGTGCAAGTGAGTTGAAAATAGACAGAGATCTCTGCTACCTCTTCCCTGTCTTATTATGACGTCAGTTTTATTAGATTAGGGCCCCATCTTTAGGACCTTATTTAATCTTATTTATCTCCCCAAAGCCTTATCTCCAGTAGAATTACATAGGGGGTTAGGGCTTCAACATATGAATTTGGGAGGGACACAATTCAGTTTGTATCAGAGGGAAAGAAAGATTTGGTAAGAAAAAAGACCCACGTATTCACAGTGGGAATATCTGAAGAATGCAATTATATATGATTACTTTCTTCTATATGTATATAGATAGATGGATGTGTGTGTGTGCGTGTGCACACGCATGCATTCTTGTCTTCTCTTTTAACTTTCTGCAGTGACTATTTCTAACTTTATGACTAGAAAGCCTACTTTAAACGGGTTTCTAAATAGCAACAAGCCATCTCCCCAGTGTAGTCTTTCCCTGGCACTTTTTCCTTGGGGGTCCGTTGCTCTGGAAATGACTTACTTTCCTCATCATGAGGCCCTGGGGATCCCCGAACTTAGATCAGACTCTGCATGAGGGTGAGTATAGGAGCATTTGAGAAGAGCTTTATTTTAAGTCCCTTGTGCTGCAGTTGGACAAAGGACTGAGATGTTGTCCAGACATGTCTAGTCACCCAGGCAGGGCCTTACAGGATGGTCATGTCTTATAAATAAGGCGCCTGGGGCCCAGATAGGGCAATGACTCTCCTAAGACCACAAGTGAGTTAACACAAAGTAGTCTTCCAATTCCCCAAGCACTTTTAAGCCTTTTTTTTTTTTCCCTTTGAGGAAATCTTTGACTCTCATATAAAGGGGTACCAAAATTAATATGGTAAGTCCAGAGCTATGTCCTTCTAAGGCTGAGGGGTGCTTGCTGGCTTCCCCTCTTTCCTTCCACCAGATCCCAGCCCTGGTCTCTTTCTTTTCCTTCTCTCCAGATAAAACAAGAATTTACCTTCACCTCTTCTTAATTTTATAGGTTACTTTCTCACTTGTCTCCAGTGGCTCAAGTAAATGACCATTTCCCCACTGTGTACAGTGAGAACAGATCAATCTGATGCTCAGAGTGTGCTGGTTTATTTGAATATCTTGTGGTTTATGAATACAGCCCTGTGGGAACAGAAACAAGTCTTCTAAGAGCTAGACTCTGAAATTTGGTCCTGATTCTGCCTTATACTCAGCTGGAAGTCTCAGACCTCAGTTTACCCTTCTGAAAATCATGGGTTTGGATTCAGTCTTTTGAGGATTTTCCTGTATGACACATGAAAACTTAGGAAGCAAAATTCTCGTGACACATTTTCTTTTTTTTTAAATAATATTTATTTAGCTGTGTTGGGTCTTAGTTGTGGTATGCAAGCTTAGTTCCCCTATAGCATGTGGAATCTCAGTTCCCTGACCTTGCGTTACAAGGTGGATTCTTAACCACTGACCACCAGGGCACTCCATCATGACACTTTCATACCCTCATCAAGTGCTTTCTTTGATGTTTTCTGCCATAGGTGTTCCACCCTATCTTCTTAGCAGTGAAGTAGGTAGATTAGAAGTGTAGAAACTGGAACCAGACAAAAGGGATGCCATTCAGACTCCCCAAGTTACTGCCATATGGTTTGGGTAAACTACTAATACTTAACATCTCTGAGTCTACTTCCTTATTTATAAAATGAGTATATTAAGAATTGCTACCTAAGATTGTTGTAAAAATGAACTAACATATAAAAGTATCTGGCTTAGAATAAACATCATTTAAGCAGCATCTGCTATCATCCTAGTTATCCTTTATCATAAAGGAGAAAACTTTTTGCATCTCTCGGATTTGCGAGGACAGTAACACCACAGACCCTGGGAGAGTATCAAGGTGCAGGAAGTACTGCTCCTGGCCTCTGGCTTTGTGTACTAAAAAGACAGCTTGAGAGAAACATTTTTTTAAAATCCCAGTTATCTCTAATCCTCATGAGTTAGGGATAAATCACCTGGTGTCAGTCCTCTACATAGACAGCAGCATAGCTTAAGAAAGGACACTTTCAGTATACCAGCAGTTTCTGGTGCGGGGGGGTGCAGTGTGGAGTGGGATGGGGACAGGGAGTGAAATTGCAGAGTTCAGTCTTGGAAGTCATGTATAAGATAGTGCCCACTCTGCCTTTGGACTCCAGCACTGAATTCCTCTGCTGTGAGTTACCATGTTTCCCACAGAAAGAGGACAGTGCTTGATGTTGGAAGACGTGGGTCCCACTTCTGGTTCTTGTGGCCTCTCACCTGTGGGACTCCAGGCCAGTTGCCTCATCCTTGAACTTCAAAACTCTATTCTATCCCCATATACCGGCTGCTGTTCTTTCCATGTTCTCATTTTAGGAAAGTGGCCTGAGGTCCAAGACTCATCTTGACCTCTTTTTCCTTCACTTTCAACATCCAGTTAGTCTGCAAGTCTACAGACTTGGTTCAATTGTCGTTGAACCCTTGCAGCAACCCTATTAGGTAGATACTATTGATTGTTCATATTTGTACATGAATTATTCATACAGCTGATGGTTGAAACTTTTTCATTTCCCCATCATTTTTACTTATGCTACAGTAGCATCTTCTATCTGAGCTTCCTTTTCTGTAAAAACTCTAGTCCAGAACCTGGTCTGTTTGGATCCTTCTCACGAGCCTTCATTGGTCCTGTAATCTACTGAGGAAACCCTGAGCTCCCCCATGTGGCACTTACCTACATTTCTCTGACCCCTTCAGGATCTCCCTTTGTGTGTAAGCCACACTGGACAACCTTCAATTCCTAAACAAGCTCTTCACTTTACTAACTAGAATTAGGTTTGTCGGCAAGTGACAAGAATACTCTGCCCACCTCTCAATACTAGTTTAACAAGATAAAAGTATATTTCTCATGTAAAAGAAGTCTAGAGCTGGTATAGTGTTCCAGAGAGTTAGGAACCCAGACTTCTACTACCTCATGCATCTGCCGTTCTACCATGTGACTTCCACTTCATGGTCCAAGGTGGCTGCTCAAGCTTCAGCTATTATACCCACCATTTGCAGCAGGAAGGAGGAAGGAACAAGGAAGGTCATAACCCTGCCTCTAAGAACAGTTTCTGGGAATCACACTTGCTTACACACCATTGGCCAACATTTTGTCACACAGCCACACCTAGCTGTTAGGCTAGGAAATTTTTATTTTGGCTAGTCTTTAGATAGCCATGTGCTGAGGTAAACATTGTTTCCAAGGAAGGAGAGGATGAGTATGGGGTGATACCTAGGAGTCTGCCATGTAGTCTGACATCTGGGGGTGTGCACATTGTTCCTTCTGTCCAGCTCCTCTTCCCTCTCCCTTCTCAGACCCTTGGCTTGGCCTAGCCTTATCTGTCCCTTAACACTGTTACCTCATGCCCATCCTCACTCTGGCTCCCTGTGACTGCCTGGGGCTGCTTAGCACCCAGTACAACTGCACAGTCTCTGGCCAAGGTGGGCCCACCACCAATATTTCTTCTTTCAAAGATACACTGAAGAAATGGGATGATGTTCTTCAGGCTCCCAGGACCTTCGTACACCCGGGGGAAAGTATAGTGATGGGGTAGCTGAGTGATCTTAAAGGCTCATGGCAGACTGCCGCTCTTGGTTGTAGACACAACCCATCTTCCCACAGTGGGACATGTTCAGGTCTCAGCCTTCGTGATGGTGAGCGGTCGACGTGGAGAGGGGTTACTGTTGTGATTCTTGCTTTCAATTCCAGTCAGTTCTTGATTTGATTTCTGCCATGTTTCTCTCATTTTAAACCTGGGCAGTATCTCCCACATGCTTTTTAAGGTGACGACAGCTGGTCTCGCGTATCAGCTTTGTCCCTTAAGAGGGACACAACTGCTTTCATTGCTAAGCCTTCAGGCCCCTCCTTGGTCTTTCTCACTCACTGTAGTGCCCCCACTGGATCCTCAGGACAGCTCCTGACATAGGAGGGCGGTGTTACCTGCACTCACAGATGAGACATGAGGACCTAAGTGACCTCCTGACTTGCTCACAGTCATCGGACATGTGGCAAAGCCAAGAACGGAGCCGGGTCTTTCTGTAATAAGTGTAGTAGCTTTCCCCTTCTGCTGCCACACTTCTCCTATTTTAATAAGTACTTTAACATTGCTGTGCATAATTTCTTCCCAAATCTAGAGTCTCCTAGGATAAAAGGCAAAATGTGAAAGTACTGAGTCAAGGTGTATAAATATACTTTTAAAGAAGGCTGTTAATGTGTTTTGCAAAATTGATCCAGCAGGGATGTCCTATGGAGCCTTATCACAGTCACAATTTGCCCAGGCTAGCCCAAGAGCTGGGGAACCTGAGAGTGTGGGGAGGAGAGGGGCTGGTTGGTTCCTCAGCAAAGCGCACGTGAGCCTCCCCCAAGCCTGGGGGGGATTCTTATGTTTAAGTGTATGCCATGGCCCCTCCAGTACTTTGGCCACCTCATGCGAAGAGTTGACTCATTGGAAAAGACTCTGATGCTGGGAGGGATTGGGGGCAGGAGCAAAAGGGGATGACAGAGGATGAGATGGCTGGATGGCATCACCGACTCAATGGACGTGAGTTTGAGTGAACTCTGGGAGATGGTGATGGACAGGGAGGCCTGGCGTGCTGCAGTTCATGGGGTCACAAAGAGTCGGACACGACTGCGCGACTGAACTGAACTGATGCCCCTCCACATGGGCCAACTACTTCGGTGCTCAAGCACAGATTCTGCCATCTGGTCCAGTGTGGCAGAAACCAGCACCTGTACTGGACTCTCAGATGCCCCGTGTCTGTCTCCAGCATGCTCTGTAGTAACTACTACATGCTGGGCTTGATAGGCGATTGAAGGGCTTTTCAGAGGTCATTTTGCTTATATGTGACTCTGACTTTAAACCTCAGCCCCCTGAGCTCTGTACGAGGCATGACAACAGGGGACTCTACCCGAAGCCATGTTCACTGTACCCTTTCTCCAATAATCTCAAAAGTCTGAGTGGAACCCTTTCTGCTATGTGGCTGATGGGTTATGACAAAATGTCCTTTAAGGTCCACACAGTTCCAGCTGTCATCTCTGCCTTCTTCTCACAAGTGCTGCCCCCAAACTTAAGACACTTCACTGGGCTCTAGGGCCTCAGGTGGCACTTATGCGTCAGGTACTGCTACAAGCCAACGCTCACACATAAATGTCCAGGTGACAGCCTGTCTCTTCCTGCAGTTGGTCACCACAGAAGCGGGCTTCCTCAAAGACAGTCTGTACAATGAAGGAATCCTAATCGTGTGGGACCCATCTGTTTACCATTCAGATATCCCAAAGGTAAGTCGATGTCCATGGGAAATTGGGATTGAGTCACCTGTTTTCTATACATTTCCCTGACGTACTGGGTTTTTATAGTTGTGGTTGACCTAGCCACCCCGAGGGCTGACTGCTTCCATTTCAGGGCACCTCACTTTTGGATTAGTTGTTCAGGAGGGTTCCTGGCCTATACCAGTGCTCTCCATGCCCGCCCTGCATTGCCATGTATTTGCCTCCCAACTGTGGTCTGTATCAGGAGTAATAGTGGCTGGATTTCCCACCATCTGGGGTGGATTGTGTTCATGTAATAATTATTTCTGATGAGCAGTAGCAGGCATAGACAGTTGTTACTATCTCTCCTATACACAATATTGTCCCACACTTCAGTTTCCAGACACTTTTCATTTCACTCTTATGCAACAGAAAGAAGTAGGCAGAAGCATGGTTATTCCCATTTTACAGATGAGGGAAACAGAAGGTGGTGGTGGTGGTGGTGGTAGGGTTATCGGCTTGGGACTCGATTTGCTAAGCAGAGGGCCCAGATCTGCAGAGTCAGCTTTTCCAGGGCTCTAGCTTCTCTGGCCTCCCACTGTTTGTCACACAAGTCAGCTGGGCTCTCCCTGGCATGGGCTGCAGTGGCCACAGGAGAAAGGCTTTAAGGAGGAGGGACAGAGAGCACTCTCCTTGGTAGACTCACTTCTCATGCTGGACACATCAGTAGCTGACAGGCTCTGGTGATCCCTGGAACCCTCCTCTACCTACTTCAGTTTACAGTTTTGCACTGATCTCACTTAGAACTGAAATGTGCCTGGGTCAGGTCAAGGACTGTGAGTCCACAGCTGTGGCAATCTGGGTCCTAGTTTTCACTCCTTTAAAAAAGAGAGGTGGGCCAAGAGCCCCTCTCAGCTCTGATAGCTTTCCCAGTCTGTGATCCTGAGGTCTGAAGCGATTCCATGGTCACCAAGATCAAATGTCCCTGTGAGCACAGGCTATGTGCTGGGTGCCCTGCTATCAAGTGAGAGCTGTGATGTGGAGGAGAAGCATGGAGTCTATCTTGATGAAGGGATGTCTCTCAGGAGTCTGCCAGGAGGGGTCCCTCCCCACCTCCCCTAGTCCTCAGAGGATGATGAACGCCGGGGTGGCAGCAGACCAGCCCATTGCTCTCCTTGAGGAGACCTCTTCCTTCTTTTTCAGTGGTACAGGAATCCTGACTACAGTTTCTTCAATAACTTCAAGAGCTATCGTAAGCTGCATCCCGATCAGCCCTTTTACATCCTCAAGCCCCAGATGCCTTGGGAGCTGTGGGACATCATTCAGGAAATCTCCTCAGAGCTGATCCAGCCAAACCCCCCATCCTCTGGGATGCTCGGTGAGTCCATGTCTGAGAAAGACCTCTGGTGCTTGTCTCTACAGTAGAGTTGCTTTCTTCTGGGGTCTCTTCGTTTGTTCGTTTACCAAACAGTTGCTAGGTTTTTGCCATATTTTTATGCTGAGGCAAATTCCAAGTAAGACACAGAGATCAATACGATAGACTCTTCTTCCTTAACTTCAGGGTGTCCAGTGGGAGCATTCGGTCAGGTGTCTGAGGCAACATTCAGTTTGTGCCAGGAAAGCGTGACCAGCTTGGTGCCATAGGAGAGAGGACCCCTTCTAGGGAGACAGCCTGAGAACTTTGTGGAGAACAGGACCAGGCCTGGGAAAGGGGAGATTTGGCAAGTGGAGATGGAGTAAAAAGGGAAGCACAGAAAAGATGAGGCAGGAGGAATAGGGCTGGGACTTGGGTGAGGCCAGCCAGGCACCTACTTCAGATGTACAATTTAAGGAGCTGCAACGAAATTCAGAAACAAATGATATCTTAATAGTGTCTTTAAAAAAAATCACAGTGAAAAATTTCATGATAGAAAAAATATTTAAATTTTAGATAAAGGATCAATAATAATGCCATTATTGTCCTGAGCCATATTAGAATCTGAAGAAAAAGGAAGAATCGCTAATATTCAGAATTTCACCTGGTGGCCCCCCATCTGTGGCCCTGAGAGGACTGAGTGTTGAAGCTGCACTTGGTTCGGGGTCACAAATGGAGCTGTGGGTGCCGGTGTCGGGGGCCGGGGCCAGAGTGCTGAGGGCCCTGAGCGCTGGCTGCAGGCTTTCTTCTTGGACTCACTCCACAGCTCGCTGCCCTCATGGCCTGTCTGCCCCTCGCTGCCTCTCACTCTGAGTTCAGCTGGACCACAGGCACTTTCTGCCAGGTGCCCACCTGCCTTCCCTGTGAGACTGCAGCTCCCTCAGGGCGGAACTGTGTTTGCCTCTTCCTTGTGGGGGCACAGGACAGGCCTGAGGTAAATGTTGAGTAAATGAACAAATGCTTTATTATCAGAGGCATTTCCTGATAGAGAGGAAGGTGCTTTCAGGATCCCATCTGCTTTATGTCTTTCTCTTCCACTTTTGGACAGGTGCCTTGGGGTACTGCCTGGACCCCTTTTGAGCAGGAGTAGATGGAGAGCATCCTCGGGACACTCCTGTTGCCCTGCTGCCCGCCTTTGCCTGTGTTGTCCCCTCCACCAGCGGTCCTTCCCCTTGCCCATCCTCATGGCCAGAGCCCTTGCCAGCCCCCACACCAGTGCTCCGGGGGCTCGTGAGAGCCCGCTGTCATAGAAGCCTCCCTCCCCTCATCTGGAAGCACGACTGCTGGGCCATCATCACTTAATTGCATATGTCTTTTCTCGCCCATCATACCAGGGTGGGGGACAGCCGGAGGGGGTTAACAGGGCTTTCCCCATGTCTAATTCTTCTGGAACAGAGCTGCTGCTAGCAGTTTACAGTTTTGCTGTTAGTAAGAACTGTTCATCATAAAAGTTCCCTCTATTGATGATTGACAAGAGCAGTCTTAGAGCTGTGATCTTACTGCATCTGAACAGTAGCCTGTGAGGTAGGGAGAGTGGGTAGGTCACCCCCTGGGGACAGGTGGAGAACCTGAGGCCCCGAGAGGGACGTGTCCTGCAGGAGATGGCTGAGCCAGGTGGGGACGCGCACGGGGCATGGGAGGCATCCCCCATCTCTTGTTGGGTCTGCATCTCTGTGTTCTGTACCCCTCCCTGAGTGCACCACCCACCACACTCTCTCAGCTCCTCTCTTCTGACTGAGCCCATCGATACAGACCAGGGCATGCTCTTGTAACAGCTGTCCCCCTCCCACCTGAGGCACGAAGCCTTCCTTCCCCACACTGTTTCACCAGGTACTAACCAGCTCCAAGGCTCATCCAAGATACAGACATGAGAGAAAGTAATATCTGCATGGAATGGTCTGTCTCCTCAGTCACCTTGCCCTCTCTCTTCATAGAGCTTCTTGACAGTGATCAGTTCATTGGCTGATGGTGGAGCCCTTCAATTCATTAATGTTTAGGGAGGACCTGCTGGGCACCGGGCACTGACCTGGGTGCTGAGCATATGAAGGTTCGTGAGCCCTGCACCCTGAGGAGCAGCTGTTGGATGGGCTTACTGGAGCAACTCAGACTGGGAATCACACTCATAAACAGACATTCCTCTCCAGCTTTCAGGGCATGAGCTGTGGGGCTCCCTGGGCAGAACTCCTGGGAGCCAGGGTGGGTTGTCGCACAGGACTCACCTCTGCTCTCCTCTCCAGGCATTGCCATTATGATGTCACTGTGTGACCAGGTGGATATTTACGAGTTCCTCCCATCCAAGCGCAAGACTGACGTGTGCTACTACTATCAGAGGTATTTCGACAGTGCCTGCACAATGGGCGCCTACCACCCACTCCTCTTTGAGAAGAACATGGTGAAGCACCTCAACCTCGGCACGGACGAGGACATCTACCTGCTTGGAAAAGCCACACTGCCTGGCTTCCGGACAATTCGCTGTGGAGCATAAGCTCCCCAGCCAGGCCCCCTCACCCTTCCCCATCAGCCGGTCTTCTGGCCACCCCAGGCCTGGGAAGGAAGACTGTGTTCCTGAATAATGACAGCTGACACTTCAGGCAACAAGAGCCCTGGGGCTTCAGAAACTCAAGGGCAGGGCCCCCAGCCCAGCCTGCCCTGTTATCACGGGGCTGTGTGAACCCAGAGCCTCCTGTCTCACTCATGTATACCCGTTTAGCATTCCCTCCAGAGAGGGTCCTCCCGCCCCCAACCTAGGTAAATGCAAAATCCACCTTTCCCACCAGGGCTGCCAAAACTGGTCTGCTTTCCCCACCAGAATGATGTTGTTATTGCAAACCAGGGAAACAGGAAAAAAGGTACAGTCTCTATATCCTCACGGAGAAGGCAATGGCACCCCACTCCAGTACCCTTGCCTGGAAAGTCCCAGGGACCGGGGAGCCTGGTGGGCTACTGTCTATGGGGTCGCGCAGAGTCGGACACAACTGAAGCGACTTAGCAGCAGTAGCAGCAGCAGCTCCATCCTCAAATTGCATATAGATTAGTGCGAGGGACCAGATGGATTCAGTGTGCTTGATGCACAGGGGCTTGTGGGTGTGGGCTTGCTGTTGGCTGTTTTTGCACCCAGGAGGGACCACACTCTTCCCGTGTCTGTGGGTCATAGAGGGCTTCCCGGAGCTGGGGGCTGTGAAGTGGATTTTAGAAGAGGAGAAACATATCAAGCAGATTTTGTCTAAGTCTTCTGAGATGTGTTTTCCTATCTGCCTTTATTACCTGTATTTAAGATCTGCCTGAGTTTACAGGCTCAAAGTACTTTCTGAGGAAACCCCCTTATGTCTGAGGCATCAACTGAAGCCCCATACAGATGCCAGGCAAGCCAGATGCCAAAACCCTGGTTTCCCCAGGCTCGCCTGGCCTGAGCCTAGCCTAGCCTACCAGCTGGGTGTGCACAGCTTATCCAAGTCTTCCTTTTTGATGCCCACCCCCAAACCTCCTCCTGCCATTCTGTTTTTCCCTTTAATCTTCCTGCTCCCAAATTACTTTCAAGCATTTTCCATTTTAAAATTTCCTTTTTTTTTTTTTTTTTACCTTCATGGGCCTTTTGTGAAAGGCCTCTCAGGGAGTGGGAACGTGGTTTCCTAGGACTTAAGAGTCGCTCTCAGAGGTCAGAACCTTGGAGATCATGACTAATTCTCACTAGGTGTATCAGAGTGCTGTGCCCCCACCCCCGCCTGCGAGGGAGCAACATCAAAGCCTCTGGACAGAGGTCTGTCTGCTGTGGTCTATCCACATACACTCTGGACCATTGTGCTAAGTCCTCTTCCCTGATGGGGAGCCACACTAGACGGGATCAGACTTCTGGACTCTTGAGCTAGCCCCGTGTGCTCACGAGTCTTGATGTTTGAGGTCCAGACCAGCTGTTGTGGAGCTGGAGTACTTATTCATGGTCAAACCGCTGGCTTGCACAGGCAGTAGAAAGAGCTCTGGAGTGAGAAGCCCTGGGTTTTCAAAGTGATGCTCCCCTATTACTCACCATGCCGCCATGGGCAAATTCTCCTCTCTGAGCCTATTTCCACATTTGTAAAATGAGTGATGAGCCTGCCTCACAGGTGCTACGAGGGTTACCCGGGGAAGTCAGGTGCTCAGTGCACGGTGGATTCCTCCCTTCCTTTACGAAGATCCTGCCCTGTGCCCACACCTGGCAGCATCTTGCTGTGAAGCAGGCCAGAGAGTGGGCTTTGTCCTCAGGGAATATAATGTCCTATTGGGAGACAATAATACCTACCCTGCTTGGAACACCCTGGCAACCATCTGAGGTAGTGGAGGGTGCAGAACATGTCCCTGCTCAGGCCTGATCCTCTCTGGGATGGGCAGAGCACTTGGGCCAGTGACCACTGTGACCCCAGGCTTTTCCACGTCTCTGGGCCCAAGAATTCCTGGGAGTCATTGAATCATGAGCATGGAGTGCAGAGGGAGGTGGCATTCTATCGCCAGGAGCGAGATGTTGGTATGGACACTGAGACTACACTGGGTAGATGCTAGCTTTTATGTGTTATTATTAAGAGATCAAGTTAATTTAATTGTGCTTTCTCAACCTGGAAACGGGTAGAATGCAAATAAGATGTGGATACTCTCGTTTGATTAAATGTTTTATATTTGTGACAGGCAATTTAAAAATTATGACTGTGTCTTGTAGGAAAGCCACTGTCTCTAAGCTGTTCTGTTTTATTCAGTAGCTGTCTGTTCATTCTCTATCATGAAGTCCTCAAATCTTTCCATCTCAATCAAATAAGCTATTGATATTGCCCTGGAGTTGAGATGTCAGTCTCAGAAATTTCTGAATCATGTCCTAAGCTATTTCTGAATTATCCAAAGATTATGTAAAATTTTAAAATAAATGATTGTTCAAAAATTGTATCCCTCTTTTCTTGTTAAGGGGACAACTGTTCATTGTCAATTCTTGTCTCTGAAGAAGACACAACAGGAATCCTGAACCTCCAAACCCTCCCCCATGAGCTCCTCTGCCTTAGCCATCACTTCAACAGGAAAAGAACTACTTACACAGCAGGATATCATCTGTGAAATAGCAACTGGTTTGTTTTCTTCCTTTTGTGCTTGCTTGGATTCAAATGACAAAGCTGTTATTCATCCACACCTCAAGGAAGGGCTGCAGGAGGACAGAAAGCTGAATGAAAGGAAGTTCTCACCTTGGTTTCCAAAAGTCTAAAACCCTTAAAGGAACAATGTCCCAAGGGATAGCCAAGCTGTTTAGATACGGAAATTTCTGCCCAAACCTTGGGAGAATGGGACAAAAGAGGAGCGACAGAAAAAGAGATTTCAATTAGTTTGGAAACTGATATCTGTGCTTGCCAAATTTACAATAGCCTTAAGTCTCTCTTAGGTCCTTTCAACTGGTGAGCCAGGTTTTGGGGTGGCACCAGGCTTCTCTGTTTGGACCTTGTGGGGAGCTTCTGCCACCTCCACAGGTTGCCTTTTCCCTTGGGTCCTACTCTGGTATCTGCTGCTTATTTTAAGGTGTGTGTTAGGGATGTGGGAGGAAGAATGAGAACCTGGCTTCTTCTTTACCTTATCAGACATTTAAGGAGAAGAAAGACACAAATCACAAAGAGAAAGACCAATAAAGAGAGAGAGGTACTCACCTACAACCTCCATATCCACCCCACCAATAGCACCCCTGAAGCCCAGCTCCAGGCTGTCTGTTCTTATAGAATGCTTCATACCCTGGCAGTATGCTTTACTCATTCCAGTGATGGCTCCACAGCTAGAAGCAAGAGGCGGAGAAGGGGTACTCTGGGACTGCCGCCTCACCTATTCCCAACTCCTCAGCCCCTGTGTGGCTTTGGTTTCTACTTCCCATGTGACCCTCGGGGCAGCCTTTGAGGAATGTTCTGTGATGTATGGAGAGTGCATTATGACCCCAGGGACACTTACCACTCTAACTGGGGCAAACACCCTCACCCAGAAAATTCATCCCTATGGGCTGGCGTAATGGCATCAGCTTCAGGAGAGAAGAAAAGGCCTTACCTGCACTCATGACATCCCATCACATGGTGCATTTATGCTGCCATCCAGTCCTTCTCAGGTTAGGATTGACTGGAAACAAGTTTATCATGGGAAGAGGAATTTTTCTTTTTTAATTTTTAATTTTTTAAATAATTTATTTTACTTCACAATATTGTATTGGTTTTGCCATACATTAACTTGAATCTGCCAAGAGTGTACATGTGTTCCCCATCCTGAAACCCCCTCCTACCTCCCTCCCCATCCCATCCCTCTGGGTCATCCCAGTGCACCAGCCCCAAGCACCCTGCATCATGCATCAAACCTGGACTGGCGATTCATGTCACATATGATATTTTACATGTTTCAATGCCATTCTCCCATATCATCCTGCTCTTGCCCTCTCCCACAGAGTCCAAAAGACTGTTCAATACATCTGTGTATCTTTTGCTGTCTTGGAGGAAAGCGAAAAAGTTGGCTTAAAGCTCAACATTCAGAAAACGAAGATCATGGCATCCAGTCCCATCACTTCATGGGAAATAGATGGGGAAACAGTGGAAACAGTGTCAGACTTTATTTTGGGGGGGCTCCAAAATCACTGAAGATGGTGAGTGCAGCCATGAAATTAAAAGACGCTTACTCCTTGGGAGAAAAGTTATGACCAACTTAGATAGCATATTCAAAAGCAGAGACATTACTTTGCTGACTAAGGTCCATCTAGTCAAGGCTATGGTTTTCCCTGTGGTCATGTATGGATGTGAGAGTTGGACTGTGAAGAAGGCTGAGCACTGAAGAATTGATGCTTTTGAACTGTGGTATTGGAGAAGACTCTTGAGAGTCCCTTGGACTGCAAGGAGATCCAACCAGTCCATTCTGAAGAAGATCAGCCCTGGGATTTCTTTGGAAGGAATGATGCTGAAGCTGAAGCTCCAGTACTTTGGCCACCTCATGTGAAGATTTGACTCATTGGAAAAGACCCTGATGCTGGGAGGGATTGGGGGCAGGAGGAGAAGGGACGACAGAGGATGAGATGGCTGGATGGCATCACTAACTCGATGGACGTGAGTCTGAGTGAACTCCGGGAGATGGTGATGGACAGGGAAGCCTGGCGTGCTGCCATTCATAGGGTCACACAGAGTCGGACACGGCTGAGCGACTGAACTGAAATGAACTGACTGATACAGAGTTATCGTTACCTTCTTTCTAAATTCCATATATATGTGTTAGTATACTGTATTAGTGTTTTTCTTTCTGGCTTACTTCACTCTGTATAATCGGCTCCAGCGTCATCCACCTCATTAGAACTGATTCAAATGTATTCTTTTTAATAGCTGAGTAATACTCCATTGTGTATATGTACCACAGCTTTCTTATCCATTCATCTGCTGATGGACATCTAGGTTGCTTCCATGTCCTGGCTATTATAAACAGTGCCGCAATGAACATTGGGGTACACGTGTCTCTTTCAATTCTGGTTTCCTTGGTGTGTATGCCCAGCAGTGGGATCGCTGGATCATAAGGCAGTTCTATTTGCAATTTTTTAAGGAATCTCCACACTGTTCTCCATAGTGGCTGTACTAATTTGCATTCCCACCAACAGTGTAAGAGGGTTCCCTTTTCTCCACACCCTCTCCAGCATTTATTGCTTGTAGACTTTTGGATCGCAGCCATTCTGACTGGTGTGAAATGGTACCTCATTGTGGTTTTGATTTGCATTTCTCTGATAATGAGTGATGTTGAGCATCTTTTCATGTGTTTGTTAGCCATCTGTATGTCTTCTTTGGAGAAATGTCTGTTTAGTTCTTTAGCCCACTTTTTGATTGGGTCTTTTATTTTTCTGGAATTGAGCTGCCAGAGTTGCTTGTATAGTTTTGAGATTAATTCTTTGTCCGTTGCTTCATTTGCTATTATTTCTCCCATTCTGAAGCCTGTCTTTTCACCTTGCTTATAGTTTCCTTTGCTGTGCAGAAGCTTTTAGTTTTGATTAGGTCCCATTTGTTTATTTTTGCTTTTATTTCCAATATTCTGGGAGGTGGATCATAGAAGATCCTGCTGTGATTTATGTCGGAGAGTGTTTTGCCTATGTTTTCCTCTAGGAGTTGTATAGTTTCTGGTCTTACATTTAGATCTTTAATCCATTTTGAGTTTAGTTTTGTGTATGGTGTTAGAAAGTGTTCTAGTTTCATTCTTTTACAAGGGTTGACCAGTTTTCCCAGCACCACTTTCTCCATTGTATATTCTTGCCTCCTTTGTCAAAGATAAGGTGTCCATAGGTGCATGGATTTATCTCTGGGCTCTCTATTTTGTTCCATTGATCTATATTTCTGTCTTTGTGCCAGTACAATACTGTCTTGATGACTGTTGCTTGTAGTAGAGACTGAAGTCAGGCAGGTTGATTCTTCCAGCTCCATTCTTCTTTCTCAAGATTGCTTTGGCTATTCGAGGTTTTTTGTACTTCCATACAAATTGTGAAATTATTTGTTCTAGTTCTCTGAATAATACTATTGGTAACTTGATAGGGATTGCATTGAATCTATAGGTTGCTTTGGGTAGTATACTCATTTTCACTATATTGATTCTTCTGATCCATGACCATGGTATATTTCTCCATCTATTAGTGTCCTCTTTGATTTCTTTGACCAGTGTTTTATAGTTTTCTATATATAGGTCTTTTGTTTCTTTAGGTAGATATATTCCAAAGTATTTTATTCTTTTCATTTCAATGGTGAATGAAATTGTTTCCTTAATTTCTCTGTTTTCTCATTGTTAGTGTATAGGAATGCAAAGGATTTCTGTGTGTTAATTTTATATCCTGCTACTTTACTATATTCATTGATTAGCTCTAGTGATTTCCTGGTGGAGTCTTTAGGGTTTTCTATGTACAGGATCATGTCATCTGCAAACAGAGTTTTACTTCTTCTTTTCCAATCTGGATTCCTTTTATTTCTTTTCTGCTCTGACTGCTGTGGCCAAAACTTCCAAAACTATGTTGAATAGTAGTGGTGAGAGTGGGCACCCTTGTCTTGTTCCTGACTTTAGGGGAAATGCTTTCAATTTTTCACCATTGAGGATAATGTTTGCTGAGGGTTTGTCATATATAGCTTTTATTATGTTGAGCTATGTTCCTTCTATTCCTGATTTCTGGAGGGTCTTTATGGATTCAACATCTAATGGATGTTGAATTTTGTCAAAGGCTTTCTCTGCATCTATTGAGATAATATGTCTTTTATTTTTCAATTTGTTAATGTGGTGTATTACATTGATTGATTTGTGGATATTGAAGAATCCTTGCATCCCTGGGATAAAGCTCACTTGGTCATGATGTATGATCTTTTTAATATGTTGTTGGATTCTGTTTGCTAGAATTTTGTTAGGGATTTTTGCATCCATGTTCATCAGTGATATTGGCCTGTAGTTTTCTTTTTTTGTGGTATCTTTGTCAGGTTTTGGTATTAGGGTGATGGTGGCCTCATATAATGAGTTCAGAAGTTTACCTTCCTCTGCAATTTTCTGGAAGAGTTTGAGTAGGATAGGTGTTAGTTCTTCTCTAAATTTTTGGTAGAATTCAGCTGTGAAGCCATCTGTTCCTGGGCTTTTGTTTGTTGGAAGATTTCTGATTACTGTTTCTGATTACCGTTTCAATTTCCATGCTTGTGATGGGTCTGTTAAGATTTTCTATTTCTTCCTGGTTCAATTTTGAAAAGTTGTACTTTTCTAAGAATTTCCCCATTTCTTCCAAGTTGTCCAGTTTATTTGCATATAGTTGCTGATAATAGTCTCTTATGAGCCTTTGTATTTCTGTGTTGTCTGTTGTGATCTCTCCATTTTCATTTCTAATTTTGACTTTTCTCTCTTTGTTTCTTGATGAGTTTCTCTAATGTCAATTTTATTTATCTTCTCAAAGAACCATCTTTTGGTTTTGTTGATTTTTGCTATGGTCTCTTTTGTTTCTTTTGCATTTATTTCTGCCCTAATTTTTAAGATTTCTTTCCTTCTAACTAACCCTGGGGTTAATAATTTCTTCCTTTTCAAGTTGCTTTAGGTGTGGAGTTAGGTTATTTGACCTTTTTCTTGTTTCTTGAGGTAAGCCTGTATTGCTATGAACCTTCCCCTTAGTACGGCTTTTACAGTGTACCATAGGTTTTGGGTTGTTGTGTTTTCATTTTCATTCGTTTCTATGCATATTTTGATTTCTTCTGTGATTTGTTGGGTATTCAGCAGCATGTTGTTCAGCCTCCATGGTTGGGATTTTTCTCCTGTAATTGAGATCTAATCTTACTGCATTATGGTCAGAAAAGATGCTTGGAATGATTTCAATTTTTTTGAATTTACCAAGGCTATATTTATGGCCCAGGATGTGATCTATCCTGGAGAAGGGTCCGTGTGCACTTGAGAAAAAGGTAAAATTAATTGTTTTGGGGTGAAATGTTCTATAGATATCAATTAGATCTAACTGGTCTATTGTATCATTTAAAGTTTGTGTTTCCTTGTTAATTTTCTGCTTAGTTGTTCTATCCATAGGTGTGAGTGGGGTATTAAAATCTCCCACTATTATTGTGTTACTGTTAATTTCCCCTTTCATACTTGTTAGCAATGGCACCCACTCCAGTACTCCTGCCTGGAAAATCCCATGGACGGAGGAGCCTGGTATGCCGCAGTCCATGGGGTCGCTAAGAGTCGGACACGACTGAGCGACTTCACTTTCACTTTTCACGTTCATGCATTGGAGAAGGAAATGGCAACCCACTCCAGTGTTCTTGCCTGGAGCATCCCAGGGACGGGGGAGCCTGGTGGGCTGCTGTCTATGGGGTCACACAGAGTCGGACACGACTGAAGCGACTTAGCAGCAGCAGCATTTGTCTTACAGATTGTGGTGCTCCATGTTTGGTGCATATATATTTATGATTGTTATATCTTAGATTGATCCTTTGATCATTACATAGTGTCTCTCTTTGTCTCTTTTTACAGCCTTTGTTTTAAAGTCTGTTTTATGTAATATGAGTATTGCTAATCCTGTTTTCTTTTGGATGGAATATCTTTTTCTAGCCCTTCACTTTCAGTCTGTATGTGTCCCTTGTTTCAAGGTGGGTCTCTTGTAGACAACATATATAGGGGTCTTGTTTTTGTATCCATTCAGCAAGTTTTTGTCTTTTGGTTGGGGCATTCAACCAATTTACATTTAAGGTAATTATTGATAATTATGATCCCATTGCCATTTACTTTATTGTTTTGGGTTTGAGTTTATACACGCTTTCTGTCTTTCTGTCTAGAGAAGATCCTTTAGCATTTGTTGGAGAGCTGGTTTGGTGGTGCTGAATTCTCTCAGCTTTTACTTGTCTGTAAAGCTTTTGATTTCTCCTTCATATTTGAATGAGATCCTTGCTGGGTACAGTAATTTGGGCTATAGGTTGTTTTCTTTCATCACTTGACATATGTCTTGCCATTCCCTTGTGGCCTGAAGAGTTTCTATTGAAAGGTCAGCTGTTATCCTTATGGGAATCCCCTTGTGTGTTATTTGTTGTTTTTCCCTTGCTGCCTTTAATATTTGTTCTTTGTGTTTGATCTTTGTGAATTTGATTAATATGTGTCTTGAGGTGTTTTGCCTTGGGTTTATCCTGTTTGGGACTCTCTGGGTTTCTTGGACTTGGGTGATTATTTCCTTCCCCATTTTAGGGAAGTTTTCTATTATCTCCTCAAGTATTTTTGCATGGTCTTTCTTTTTGTCTTCTTTTTCTGCGACTCCTATTATTCGAATGTTGGGATGTCTAACATTGTCCCAGAGGTCTCTGAGGTTGTCCTCATTTCTTCTAATTCTTTTTCCTCTCTGTTTCATTTATTTCTACCCTTCTATCTTCTATCTCACTTATCCTATCTTCTGCCTCCGTTATTCTACTGTTGGTTTCCTCCAGAGTGTTTTTGATCTCATTTATTGCATTATTCATTATATATTGACTCTTTTTTATTTCTTCTGCTACTGCTAAGTCGCTTCAGTCATGTCTGACTCTGTGCAACCTCATAGACGGCAGCCCGCTAGGCTCCTCTGTCTCTGGGATTCTCCAGGCAAGAATACTGGATTGGGGTGTCATTGCCTTCTCCAGTGCATGAAAGTGGAAAGCGAAAGTGAAGTCGCTCAGTCATGCCGACTCTTAGCGACCCCATGAACTGCAGCCTACCAGGCTCCTTCATCCATGGGACTTTCCAGGAAAGAATACTGGAGTAGGGTGCCATTGGCTTCTCCGTTTATTTCTTCTAGGTCCTTGTTAAACCTTTCTTGCATCTTCTTGACCTTGTCTCCAGGCTATTTATCTGTAACTCCAACTTGTTTTCAAGATTTTGCATCATTTTCACTATCATTATTTGGAATTCTTTATCAGGTAGATTCCCTATCTCTTTCTTTTTTGTTTGGTTTGGTGAGCATTTATCCTGTTCCTTTACCTGCTGGGTATTTCTCTGCCTTTTCATCTTGTTTATATTGCTGTGTTTGGGGTGGCCTTTCTGTATTCTGGCAGTTGGTGGTTCCTCTTTATTGTGGGGGTTTGCTGTGGGTGGGGTTGGATGAGTGGCTTGTCAAGGTTTTCTGGTTAGGGAAGCTTGTGTCGGTGTTCTGGTGGGTGGAGCTGGATTTCTTCTTTCTGGAGTGCAATGAAGTGTCCAGTAATAACTTCTGAGATGTCAGTGGGTTTGGTGTGACTTTGGTCAGCCTGTTGAGGCTCAGGGTTATGTTCCTGGAGAATTTGCGTGGTATGTCTTGCTCTGGAGCTTGTTGGCCCTTGGGTGGTGCTTGGTTTCAGTGTAGGTATGGAGGCATTTGATGAGCTCCTATCGATTAATGTTCCCTGGATTCAGGAGTTCTTTGGTGTTCTCAGGATTTGGATTTAAGCCTCCTGCCTCTGGTTTTCAGTCTTATTCTTGCAGTAGCCTCAAGACTTTTCCATCTATACAGTACCGATGATAAAACATCTAGGTTAATGATGAAAAGTTTCTCCACAGTGAGGGACACCCGGAGAGGTACACAGAGTTACATGGAAAAGAGAAGAAGGAGGAGGGAGATAGAGGTGACCAGGAGGAGAGGGGGAATCAAAAGAGGAGAGAGCAAGCTAGCCAGTCATCACTTCCCTATGTGCTCTCCACAGTCTGGATCCCTCAGAGATGTTCATGGAGTTACACAGAGGAGACAGGAGGGAGGAAGGAGACAGAGGTGGCCAGGAGGATAAAAGGGGGAATGAAAAGGAGAGAGACAGATCCAGCCAGTAATCAGTTCCCTAAGTGTTCTCCACAGCCTGGAACACACAAAGAGATTCACCAAGTGGGTAGAGAAGAAAAGGGGGAGGGGGAAGATAGAGGTGACCTGGTGGAGAAAAAGGAGAGTCAAAAGCGGGAGAGAGCAATCAGGCCAGTGATCTCTCTCCCAAGTAAAAATGGGTACTGAAGATTAGGTTCTTAAAGGTACAAAGTTGATAAAAAAATACCAAAAAGCAAAAATTAAAAAATCTTGAGTAGAGGTTAGATTCTCAAAATATAAAAAATATTCCCAAAATATTGAAAAAACACCCCAAAAGACACAAATTCACAGAAATTATATATATATATATATATATAAATGAAGTTTGCTTTAAAAATAGGGTCTTTTTTTTTTTGCAAGTTAATAGTAGGTTATAAAAATGAAAATTAAAGGAGTAATGGGAACTTAAAAATAACAACAAAAAATAAAATAATTTTTTTAATTAGAAAAATGATAATAGTAAAAATATATCTAAGACTTTCTCTGGAGCTGTTATGGACAGTATGGGGTCAGTTCATCTTCAGATAGTTCCTTGGTCCGGCTTATACTTCTCATGGTCTATAGGCCCCTTCCTGTGTAGTCAGTGCTAACTACAGGGTTTTAATCTATTGCACCTGTCACTTCCAATGCGGTTCTCTCTGTTTATTTTAGCTTCTTCTGTTTGCTGGTCTCTTCAGTGTCTAATTTCCATCCTGATACAAGGGGCACGGTAGTGATCACTTTATTTTAGGCTCACTTGTTCAGTGGTGCTTTGGGGAGGGAGGAACACTGCAAACAAATAACACTGGCATGTGTTCACAGTGATTCAGCCACACCGGGTTTGCCCCTGCTCACAGCGTGTGTGCTTTCACAGTCTACACTGCTCAGCTCTGCCGGAAACTGTCTGATGTGGGCCCTGGTTCGCATGCACTTTCCAGGTCTAAGACGCTCAGGTTCAGGTTCTTGGGTACTCCACAAAGGCACAGACTTGGTTGGGCCTGTGTTTTGCGCCCATCCCAGGTCCGAGCACCTCAGATGACCAGGTCCTTGGCGCACATAGTTGCCCCCGTTGAAGGCTGTGGCTTATCCCCTCCCCCATCCCAGCCACTCAGTTTTCTGGGTGTACAATGGGCGTGCCTTCTCAGGTGTGCTGTGTGTCACTTCTGGGAAGCTGATCTCTGGCTGTGACCCTCCTGGCAGATGTCAACCATCCAGAATCCCAAGAAGTCTTGGTTAGCAATGAAGTCTGCTTGCTGTTTGGTATAGGATGCCTCTCTGGGGTGACAATTGCTCCCTTCCGGCTCTGGCTGCCCTCACCTGCCTGTCTCTGGCGAGGGATGGGCCAGTCTGCAGCCAGCTAGCTCTGCTCAGTCCTTTGTTTTGTGAGCGTGCCTTGTGGTGGTTAGGGCTTTTCGAGGGATCTGGGATAGCTATCCCATAGTCTGAGTTGCTATCTCAAGCTAGTTCCTTCAGACTGCCCTCAGGGCATTCAGGCTGGGTCCTTATCCTAAGCAATGCCACCCGCTCCTTCCTGTCCCTCCCCCACTTGCTAGTGGGGGATGCGAGCGTCTGGGCTGTTGCACTGCTGGGAGTTGCTGTTAGGCATGTAATCTGTGGGTTTCAATTATTTATTTATTTTTCCTCCCAGTTATTTTGCCCTCTGAGATTCCAAGGCTTGCCACGAACCCACCAGTGAGAGTGTTTCTTTGTATTTGGAAACCTCTCTTTTTCAAGACTCCCTTCCTGGGACTGATCTACTCTTTTGTCTCTCTTTTTATCTTTTATATTTTGTCCTACTTCCTTTCGAAGAAAATGGGCTGCTTTTCTGGGTGCCTGATATCCTCTGCCAGCATTCAGAAATTGTTCTGTGGAATTTGCTCAGCGCTCAAATGTTCTTTCGATGAATTTGTGGAGGAGAAAGTGGTCTCCCCATCCTATTCTTCCACCACCTTAGGACTGCCCAGGAAGAGGAATTCTATCCAGCCCAGCAAGTGCACAGTGAGCACCCATTGTAAGAGGCACTGGGAGACAATGACAAAGACTCCCAACACCCGCCCTCCAAGAAATCAGAGCCCGAGAGACTGGATCTGCCTGTCTGTGTATAGTATTAGCAGGTTCAAGTGAGATAAGAGAGCTGCCATTTTCTGAAAATGAAAGTATGGTTATTGTTGTTAGGCTTGCACTTATAACTGCATAGAAGAAAAATACTATGCAAATGCCAAATATGAAGGAATATGATCATATAAGGTAAGAAGGATTCATTTTGGCTGGAATTTGTGGAATCTTAGTAGGTGACAGTCTTGAGACTGTCTTGACAGGCAGGATTCCTCCTTATTTCTTTAAGGAAAATGCTTTTCTGATTATAAAAGTTACAAATACTTACTGTCAAGACATGAAATCATGAAGGGGAAAAAGTTCATCTTTTCCAAATATAACTCCTATTAGCAGTTCCCAAAGCTGCAGTAATCAAAACAGTATAGTACCAGCACAGAAACAGAAAAATAGATCAATGGAACATCACAAGAGACAACTCTACACATGAACATCACCAGATGCCCAACAGTGAATTAGATTGATTATATTCTTTGCGGCCAAAGATGGAGAAGCTCTATACAGTCAGCAAAAACAAGACCAGGAGCTGACTGTGGCTCAGATCATGAAATCCTTATTGCCAAATTCAGACTTAAATTGAAGAAAGTAGGGAAAAACACTAGACTGTTCAGGTATGACCTAAATTGAATTCCTTATAATTATACAGTGGACGTGACAAACATTCAAGGGATTAGATCTGATAGAGTGCCTGAAGAACTATGGACAAAGGTTTGTGACATTGTACAGGAGGCAGTGATCAAGAGCATTCCCAAGAAAAAGAAATACAAAAAGGCAAAAATGGTTGTCTGAGGAGGCCTTACAAATAGCTGAGAAAAGAAGCAAAAGGCAAAGGAGAAAAGGAAAGATATACCCATCTGAATTCAGAGTTCCAAAGAATAGCAAGGAGAGATAAGAAAGATTTCCTCAGTGATCAATGCAAAGAAACAGAGGAAAACAATAGCATGGGAAAGACTAGAGATCTCTTCAAGAAAATTAGAGATACCAAGGGAACATTTCATGCAAGATGGGCACAATAAAGAACAGAAATGGTATGGACCTAACAGAAGCAGAAGATATTAAGAGGTGGCAAGAATACATAGAAGAACTATACAAAAAAGATCTCATGACCCAAATAACCATGATAGTGTGATCACTCACCTAGAGCCAGACATCCTAGAGTCCGAAGACAAGCGGGCTTTAGGAAGCATCAGTACGAACAAAGCTAGTGGAAGTGATGGAATTCCAGCTGAGATATTTCAAAAAGATGATTCTGTTAAAGTACACTCAATATGCCAGCAAATTTGGAAAACTCAGTAGTGGCCACAGGACTGGAAAAGGTCAATGTTCATTCCAATCCCAAAGAAAGGCAATGCCAAGGAATGTTCAAGTTACTACACAATTGTACTTATCTCACATGCTAGCAAAGTAATGCTCAAAATTCTCCAAGCCAGGCTTCAACAGTACATGAACCGAGAACTTCCAGATGTTCAAACTGGATTTAGAAAAGGCAGAGGAACTAGAGATCAAATTTTCAATATCCGTTAGATCATAGAAAAATCAGGAGAGTTCCAGAAAAACATCTACTTTTGCTTTATTGACTATGCCAAATCCTTTGTGTGGATCACAACAAACTGGAAAATTTTTAAAGAGATGGGAATGCCAGACCACCTGAACTGTCTCCTGAGAAATCTGTATGTAGGTCAAGAAGCAACAGTTAGAACTAGGCATGGAATAACAGACTGGTTTCGGAGTACGTTAAGGCTGTATATTGTCACCCTGCTTATTTAACTTCTATGCAGAGTACATCATGCAAAATGCCGGGCTGGATGAAGCACAAGTTGGAATCAAGATTGCTGGGAGAAATATCAATAACCTCAGATATGCAGATGATACCACCCTTACAGCAGAAAGTGAAGAGGAACTCTTGATGAAAGTGAAAGAGGAGAGTGAAAAAGCTTGCTTGAAACTCAACATTCAAAAAACTAAGATCATGGCATCTGGTCCTACTTCATGGCAAATAGATGGGAAAACAATGGACATAATATAGACTTTACTTTCCTGGGCTCCAAAATCACTGTGGGTGATGACTGCAGTCATGAAATTAAAAGACACCTACTCCTTGGAAGAAAAGTTATGACCAACCTAGACAGCATATTCAAAAGCAGAGACATTACTTTGCTAACAAAAGTCCATCTAGTCAAAGCTATGGTTTTTCCAGTAGTCATGTATGGATGTGAGAGTTGGACTATAAAGAAAGCTCAGCACTGGAGAACTGATGGTTTGAAACTGTGGTTTTGAAGAAGACTCTTGAGAGTCCCTTGGACTTCAAGGAGATCCAACCTGTCCATCCTATAGGAAATCAATCCTGAATATTCATTGGAAGGACTGATGCTGAAGCTGAAGCTCCAATACTTTAGCCACCTGATGCGAAGAGCTGACTCATTGGAAAAGACCCTGATGCTGGGAAAGAATGAAGGTGGGAGGAGAAGGTGACGATGGAGGATGAGACGGTTGGATGGCATCACTGACTCAATTGACATGAATTTGAGTAAACTCCAGAAGTTGGTGGTAGATAGGGAGGCCTGGCGTGCTTTGCTCTGCAGTCCATGGGGTCACAAAGAGTCAGACATGATTGAGTGACTGAACTGAACTGTAACACTATAGAAAGTCCAGAGATAAACCCACACACCTATGTTTAATTAATCTACAACAAAGGAAGTAAGAATATACAACGGAGAAAAGACAGTCTCTTCACTAAATCGTGCTGGGAAAACTGAACAGCTTCAAGTTAAAGAAGGAAATTAGAAGAACATTCTCTAATACTGTACACAGAAATAAACTCAAAATGGATCAAAGACCTAAAGATAAAACTGGACACTATAAAATTCTTAGAAGAAAGCATAGGGAGAATGCTCTTTGACATAAATCGCACCAAGCTCTTTTTTGATCCACCTCCTAGAGTAATGAAAATAAAAACAAAAATAAATGGGATCTAATTAAACTTAAAAGCTCCCGCATATCAAAGAAAACCATAAGCAAAATGAAAAGACATCCCACAGAATGGGAAAAACGTTTGCAAATGAAGTGACCAACAAGGGATTATTCTCCCAGATATACAAACAGCTTTGGCAGCTCTAAGTTAAAAGGCAAATAAACAGTCCAATCAAGAAATGAGCAGAAGATCTAAATAGACATTTCTCCAAAGGACACATGTACACATGAAATGATACTCAACATTACTAATTATCAGAGAAATGCAAATCAAAACTACAATGAAGTATCCCCTTATACCAGTTAGAACAGCCACCATCATAAAGTCCACAAACAATAAATGCTGAAAAGGATGTGGATAAAAAGTAATTCTCCTCCACTGCTGGTGGAAATGTAAATTGATATAGCCACTATGAAGAACAGTATGGAGGTTCCTTGAAAAACTGAAAATAGAGCTACCATATGATCTAAGAATTCCACTCCTAGGCATATATCTGCAGAAAACCATAATCCCAAAAGACATGTGCATCACAGTGTTAATTGCAGCACCTGACAATAGTCAAGACATGGAAGCAACCTAAATGTCCATTGGCAGAGGAACAGATAAAGAAGATGTGGTACGTTATACAATGGAATATTACTCAGCCCCCTAAAATAATGAAATAATGCCATTTGCAGCAACATGGATGAACCTAGAGTTCATCCTAACCTTCACCTAACCTTCACTCATCATACTAAGTGAAGTATGTCAGAGAGAAAAAGATAAATATCATATGATCTCTCATATGTGGGATTTAATTAAAAATGATACAAATGCACTTGTTTATAAAACAGAAACAGGCTTGCAGATATCAAAAACAATCTTATGGTTACAGAAAGGGAAACATGGTTGGGAGGGATAAATCAGAAGCTAAAGATGAACATATGCACACTACAATATATAAGATGGATCACCAACAAGGACATTCTGTATAGCACAGGGAATTCTACTCAATATTCTGTGATAACTTATATGAGAAAAGAATCTAAAGAAGAATCAACCTATGTATAACTGAATCACTTTGCTGTACACCTAAACTAACACAAGATTGTAAATAACTATAACTGAAATATATAACACATATATATATATAGTGTGTGTGCACACACACACATATATAGCATGCAAAAAAGAACATATCCTGCTTTTTTTTAATTAAAAATATATTATAAAAATGTCTCCAAATCATTAAGGCAGCCAGCTATGTCAGGGACCAGCCCTCTCCACCAGCAGACAGTAGCTCCAGGAACCCCAAGCTCTGCAGCCACCCACCCCAGAATCTGGCTCTGCCCACTACTGGGCCAGAACTAGCCCTGAGACCCCCTGGGGTCCTGCAGCCAGCCAGCTCAGGAGCTGGTTCCGTCCACCAGTAGCCGGCAGGCATGGCACAAGGCAGGGCCTGGCAACCAACTGGAACAGAAGCCAAACACACCTCCCAGATTATCCGCAGTAGTCACCTTTCTTTGTGTTCCCTGTGCTTGGGGTTATCTGAGCTTCTTGGCTAAGTATGTGCATTGTTGTGTTGTTGTTGTGTTAGTTACTCAGTCATGTCTGACTCTTTGTGATCTCGTGGACTGCAGCCCACCAGGCTCCTCTGTCCATGGGATTCTCCAGGCAAGAATACTGGAGTGGATTGCCATTCCCTTCTCCAGGTGATCTTCCCAACCTCGGGATTAAACCTTGGTCTCCTGCATTGCAGGTGGATTCCTGACCATCTGAGCCACTAGGGAAGCCCAAGTATGTGTATCAGTTCAGCTCAGTTGCTCAGTCATGTTCAACTCTTTGTGACCCCATGAATCGCAGCACGCCAGGCCTCCCTGTCCATCACCAACTCCCGGAGTTCACTCAGACTCACGTCCATCGAGTCAGTGATGCCATCCAGCCATCTCATCCTCTGTCGTCCCCTTCTCCTCCTGCCCCCAATCCCTCCCAGCATCAGAGTTTTTTCCAATGAGTCAACTCTTCGCATGAGGTGGCCAAAGTACTGGAGTTTCAGCTTTAGCATCATTCCTTCCAAAGAAATCCCAGGGCTGATCTCCTTCAGAATGGACTGGTTGGATCTCCTTGCAGTCCAAAGGACTCTGAAGAGTCTTCTCCAACACCACAGTTCAAAAGCATCAATTCTTCGGTGCTCAGCCTTCTTCACAGTCCAACTCTCACATCCATACATGACCACAGGAAAAACCATAGCCTTGAGTAAACGGACCTTAGTCGGCAAAGTAATGTCTCTGCTTTTGAATATACTATCTAGGTTGGTCATAACTTTTCTTCCAAGGAGTAAGNAGTCTTCTCCAACACCACAGTTCAAAAGCATCAATTCTCCAGCTCTCAGCTTTCTTCACAGTCCAACTCTCACATCCATACATGACCACAGGAAAAACCATAGCCTTGACATAGACTTGACGTTTCCTTTGTAGATTATTATAAAACCTTGCGTATAATTCTTATGCTGTGCAGCAGTTCCTTGTTGGTTATCTATTTTATATACGTTGATCAACATTTAGTATGTTGATCCTAGACTCCTAATATACCCTCCCCTCCACTAACTATCGGTCTTTGTGGCTCAGTTAGTAAATAATGCAGGAGATGTGGGTTCGATCCCTGGGTTGGGAAGATCCCCTGGAGAAGGGAGCAGCTACCCACTCCAGTATTCTGGTCTGGAGAATACCTTGGACTAGTATAGTCCATGGGGTTGCAAGGAGTCGGACAGGACTAAGCGACTTTGACTTTCACTTCTGGTAACCATCAGTTTATTTTTCTATGTGTGTGGATCTATTTATGATTTGTATGTAAGTTCATTTGTATCATTTTTTCTTTTTTAGATTACACATATAAGTGGTATTGTATAATGTTTGTCTGTTTTACTTCACATAGTATGACAGTCTCTAGGTCCATCCATGTTACTGCACATGGCATTATTGCATTCTTTTTTTAAGGCTGAGTAATATTCCATTGTATATATTACCACATCTTCTTTATCCATTCCTCTGTAGATGGACATTTAGGTTGCCTCCATGTCCTGGCTATTATAAATAATGCTGTATGGACATTGGGGTGCATGTATCTTTGAAATTATGGTTTTCTCCAAATGTGTGGAGAAGGCGATGGCATCCCAGTCCAGTACTCTGCCTGGAATATCCCATGGACGGAGGAGCCTGGTGGGCTGCAGTCCATGGGGTTGCTAAGAGTCAGTTTGAGCGACTTCACTTTAAATTTTCACTTTCATGCATTGGAGAAGGAAATGACAACCCACTCCAGTGTTCTTGCCTGGAGAATCCCAGGGACGGGGGAGCCTGGTGGGCTGCGTCTATGGGGTCGCACAGAGTCAGACATGACTGAAGCGACTTAGCAGCAGCAGCAGCAGCCAGATGTGTGTCCAGAGTTGGGATTTCTGGATCATATGGTAGCTCTATTTTTAGGTTTTTAAGACCTCCTGGATAGTTTTGATCCTAAATAGATGTTGAGGAAACTTTTTAGCCTTCTGAAACCAGTTTTCCAGCTCTAATCATTGACTATTATTTTTGTAATTAATTTTGACAGTGTTAATGAACTGTTGAACTGAGTGACAGAGTTTCAGCATATAAAGCACATAAGATTGTTTTATTTGGGTTATATCTAGAATGCTTTTATCTGTACTTGAATGTAAATTTTCAGAGCATGACAATAAATCCGAAGGACATGTCTCATTTACATTATTGACGTTGTTACACTGATTAGATATGTTGGTAACTAATCAAACACCTGTCATTGATTACACATGACTTCAGGAATGGCAACAGTTCTTCAGTTTTAAGATTGTCCAAATGCCAAGGTTGAAGCTAGAGTCAGACAATTTTGGCAGAATTCTGGGGAGAAATTGACAGAGTGCTGTGCATAGAGGGGAACTCAAGAAATATTCACATTTTGACTAGTTGAGGATATTAATTATTATTTAAAAAACATTAAATTGTGTGTATGTGTGTTTAAAAAGAATGTATGGAGTCTCAGAGATACATAACCTGTATCAGCAACTATTAAAGTTAAGAGAAACAGACTGACTTCCTTACCCCTGTCTTAATTAGTGAAGGCTTGTTTTAGTTTCCCTCTGAAGTTCATTGAAAGGTGCTGCTTGGAAACTTCTGTAATTGATTTAACATTTTGCAATTAGGATATTTGACACACTTGTCATTTCATGTGGAAAAAAAATAGACATTTGAAAAAATGAAATGTATTCTCATAAATGCCTTTCCAGGGTCACTCAATGGTAAATGGAAAGTTGCTTTGTATTAGTAAAATACATTTTCATTTATAAGATGCCAGAAATGATTTGTTCTTGTTTTCAGTTTCTAGTCATCTATGTATAGCAATCCTGCAGGTTTCCAGAGAAATGAAGTATAGTCCTTTGGCAATATAAGTTTTGTCTAGAGAACCTGTATAGTATTGTTGCAGAACTTGAGAGACTAAAGTCTCAGAAGCACACATGTAGAAACATACCAAAATTCTAAAGGCTTTTTCCAAATCCTTAGGATAAAATCTACTAATCTGTCGCTGTCCAGAATGTAGTCAAGTTAAAAAGAATAGCATTTGTTTGTTTGTTTGTTTGTTTTTTACTTTGGTCTGCTGCACATGTGTTTAGTGAGTGACAACTGATGTGCTCAGTAATAGAACAAAAAATCAACATGATTACTTATGGAAATGTTTGCTCCCAGGCATTGTGGGGCTAGCAGAGTCCTACTGCCAAGATTGTTTTCCTTAAGGACCTAACTAAAAAGAAAAAAAAAAAGGTGCAGATACATTAATCAAAAAGAAAAGTTTTTAAAGAGTTTATTTTTGAGTTTTATTGTCACTGTTCTTAGTGAATTGATAATCTTAATTGGATATATTTGGAATTGATCCAAATTCTTATTTGGAGATTGAATTGTTCTAGTGATTAAACAAAGTAACTGAGGTCACCACCCTATTCAATAAGATATTTTTGGCATGTAATTAATTATAATCTCATTGTAAATCCTTTTGATTTAAAGATTAATGTTGATTCCTTGCTTCCATTATGCTATTCATTTGGTTTTTTAATTAAAATTAAGGCACACAACAGATCATTGTGGAACTTCTTCAAGATGTTGATCCTACTCATTTAAAAAGTCTGTTTTATTGTTAGTCAAAAGCAATGAATTTGGCATAGCTACATTGATTCTGTTATATTGCAGAAGAAAGATACATAGGGATTATTTTATAACAGTTCATTTATAAATGTTAGTTTTATTATTTCAGTTTTTAAGGTATGATCAATTTCTTTAGATTTTTCTCCAAGGTTTTATGAATTTTTTATTCATTTTCTTGACCATGCTTTCTTTTTACATACACACACATATTTAAAAACTATGTTAATAAGAATGGGAAACTTCATAATTCCTCAGGCTCAGATTAAGTACCCATGGGAAACATTTTCATGGTGTTTCCAACCAAATGAATGATTTTATATATTTTCTTATACACAGAGTTACTGTTCTATTTAATAGCTATGACTCATAGTCAAGTATAATTTTTGTCATGAATATCTAGAGGGATAATGTTAGATATCAACAACTTAGGACAGGATGTTTTTTTGTTGTATATAGGTATTATAGATTTTAACATTTTATGTATCTGCTAAATGTAGAAATCTTATAATACATACTCATTTAATGTTTTCATGTATAAAAATGAATTAAAAATGACATTTAAGTAAATCATTCATTTATCCTTAGAAATAGAAATCATATAGATAACATGCAAGAAAGATGCTAGTTTTCTGAAACATAAGGTTCTGTGTCACATACTATTGACAAATAATAACTTAATTCTATAAAGCTAAAAATGACTTAGAGGTTATTTCATTAGCATGTAGTCATATTTAGTCCCTGGCCTGCCTTGGATGGAATGGATATTAAGTTGTGCTCATGGTGAAATTGAAGGCACTAATACTTGAAAGACCATAACAATCACTTGCCCTTTCCCTCTTGGAATGGGCTGTTTGATTTCCACCAATACAGTGAATGTGAGGGACAAAGTTAGGTCAAGAAATTAAGGGAGATGTACCAAACAACTGAAAAGGAAGACAAAAAGTAAAATCTGGCTATTATTCCAGCTTTGGAGTCAGTAGCACTAGCACTGGAGAAGGAAATGGCAGCCCACTCCAGTGTTCTTGCCTGGAGAATCCCAGGGACAGGGGAGCCTGGTGGGCTGCTCTCTGTGGGATTGCACAGAGTCGGACACGACTGAAGTGACTTAGCAGCAGCAGCAGCAGCACTGAATTTTATAATGAGGTAGGGGTCTGACTGGAAGGACTTTGACCAGGAAACTTGGAGGAGCTTCTAATCCTAATTCTCAGCTAACATATTCCCTACTCCTGGGGTCAAAGCAGAAGTATGAGAGTTAACCTTGCCTCCAAACTCAGACAGAATCCCAAACTATTTCCTGTTCCTCACAGGGGGCTTGGGTTGAGACTAAATGTGTAATTAAATTAATCATGTGTAGATAACTACAGAGATAATAGCATTTATCAGATGATTCATGAAGGTGAATCGTAAATGTGGAATGTTTTGCAGTGAGGAGGATAGCATAATTCCAAGCCTACTGTAAACTATTTAATTGGCAGCCTATTTAAACTCTGAAAGTGGGAGGTGGTGCCCCCTTTAAGGTGAGGCCTTGAAGTGTTTGCTCATGTGATGAGGGTCTTTGGAGTCTTGCAGGACTCCTCTGTAACCTGTCTGTCTACCTTAGGATCCTTAGGATCACACAAATTCTTTAGCTGCAAATTATATAAAATAAATCTACATTCCTAACACAGTAAGAGCTCCAGAACCATCTAAATGGAATATGCTGCTGCTACTGCTAAGTCGCGTCAGTTGTGTCCAACTCTGTGTGACCCCATAGACGGCAGCCCACCAGGCACCTCTGTCCCTGGGATTCTCCAGGCAAGAATACTAGAGTGGGTTGCCATTTCCTTCTCCAGTACGTGAAAGTGAAAGTGAAGTCATGTCCGACTCTTCCTGTGGACTGTAGCCTACCAGGCTCCTCCATCTGTGGGATTTCTCAGGCAAGAGTACTGGAGTGGGGTGCCATTGCCTTCTAATGGAATATGAAACTCCCACATTCAAATCTCTGCATCTGTTACTTTTGCCCCACACAGAAATTTTTCAAACTGGTGCCTCAGTTGGGAGCTAGATCTTCAACATAGTGTTAGAGTTCAGAACTAATCTTATAATTTACTCTCGTCCATATGAAATCTTCTATTTCAAAGGTATATCCAAAATAAGATTAAAGAGAGGTACTTCACTATGTCCATTTTATATTAGTTCAACAACTGTTTCTATTCAGCAAATTTCCAAAATCTTAAATAAGATATTAAAACCAATAGCTTGAGAACTTGTTTTAAACCAATTATCTGAGCATCTACTGCCACATCTCTTTGTTATATATGAAGATTGCCACAGTGTTCACCAGGGTCTCAGTTTTAATGACAACTTTAGGGGGAAAGAGTATTACATTCACCACATAGGCATTTTCTCTGGTCCCCAGTGTTCTGAAGTTGCTTGAGGATTCCTGGAGTCCTGAATGTGGCCCAGAGAAATCTGTTTTGCCAAATATCTAGTTATTGAACAGAAGTCTGATCTTCTAGTTAAAATGGAATTACCTATTTCCATATTACATAATCTTATGTTAATTCAGATTAACCAGAATACATCATTGATCTTTCTAAGATACTCTTCCTTGATCAAAAAAGCAAGATATTATCTACTGATAGTACTCACATAAGGAAACTCTTAACCCACCACAGTTTGTTCTAAGGAATGGCTAACGTCTCTTGTTTAATCAGACATTTGATGATAATTAAGTTAAAAAATGTAATATGAGGTAAGGTGTAAGTAGGATTATGGGCCATGACCTCAGCTAATGCTGACCTATAGAAACCATTGAGTTGGGACTTTAATTCTGAATTTACTTATGTCTAAGGCTGAGCACCAAAGAATTGATGCTTTTGAACTGTAGTGTTGGAGAAGACTCTTGAGAGTCCCTTGGACTGCAAGGAGATCCAACCAGTCCATTCTAAAGGAGATCAGTCCTGGGTGTTCATTGGAAGGACTGGTGCTAAAGCTGAAACTCCGATACTTTGGCCACCTCAAGCGAAGAGTTGACTCATTGGAAAAGACTCTGAGCCTGGGAGAGATTAGGGGCAGGAGGAGAAGGATACTACAGAGGATGAGATGGCTGGATGGCATCACGGACTCGATGGACATGAGTCTGAGTGAACTCCGGGAGTTGGTGATGGACAGGGAGGCCTGGTGTGCTGCGATTCATGGGGTCGCAAAGAGTTGGACACGACTGAGTGACTGAACTGAACTGAATCTTACATATGGAAAATATATCATTTTCACTACTTTCTCTAGTAGTTGAAAGGTGAATTAATTATAATGATGAAACTTGATTCACCAAATCTATTTATCCTAGGTTTTTGAAAAGCATTTTACCAGGGATGGAGATAATTCACCTCGTTACTCCATCATCCACCTATTTGTCCATAGACACCTGCACACCGACATGATGTAAGGCCTTCGTGGAAGGCTTCTAGTGTTACACACTCTGCACCGTGGTCTGGAAATGTGTGAGGTGATATGTCATTGCGGTTTCAGTCTGCATTTCCCTCAATAGTTAGTGATATTGAGCACCTTTTCATGTACCTCTTGGCCACTTGGATGTCTTCTTTGGAAGAATGTCTATTATGGTACTTTGCCCCTTGTGTTATTTGTTGTTTTACTGTTACTCTGTATGAATTCCTTGTATAGTGTTGATATTAGTCCCTTCTTGGATATGTGGTTTGCAAATATTTTCTCCCGTTCCACGGGTTGCCTTGCGTATTGTTGATGGTAGCAGACACTATTTGATTCCTGCCCCCTCCCCCAAGCCCCCAATTGTCTCCACTCTGTTCTTAGTACCAATTTGTAGAACCATGATGCTTGGTGAAAGCTGACGTTAAACTCACCATTGTATTCATTCCATCTTTCTAGTTTAGTTGTGGGTATGGGACCTAGGTTGGTATGATCAGAATAAATATCTGGATTTTTTATTGGAATTCAGTTAATGGTGCTAGCTCTTCCATTACCATCTTCCATGATAGAAAGTTTTATGGGATAGAAAAACAACACAGGTGACATCTCACCAATAAATGGATGATGGTAGCAGACACTATTTGATTCCTGCCCCCTCCCCCCAGCCCCCAATTGTCTCCACTCTGTTCTTAGTACCAATTTGTAGAACCATGATGCTTGGTGAAAGCTGATGTTAAACTCACCATTGTATTCATTCCATCTTTCTAGTTTAGTTGTGGTTATGGGACCTAGGTTGGTATGATCAGAATAAATATCTGGATTTTTTATTGGAATTCAGTTAATGGTGCTAGCTCTTCCATTACCATCTTCCATGATACATAGTTTTATGGGATAGAAAAACAATACAGGTGACATCTCACCAATAAATGGGCCAGATATTCTGGTATATTTAGTCAACCTATTATGAAATTACCCCCCCAAAAAATACACTAGGCATTCTGGAACTTACTTTAAAAAAAATTTTTTTTAAACAAAAAAAGGGGCTTCCCTGCTGATCCAATAGTTAAGAATCCACCTCGCAATGCAGGGGACACTGGTTCAATCCCTGGTCTGGGAAGATCCCACATGCCTCCGGGCACCTGGGCCCATGAACCACAACTACTGAGCCATTGCTGCAACTGCTGAAGGCCACATTCCCTAGAGCCCGTGCTCTGCAACAAGAGAAGCCGTAGCAATGAGACGCCCATGCACTACCAGTCGAGAGGAACCCCCGCTCTCTGCAACTAGAGAAAGCTCGCACGAAGCAAGGCAGATCCAGTACAGGCAAAAATAAATATATAAATAAAAATTGTAAAAAATGCAAGAAGATGGAAGTCAATTTGCTTTGTGATGCAAACTCTGCTGGCTTTCAGAGCTAGGTGATTTGGGATCTAGTCCTTTGGTGGCAGACTTAAAAGTTGTAACACTAGAATGAGGTACAAACTCTGCTCCCCAGGGAGAATCTGGGAGTGGGAGCTCTTTTCCAACTGTAAGGCCCTGTACCAGAGGTATTTTCTCAGTTACCAGATGTGTAGGAACCACTCAAATAATTTCTGGATTTCTCTGTAAGAAATTGATTTGTGTGTAGTTGTATACTTGGTGCATCCATGGAAGGAGGGGAATTCAGGAGGCTTCTATGTTGTCATCTTGGTGACATCCCTAGAAAGACTTAATATGAATAAAAAGTCTCTTTAATCCAGTTGAGAGATTTAACTTCTGAGGAGGAAAACCAGAAAAGGACTCAGGCAGTATGACATAGGTAGTTGAGTGGGTAAGTGAGAATTATAGTAAGACTCAGAAGTCATTTAGAATGAAAAAGCCTTAAATAGTTTTTCTTTTTCTTTTTAAGAATAGATCGCCAATACTAGTACTTGTGATGATGACTGTTGCTTTTCAGGGCTAGAATTACAAATTCATTTCACCAAATTATCCCTGCCAGTAGTATGCAAGACTTGGAATTTAATGCCATTCCCTGCCAGTAGTATGCAAGACTTGGAATTTAATGCCATTCCCTTTAAAGATTTATCACATTTGGTAAGCTCTTCTGCAGCTGTGGGGGACAGCCTGAACAACAGTGATCAGCCCTTCTGAGATGGGCTGTCTGTGGAGGCCAGGACTGGGTTCATGATGCATAGCACCTAATAAGACTTTTGGACAGTATTTGTGGTAGACACTGGGCGACATGGGAGTATCAGTGTTAGAAACTCAAACATGGAAGAAACCACCCTGGAGAGGTTTAGTAGTAGATCGAAACAAATGCTAATGGTAATTGGGTAGATGCAAAGTCAAACTCTAGGTGTTTGGTATATGTTGGCAGAGTTAAAATGTATGCTAGAATAGAGCATCTAAAACTATCTTTTGTGAAGTACAGATTTTTTTTTTTTATTCTGTCTTGGACTGATGCTTTTGTAAAGTACAAAACAGATTATCTACTAGAAAATTTAAACACAAATTTTCCTTAGAAATTATATTAAACTTTCAAATGGCTATAACAGTGTTGAAATGTCAACAGTTTCAGTGTCTCTCTCTCTATATATATATGCCTTAGGAAGCATCATGATGAAGAAAGCTAGTTGGAGGTGATGGAATTCCAGTTTAACTATTTCAAATCTTAAAAGATGATGCTGTGAAAGTGCTACACTCAATATGCCAGCAAATTTGGAAAACTCCGCAGTGGCCACAGGACTGGAAAAGGTCAGTTTTCATTCCAATCCTAAAGAAAGGCAATGTG